>MJHO01000224.1:33617-169633 GCA_002076135.1 Xerophyta viscosa | reverse complement strand
GAAAACTTAGCTCGGTTACCTTTCATATGCGACGTTGCTCCTAAATCTATTAAGAAGGGTTTATTATGTGAAGCTCTAAACACAAAGTTACCTGTTGGCGAAGTTTGAGACTCGTATAAGGCTGCATGTGCCTAATTAGGTTTGCCAAACTTGTCCCAACACATCCATGAGATATGATTAGTTCTCCAACAATGAAAACGCTGTCAAAATGGACATGATGATTCACCATAGCTCCTACCAATATATTTTGATTATTTTCTCCCCTTGAATCACATTCTCGGTGATGTCCACGACCATGCACAGTTGCTAGGGCGAAATTCTTGGTTGTAGGAACAATAGTAATACCCGAAGAGGCTATAGAAACTAGACTAACACTATATAAACACTGATACAAAAGGAACAGGCATTTATGAGCACATCAGTAACAGGCACAATCACATACATATTAAGGCATAAATATCTAGCATGATATCAGCGGCATTGCGCCTGATGAACAGGGTTCACGTGTATTGTTCACCATGAATAGTGCCATAATACTGTTCACAGTGAACAATACCGTTAGGTGGCGATTGCAGCACTGTTCATGGTGAACAATACCGTTAGCTGGCGGTTGTGGTGGCTTAGGTGGCAGCAGTGGTGGTAATTCTGGAATCCAAAGAAACTTGGAGAGAAAGCAAAAAGAAGGAGTTGGGAGCGGTGGTAGAAGAGGACACAAACTTAGGGGTTTTGTGAACCTGCTTTTGATACTATGTTAAGAATAATAGAAAGAAATTTTTGCATATCTTCTTTGATAGATTTCTATCTCTTTTATAGATTAAGAGAGAGATTAAGAAAGGAAAGTACACGGAAGGAAAATAGAAGTAATAGTAAGAATCCGTCTATATGGAGATCCTATAATAGAAAATCTAACTAGTATGGCAATCCTATAATTTGGTAACTAATATCTTGACACGTGACGACTGTGCAGAGACGGTGCCTGGAGGAGAGTGGCAGTGTTGGTCGTCAGGAGGCGATGTCGGCGGTTGGAGACAGACGACAAACGCCGCGCTTGACTTGCGCTGAGATGATGAACGGTAGCGGATGCGTCGTGGGCGAGGAGAAGTCATGACAGGAAAATATCTGAGGCTTGGGATGACAATCTGAGACGGCGTGGCATGGACAGACGAGATCGGACGATGACAAGGAAGAAGACGCGGACGACGCAGCAACGGCGACGAAGACAATCTGTAACGGCGACAGTGACGAAGACGGCGGCGGTGTCGCCGGAGAAGATTTGCGGCACGAGGGGAGGGGATTATCCGAGATAGAGAGAGACTGAGCAGCGGCAACAGTGATGAAGACGGCGACGGTGTCGCCGGAGAAGATTTGAGGCACGAGGGGAGGGGATTATCCGAGATAGAGAGAGACTGAGCAACGACAACAGATATCGATTCAAGCAGGAGCCGATGGCACCGCCGATACGAGATTGAAGATAGTGGTTAGGATTAGAATTTGGATGGCTCTGAACCATGTTAGGAAATAGAAAATAGAAATGGAATTCTTAATTTACTACAATGTAAATCCAAATACATATATAGACTTTACTCACACAAGATTAGATTATATATTTAAATAGGAAGACTTCTAATAGAATGAGAAACCTACTAAATAGTAATACCATACATCATAATATATTTCGTAACAGTTATAGTCCATGATTTGTAGAAAATTGCAACTTCAACTTCTTAAGCTTCCAATAGCTTCTCTTTGCTACTTAAACTTTAGAGGTCCTTCTTTGCTCCCTAAACTGGTGCATTTTCCTTTTTTTTTTTGGTTTTCTAATCTTCTTTGCTCCCTCAACCATAGACGATTTGCCTGTGCTGTAAATCATGACCGTCTGTTTAACTTGTACGTATTACCATGTTTTATATAAAATTTTCGTCGACTTATTTTATATATTTTTAAGCATTTTTACGTAAAATTTTGAACTACAAAGTTATAGATTTTGATGTTCTTTACAACTTTGTATTTGAAAAATTTTCAAAAAAAATGCCAAATATTATGCCAAAAAAATAATCAAAACTTTTAACTTCCTCTTGGCATAATGTTTGGTATTTTTTCAAAAACTTTTCAACTATAAAGTTGTAGAGAATATCAAAATCTACAATTTTATAGTTCAAAATTTTTTTGTAAAAAATACTTAAAAATAGGTCAAATAAGTCGATGAAAATTTTATATAAAATCTCGTAATACGTGCAAGTTAAACGGGCGATCTTTGCAGCACATGCAAATCGTCTGTGGCTTCTCCACAAGTTGACATTATGATAAACATTTTATCGGAAATTAGTTAAAGAAAGTCCAAATAATCTCGCAAAGATGTAGCTATTACTGTAATAGTTTGTCTAGACAAAACAACATTTGATTCAGTCGTATGATGATCTAAGGATAACACTATAGACACCCCATTTTGTCCGAACTAACTCGATAAACTCAATAAGCTTAAAATCTCAGTTTACAAGATTAAATTCATTTTTGGCTTAATTTGAGACTACTTGGATGTACATGATTGTTTAGAATTCTAATGGGGCCGCACACGAATAAAAAATTTTCGCGACAAACGAATATTTATATGAGAGGGGCCATTTTTGCCAAACGTGAAACTAGAAGTCCAAAGTTTTGCAAAATCCAGGAGGGTCGTTTTTGTAATTTGGAAAAGAAATGGATTTTATAAGTAATACTGGAAAACAACGAAAATGCTGCCGTTATCGCTTCCGACGAAACGCCCAACGCTCGCATAACGCCCGCGTAACGCCTCGCCTTCGTAACGCCGCCCACGACCCCTATATATACAGCCGCCGACGACGACGGAAGGGAGGTCGCCGGACGTCGACTGAGAGAGAGGGCCGAAACTTCGGCCAAAGAAAAAAAGAACAAGAGAGAACAAGAGAGAACGAGAGAGCCCGCTGCAAGTGGTCTGGAACTTCGCCAATCATCTACGAAGAGGACGCTGCTACCGCACAGTCTCGCCGCTACCGCCGCCGCCGGAAAAGCTTAAAAAACCGAAATCAAAGCATTCGAGGTACGTGTCCAAACACCACGATTTTCATTGCATCATAGTCGTGTCTATACCATATAGGTCACGAAACACCACCGTGGCTTCGCCGACGGCTAGCCAGGGCGGCGAAATAATAAAACATATTTTTATCCCGAAAATTACACCACTATTGAATCTGGGACCGTCGAAAACCCTAGGAGACATATATAAGTCGAGACGGCCGGCGGCGAAATGTTGCCGGCCATTAGCGTTCGGCCGCGAGCTCGCGGCTGACTTCAAAATAAAGACGTCAGCCGGTCGTCATTTAATAAAAGGACTCAGACGCGGGGTTTGGCCCCCGCGCTGCTTAACCGGCCGTCTGGCTCGGTCGGTTTTCAAACCGACCGAGCCCGAGTTCATTTAAATCGAGCCATTTTTAAACCGACCGAGCCATTTTAAATTAGACTGAGCCAATTTCAATTCTGACCGAGCCATTTCACTCTGGCTGAGCTATTTTCAGTTCTGATCGAGCCATTTTGATATAGACTTAGCCATTTTGACTCTAAGAACCTATTTAGCAACCCAATTATATTTTTAATCAATTTTAATCACTTTTATTTAGAATTTAAGCTATCATTTTTATAAATTAATTAAATTTAAATATTGTTTTAATTAATAACCATAAAGATATGTATATAACATGTAAATATAAGTTCGGAGGAGATGGATATTTTCCCGAAATAAATTTTTAATAGACGAGTAAAGAAAAAGCGATGGATATTGCTTCTTTCTCGATATTACGTGACATATGCCTATTTACAATTAATTTATTTAAATAATAAGATTTTGTTGAGATAGATATTTCTTTCTAATCAATTAACAAAACATGACTAGATATTTAAATAAAAATATTGGGAGTGAGATGGATATTTTTTTCCATCCAATAAAGACATCGCATAAAATATTTTAAAAATATATGAAAAGATCTGGTGGATACTGGTTCTATAAATATTACACTCATACAAATAATGAACGAGATGGATATCTCTACCTTCAAACATAATACAAATTGGACGATAAAGAGGAAATGAAAACGCGCTGAGCCCAACATTAAAAAATTAATATTTTTATCATACGAGAACACTAATAGAAAATAATAAGCACATCTATACATACACAAATAGACTTTAATTTTACATTTATTTATTCAATTTGCGATCATTCATGCTCGAATATTTTTACATGTCAAAATAAACCCAAAATCGTTATAATCGTTGTAGAGTACCCTCTTTTGAGGAGCTGTGGGGGTGTACCGTCTTCCCCACACGCAACCGACGAACGAGCCTAAGAATGTCAAAAGTGCCTTATCCGATTTTCTAATTTTCCATAAAAATTAGGTGGCAACTCCAAAATCCTTTTTCTTTAAGGTCGTCAACAAACACCATAGTGCTTCATCATTGTGTTCCTACAGAGTTTGGCGTAAGGTTCCTATTTGCAGTTCTGGTTTGTTCTTCGTATGGGTGAACCTGTTTTAATTTCTTGCCTCTTTCAGATCAGTAATTTCTGTTTGTCTTGATATGTTAACTGTAGCTGCTGACTGTGGATAATTTTTACAGAGCGGAAAAAGTTGAAGAGACATCTGATATTAATCTTTGGCTGGATATGCTGATTCTAGATGCTAGCATATCAAGATAAACTGCATAGTGGGAAATTTTTTTTTAAATATTATATTTTAATAAAAAATTATTAAAATAACGTTAAAAAAATTTTATTTGCCAAACTAAGGTCGCGCGTGCCAGGTCAGCGCCACGTAGGAAAAAAACGCTCTTCGTGTTGAGTCATCGAAAAAAGTGCGTTTTTTTAAAAAATACACATCCTCGGAAGTACGTTTTTTGAAAAAACGTTTTTTCCTCACTTAAAAAATTTCAGATACGTTAAAAAAACGAATATAAGAGAAAGAACGTCTTTAGAAAAGACGCAAAGACGCTCTTCCTCTAAAAAAAACCTCTAAAAAAAATTCTTCCGTCGGAGGTTTATATATATATATGTTCACGCACGAACTTCGAGATTTCTATATAAATTTTCGTTTATTTATTTGACCTATTTTTAAGCACTTTTAGAAAAAACTTTAAACTGCATACTTATAGATTTCGATGTGATGTACAACTTCGTAGTTGGAAGTTTTTCGAAAAAATGTCAAATAGTATGCCAAAAAGATAATTAAATTTTTTATTATCTTTTTGGCATACTATTTGACATTTTTTCGAAAAACTTCCAACTACGAAGTTGTACATCACATCGAAATCTATAAGTATGCAGTTTAAAGTTTTTTCTAAAAGTGTTTAAAAATAGGTTAAATAAATAAACGAAAATTTATATAGGAATCTCGAAGTTCGTGCGTAAATATATATATAAACCTCCGCGGTAGAATTTTTTTTGGAGGAAGAGCGTCTTTTCTAAAGACCCTCTTCCTCTTATATTCGTTTTTTTTACGTATCCGAAATTTTTTAAGTGAGGGAAGAGTATTTTTTCAAAAAACGTACTTCCGAGGATGTGCGTTTTTTGAAAAAACGTACTTTCCCCGATGACTCAGCACGAAGAGCGTTTTTTGATGACCTGGCACGCGCGACCTTAGTTTGGCAAATAAAATTTTTTTAACGTTATTTTAATAATTTTTATTAAAATAATTATATTTAAAAAAAAAAATTCGCATAGTGGTGCATCCAATCTGTTTATTACATTATTTTTTTGTTCAACTTTTCTTAGCTTCATCATATTTGATTACTACCTTTTCTGGAGTGAGGCAATTTTTGGTAGGAGTAAGTTCTGGCACCCATAAGATCGAAACCGTAACTTATTTAGTTACTGGTGCTTGAGCTTTAGGTATTATTTCTATTTATTACTGAGTTGTTACGGTCTATCATGTTGAACGATCATAGTACCATCAGTTTGTTGACTTGTATGCTTGTGTACTTTGTATAAAACTCTTCTCAGTTTGTTTCTAACAGAGGCAAATATGATCTTTCAGTATGCTTGTATATTGTTCCTGGCTGTGTACAGTACTTGTTTTTTTATCCAAGCTTTTATCAAGTTTATCACCCGGTTCAGTTTTGTGTGAGTTGTGGATCGGAAGTAAAAGTGTTCGACCTGAAATTGTTTCGACAACTTAACCTTTGGTGAGAAGCAGCTACCATTTTGATTTCTAATGTGAACTGTCCCAAATAAGCAAGAAAGTAAGGGGGACGATACATTATGTAGATCATGTGCTACAGCAGTGTCCTATGCTTTTTTCTTCTTTTTTACTTTTTCAATTCCTCCAGAGTTAATGTCTTCATCAACCCACCGTCAACCTGCAAATATTTATTAAGAAATTCCTTCCAATTAACATAAATTGGTGAGCAGGGCAATAAATGTGCTATGCTACGTATGTTCCCTCTCATGTGAAGCAGCACATTTGATCATGTTCAAACCTTTAACGTCTCTGTATTTATTTGGAAATCTGTTTGGCAGTGAAAAAGTTGGCGGAATTAACTCCATGCAGACCGTGGACCACCAAAAGAGGGGTGAAAAATTGGACGTAAACAATGTTAGCTGGATCCGATGGTAGAGCAGTAAGAAGTGCCACTTTTGATTTGGTAGTTCGTCAACAATTACATAGTAGGATTGCCTGTCAAATATTCAGTTATCTCCAAAAGCATGCAAAAACAATATTAGCATTCTGTCATTTCCTTGAAGAATAGATTGATTGTATCTAAAATTGGAATTAGTTCGTCTTTCTTAGGTATAAACTTGGGCCAGTTTTTTGTTTATTTAGTCAACGGATATTCTACATGAAGCTAAATATAGCATTGTTTTTTTTTTCAAAACTAGCTAGTAATTTTTTTTTTATTTTTTTTTTTTTTTTTGAGGTGACGAGGCGAAACCTATCTGATCCCAATATTGCACCGAGCGCCGCGACCATTTTCTAACCGACAGGCATCGTACCATTTTGGTCCGGTCTGTCAGGTAGTAAAACTCCGGTGTGGTGACCTCCCCCAGACCACACAGTGGAGTACCCATTAGGGCCCGCCACCTTCGAATCCGGGCGCTCGCTTCATGAGGCAAGCGCTCCGGCCGTCCCACCCAAGGGCGGAGGGCAAACTAGCTAGTAATATTAAGATAAGGAAGAAGTTACTACTTCCAAGCAGATTTTTCCATACTCTGTTACAGAAAGCCAATGCCACCGCCTCCTTCAAGCTTTTTTTAGGGTGTTTCTAAGATTCGACATATGTTTTTTTTTTTTTCTAATTTAATTTAATTTATTTATTTTGAGAAGTCATCTCCAACACTTGTTTTCATATCGACTAAATTAGACATTAGGTATAGTAGTAATATTAACCCCAAAGGAGATTTATTGAACATTGATTAAAATTAGACATATATAGTAGGCTTTGCAAAAAGGCAAAAGCCTGAAAATATGACTAGAGATGGTTTATCTGATTATGACTGTCAATATGTATATTTACATGTTTAATTTCCAAGTAACTGCTTATGATATTACACCCTACCTACTGTTCTTTTAACTGGCCGATTTCCCAAATATCATAGTTATAAATATAAATCAGATCTAGAAATGTTACTATAAATTGCACCTACCATAATATCTCGGGACAGTTGGGAGCCCAAATGTCCCATTTACTCTCCTTCCGACGGTAATATAGCAAGTATGAATTGCATATTACGCCAGCATTCCACCAGTTCTCCTCAAACACTTCTAATTCCACCACTTTTTTCTCCCCACTCTCAATCTAGACAACGCCATTATTTCTTTGTTTAGTTTTATTAAAACAATGTCAATTACCGGATCTTGGCTGATGGCTTCTCAGAGAGACCTCTCACGTCTTCTTCTTCCCATTCTGCTGTCCATCAACTTCATGGTGATTCGAGCTGCCGCGGACGCCATGGTCACTGGCACTGTCTTCTGTGACCAGTGCAAGGACGGTGGACGTAGCCCCTTCGATTACCCTCTCTTCGGTATGTAATCATATGTTCGTATGCTCCTGCCCTCCTGCACATATTGAATAGAACTTCTTTGTCCTAAGAATGATGCTATTGCAGGAGCCAAGGTGGCGGTGAGGTGCGGAGGAACGTACGGTGAGGACGTGACCAACTGGTTCGGTAGCTATGCAGTGAGGTTCGAGGGTATAGACATGAGCGCGTGCACGGCAAGCATAGTGTCTGCACCGCAGGTGTGCGGGGTAGCGGCTGGCCCTCCGCAAGGGCTGCGGCTTGTCTTCACATTGTTCGGCATGGCGATGTACACAGTCGACCCGTTGCTCGCTCAGCCAGTTCAGCCCATGCCGTTCTGCAGTCCGTACGGTCGCCCGGGTTCACCGGTCATAGTTGTACCGACTCCTCCTCCTGCAGTTGCTGACCATCCTCCGCTGCCGCCGATGCTGCCTCTGCTTCCGCCAACTGTACCAGGATTCGTGCAGCGCCCTCCGCCTATCACCCCTCAGCTTCCGCCCACCGTACCAAGAGTGGTACAGCATCCTCCGCCGATCCCCCGGCAGCTTCCGCCCACTGTACCAGGAGTAGTGCAGCACCCTCCGCCGATACCATTCACGGAGCCGTCAGCTTGCCCCTACGAGTATTATCTCTTTAAGTTTTTGTCAAAATGGAAAATATAGTCAAGAACTTTCTACCGTGAGCATGTAGCAGTTAATCTTAGCCAACCCACTATTTTACATGACTAGTGATTCTAGTAGGAAAAATGCTAAGTCACTGACCAGTTCCCTCGCCATTTCTCACACACCCAACTCATGTGTCAATTCCTGCATCATTTTAACTGCATTCATCCACTTGGTGAGCAACTTAGGGTGCAAATAAAAGTGCACTCAGGGGTGTGTATAACAGGTGAGGTTGGTCAAATTTACCTACCAACCTGATGTTACATGTCTAACGTCTGCCATCACTTGCTGATTAACATTTGCCGGCGCCATCAACTGGTATTATAGGAAGCAAACTATTGAGTTAAAGTAATTAATGTTGGGAGAAAAGCTTACCATACAAGTCCCAAAGCACACGATAATGTTCCAAAAAAGAAATTTGTGTTGACCTAGTGCATAAATAACTCATATTTCCCGATGATCGACAATTAGAAAAATTTACCATATGTTTCCTAACGACTTGGAAAAAAGAACTAATGGTTTTAATTTATTTTGCAAGTAAATGGATGATGCCGGAGTTCAGATGCTACTGGAGAGTGGTCTCACCAGATACGAAGGTGGCGATGACATTCGGCCTCCTCGCTGCCGGCAGGTATGGTATGGAGTTGACGTTGTGGGACTCCCTGCAAGGCCGAGGTGATCTGTACAGAACTCTGTTAAGGGAGGCAACAACGGCTCTTCTCAACTCCTACAACAGCATCCAGTTCTTGTATCCAACGCCAACTGTTATCAACGATATGAACAGGGCGCTGCTGGGAGCTCCACAGGAGGCGCTCTTGACGGCGCTGAGGTTCAGAAGAGCTAATTCTGGTGCTTTCTCCGATCAGGGCCTTGTCAGTTGCAATTTCAGCCCCTGCTCTTGATTCTATTAATATTAGTATTTGTTCGCTATATATAATACATATGATGGTTACGTATAGATGGCTATGGGATGCTACAGGAAAGGCTTAAGCAGATAATTAGTTTATACTTTACAATATTTTCAATCAAATTCATATCAGATCTTATCCAGATGGTTGATCATGTAAACGGCAGTTATTTAAATACAAATGAAGCTAAAGTTGTAGAAGTTATTGTAGATTTATAAATAATCCTAGCATACATGCTAACATATAGAAAACACATAGTTTTTGGGAATACTTCATAGTAGTGTAGAAGTAGATCTGCGTTCTCACTATCTCATGTGCTTCTCGGTGCGTTAGTTCTTCCGACAATCTTACTGTCTCGGAGCGCGGCTACTAGAGTTATCCTTACAGTATTTTTTAGATCCTTGGATTCATGACAATCTAGTACATATTTGTCAAGAGTGGTTGACTTAAGGGCTCAACATATATTTATAACCTAGTTCTTTAAAGATATATATTGAAGCTTATTATATTATAAATAACTCAACATGGTAATATAGCAAATATGCTAACAATAAAAACGTTAGCTTGTATATTAGGTATGACCTTGTATATTAATTTAAAATATACTGACAGTTAATATTATATGCCCGAGAAAATACGCTACGAGCCAAAATCACTATGGCTTGTGATGAACCTCAACCATTCATGTGTACTACATCTTAAAGGAAAGCTATCACCTATTGGGATATACAAAGTAGAAACTGTGTGCTTAATTAATAGTTAATTGGTCCACCAGCTGTCGGTTTCCAGTGATTTTAACTCTTGTACCCCTCTAAAGAAAGTTTGAAATAAAGACAAATACCCATTCCGTAACATTTAGACGAGTTTTTTTTTTTTTTTTTTTTTTTTTTTTTTTTTGATATGGACACTACCCTCCGAATGCAGCTATAACCAGAAGAAAACTACCATTGGCCAGTATTTTGACAAAATTTTTCATCGCACGTGAGAGTGTGCACATACAGTTACCATCAACACTCGCCCAATTTAGGGATGTCAATATATCCGGGAATTGACGTGAAATCCGATTCCCCGCCACAAAAGATTTGGGCTCAGGATCTGGGATCCCCATGGGGGTGGGAGATGGGATTAAAAAACATAATTCCCATTTGGATTAGGGACCGGAGATGGGGATTCTATCCTGCGTCCCGCACTGATCCGAACATATGCCGCAATTGAATATAAAGTAACATTGATTGTAAATAGGCCGAAATTCAGGCGGGTGTGGATTATATAAGAGGTTGATGTTCACGCCTCAGTGGGGAAGTTATGTTTTATATAACTTTAAATCCAAAAATCCTGACCCTACACAGCAGCTCAGTCATATTGGGATATTTTGCCGCTCTCTGTCGCTCGCCGGTCCTTTCTCTATCTCTGCCTCTCTCTTCGGACTCTTCTTTCAGTCCTAAGCTGTTTTCTTGAGTTATTTTAGTTTGAATAATTTCGTTCTTAACATTTCTATCGGGATAGTGTAAAAACTCTGGATGTTGCTGAAATCTGCGGCAACAATATGGATAAGTTGTAATTCGTTGAAAATCTGGATGTAATTTTCTGTAGAAAAGTTGTAATTCGTTGAAAATCTGGATGTAATTTTCTGTAGAAAAATTGTAATCTGTAATAGATTGTATCCAAAACAAAATTTGATTTAAAAAAAAAAAAAGGATCGGAATTCTACGTCCCAGCAGGGTCCCCGCAAAGAAGGGCATAAGAATTTTTTTTTTTCTTTCCATCGGAAATACAGACATGGATTAAATTCGGAGGCGGGAGGGAAATTTTTTCTTTCCGTCGGAAATACAGGCATGGACTTTTTTCTAGCCCAATTGATGTATCAACAAGCAGATAACCTGAAATCTCCATGTTGGCACTTAATTAAACACGACGGCTCCTCCACTTACACTACGTTTTGAATACTGATGTCATTTGGGAGGGACGGAAACATATGGAAGAAAAAAGTGGAGGGGAAAAACTGAAAAGGCCTTTTTCGTTGTGTGGATAAAGAGAGAAAGTTGAAGGTGTAGGAAATAAAAGAAATTTTTTTCCAATCGAATATACTATTTCGTTCTCTCCAAAATGAAAAGAATGGTAAGGGAACGCTTACATTTTAATGTAATATTTTCAATTTACCCACTAATAAAATTCTTTTACTTAACATAGACTTAAAGATAATTTTCTTAGTAAAATGTTTTTTTACTATTATTCCAAATAACTTTTCCTTTAGCTTCCTTGTTTTTATCCAATAATAGATATGAATCAAATTTTCAATTTTCCAGAATATATATATATATATATATATATATATATATATATATATATCACCACCATTTCATGTTGTGCCTTAAATAATGTATATGAAAGTTTATTATACGTATATATAAACGAGAGAAAAAAAAATGTAATTTGAAAAGGTAAGAGCTAATAAAAGTTATAATTACAAATTCATTTGATGAAAAATGAAAGAAAATCTAATACTTTTAACATAGTCATTTATATGAAATTTACGATTATTGCACGGGTACGGGTGGAAACTAGTTTATCCTTGTAATTAGGGCCCACTTTATCCTTAAATTTGTAGCCACCTATTTTTGTATTTGTTAGTGTTTTGGAACTTTACTATTCTAATTTTTTTCTAAACGTTTGTAATTAATTTTCAGTTCACTTTCTTTTATATAATTATCCAAATATAATAGAGAAAATGAAATACTGTACCTTCAATATTTTCATTTTCATTAAATTTATCTTTTTTTTTTTGTTTTCGACCTCAAAATATACCAAACATAATATTATTATTGCCAAATGGCTGACTTCCATATGAAACGGTTGACTTATTGTTTTTAACCCTATAAATTACTACAAGTACAAAACTATCCATTTTTCTTTATAACCCGCCCTTAGAAGTTCCAAGAACAAAAAATCTTTCACCAATTACGACAGTGAGCAATAATCAAAGGCAGCGTACGTTGGCAGGATCCGACACCAAACAGTAATTTTTTAAAAAAAATCAGACAAATAATCCACTATATACACAAATGACAATTTCTAGCGTAAAATTTGAATAAAACCTATACTAAAAATACAATGAGTGGTGTAATGCTGAAAGGAAGCTGAACAAACGCCTCTCTCATCCCATCTCCGACATCGGCTACGCAACCATCGGTGCTCGTACAACGGCGCGGTCTCTGCACAGGGGGCAAAATGAAGACGACGAGATCAGCCAGCGATCGACGCATTCGCGATGGAACTTATGCCCACACCGAGGAAGCACTCTGATCATCTGTCCATACACGTACTCTCCCAAACACACCGAGCAACACTCCGGCTCTTCGCCAAAATCGCTACGCCGAATAGCAACATTACCATTATTATCGCCGTAAATTATCATGGGCATTTCAGTGAGCTGCAGTAGGGACCCCATGTAGGGAGCAACGGGCGTAACGGTGTCGTGTTCAGGCGTGACGGGCCTACCGGTGGCGTGATCGGGCGTAGCGGTGGCGCGTTCAGGTGAGACGGGCCTAATGGCGGTGGGGTCGGACGTAACGGGCCTAATGGAGTTGTCGTCAGTGTCACCCTGTTGGGTAGAACGGCGGTGGCGGCAGCAGGGCCTGACAGCATAGTAGATGAAGACAGCGATGACGAAAATGAAGATGAAGTTAACCGTGATGTCTCGACGGGGGGGAGCGAACGGCCAAGATACAGCGGCAACGGCGGAGTTGAGGAGGCTGGTGGGATCTAGGCGCATTATGAGTTAATTTAGGTTTAAGAAGATGAGGGGTTTTCGCTAGGGTTTCAAGCATAGGCAGATCCACTACATATATAACCACTTGGCTGATCCCGTTCAAATATTGCGAACGGAAAAATTCCGTGGGTCCTTCTATAGAAATTGTTATTAGTTATGGTGCGATAACCAAAAATTTCTAACTGTAGTCTTTGTGATATCTTTCATAACATCTGTGCACGAAATTTGTGACACCTGCAGTGTTTTGGTATGAACGTCCAACTCTTTCGCAAGGTATCTCATATCTCACAAACCTGGTTGCGATCCGTAACATATTATTCAATATATAACATTCTGATGTTAATTTATAGCACCTCAATATAAACTTATGCCACGCTGGTTAGGTAGAAAATTTAGAATATTCCAAATATAAGTCTTATTACTTGCACACAACTCACTAACACATATTTAGAGAATTATTTTAAAAAAAATAAATTATAAGGTTATTTAGAAAATAAATACGTGACTTGATTTATATGCATATAGTACCATATGCATTTGTTTAACATATTATTTAATTTGTTAAAAATATTTTAAAATATTAAATTATATATTTTATTTTTCTGAACTTAAAAAGTTTTTTAAAAGACATATTTAATAGTAGTTTAGTAAATTGGTTTTAAATAATAGAACTTATTCGAGCATTAATTATACAATTTTTGCTGAGTGAGGAATCGCACTGGTACAGTTTTCTTACGAAAGGACTGCAAGAACAAAATTGAAATTAATAAATAGGAGGTGACTTGCAACTAAAACATGTAGAGATTGCTTAGGGGTGAAATCGACTTGGATTCCAGCTGAACACTACTTAGCTCACTAGCTCACGCTTGACTCGATTGTTTTAACTCAAGTTTAATGAGCTTCAGTGGATGAGCTCGAACTAGCTTTGTTTCAGATAATCTTCTACTTGAGTTCAAACAATCTTAATAACACGATCATGCTCGATTCATTTAAATAATTGATCTTGGCTCTATGCTCGAACTAGGCTACAACAGCAAGATTCGAGCTCGAACCGAACTTAAACGAGCTCGAGCTCTAGCAGCTGAGCTTGTTTTCAAACCCAATATTATCAAGTGTGGCATGGTTGGACGAAGAAAATTTAGTTCGCCAGTGAGGGTGGCGAAATTGATAGACATACCTCGTATCCGTACCAAAGAGACTAGAACTTAATTAGGAACCCCAGAAAACTATTGTCAAGACATCGATCGATCTACAAAGTCGAATAAGCAAATGTGCATTCTTAGGCGTTGGAGAAGAAAGAAAAGAGAAGATGGTCATTGTCTCTCATATCTCTGCCATTTAGCCATAGCTCTCTCCCTTTCTCCAGCTCCCCTTTTTTATCTTCTCTTTTTACTCACCTCCAATACTGGAGGTTTTCTTTATGGGTAGTGCATATCAGCCATTTACTGTTCACTTTTTACATAATATCCTCTTTTTTTTTTAGGGAGACTTCCATATCAGCCCCTCAAGTTTTCAAACTTGACGGATAAGTCCCTCGTTTTTACCCGTTAACTTTGATATCCTAAAATACTTATTTAGAATTATTATTTGAAGATATGTTCAACATGAAAGTTGTAAATTTTGATGAGATCTATAAATTTCATGTTAAAAGTTTTTTTAAAAAATATTTACAAATATATGTTTTGAGGTTCTAAAGTTCAGCGGGTTAATGGATTAATTTTAAACCCATTAAGACTTTGAAAATCTCAAAACATCTAATTTTAAGCATTTTTTGAAAAAAATTTAAATATAAAAATTGTAGATCTCATCAAAAACTACAACTTTAATGTTGAATTTTTTTTTTCAAAAAATACTTATACAATGGTCAAAATAGCTTTAGCGTGAATATCGAGAGAGGGATTTTTTTGGAAGTTTAAACAGTAACTAAGGAATCTAGGGGTTGATTTGGATGAGTAGGGAGAATGTAGGGGCTAAATTGGTATTTGCCCTTTTTTTAACCCGTTAATTTTCTATACCACAAAATATCTATGTAGAAGTATCTTTTAAAAACACTTAATTAAAATATAAAAGTTATAGATCTTATCAAAATCTACAATTTTTAAAGTAAGTTTTTTCAAAAAATATTTTTAAGTAGATATTTTAAGGTTTCTAAGTCTTAATGGTTAGTAGATAATCTACTAAAACTTTGTAATCTTATAACACCTATTTAGAAGTACTATTTGAAAAACAAATTCCAACATGTAAGTTACAACTCTCATCAAAATTTACAATTTTTATTTTTTATTTTTAAAAAATACTATATATTATCACAATGTTTATATACGAATTATGGAAAGGATTGATTTAAAATAATTAAGAGAGATTTACAGATTTGTGATAGATTTTAATAGTTAAGAGGAATATATTCTTAACTACTTTCTCTTTGGATTCTCCTTCTTTGTTTGATTTCTTCTGCCTTAATTCTTTCTTTTTTCTATGTAATTGTAAGGAAAAATATTTTGCCACTATCTAGTCTAAAAATCTTTCAAAAAAAGTTGGAGGGATAGAGGTGTCAAGTTTAAATAAGAACTTTTGTAACAACGTCGTTATGTATGGACATATGAGAAGAAGATGACTAGTAGTTTCTTTAAAAAAATTTCAGTCATAAAAACTCTATTCTTAGTAGCCAACCAAATAAAACTCTTGGCCTTCTCAAAAATTTTGGTTTTCCAAATGTAAACGCACAATGAGTGCTGCCGTTATTGATAAAGCTATAGAAACTTTTAACAGTGAACTTTACCCTCCATTTCCATACGCCGTCATTGATGAAGCTATCCAATAAGTTGACCATTTTGGCTTAAAAGTTCGCAGTTCATTCTGTTTAAGAGATGATACTGGACCTACTGGTTTATAACATCAGAACATGGATAGCAAAAGGTTCCTGCAGCTGGTCGAAGAGAAGAAAAAGAAGCTAGGATGGGAGTTGAGGCCTAATTGTACTATGATATTGGTTTTTTGAAGTCCATTTGTGCTACAGTTTGTATTATGTTTTAGCTTATATTTAAAATTGATGTTTAAATAGATCACCCTCCTTTCTGGGGTGCAACATTTGTACAATTTTTGTGTATATATGGAGAAAAGGACAACTCTTAAGGATATCTTTCATAGTCTGCTCCTAGATTTAATTAAGGGCATTTTGCAAATTTTGTTCCCCTTCTTGAAAGCGTATGAAAATATCATATAACTTAGACCTAACACATGAAAATTTCTTTAATATGAATATGAACACCTGAAAAGAAGACGCATGAACACATAGAAACACCGCCGAACACAAAGGAATATCGAGAGCTCCAAGAAGGTGCTCTTGGTGTTCTATGTATTTGGCGGTGTTTCTATGTGTTTGTGTGCGTTCCTATGAGTTCCTATACATATTGGAAGAATTTTAATATGTTTGAACTAAATTATAAGGCATTCACTTATTTATTCAAGAAGAAAAATCCTTTAAGAACGTATGGAAACAACATGTAACTTATCTCAAACGCATGAAAACTCCTTCAACATGCATAAGAATACCTTTGAATGCATGTGAACACATACAAACATATATAAACACCTCGGAATATATAGAAACACCAAAAGTATATATGCTCATTGAATGCGAAGACAGAAGAATAACTTTCATAAGAGAAAAGAAAATTAGATGTGCTCAATTTATTTTGTCGATTGTGATATCTTTTCCATTTTCTCACGCCAAAACGTTGTTGAATAGTATTAGCATAAAAAAAAAACTTTGTTGAATAGCATATGAGTTATAACTAAGATTTACATCTTCTTTTGAGTCAAAAGCCCTTCCAACAAAAAATTAAAATTCTAATCTGTGTTCTACACAATGCTAGGAGATAACTTCTCACCATTAAAATCATATGTAGAATATAAAGAGAGCTAGTAATTAAAGAGCCAGTACATTTACAATGGTTAGGCAAACATAACTAAGTAAAAGTTTCAAATGTAAATAGTGAAAACTTTCCTTCAATATATTTCTGCAATAGATATTTATTTCTCAAAAGTCATAAGAAACTGAAAAATTCAAGAAGCCTTTATTTTTAATTGGAAAAATTGAAGATTATAGCTGTAT
This sequence comes from Xerophyta viscosa, assembly GCA_002076135.1. NCBI lineage: Eukaryota > Viridiplantae > Streptophyta > Magnoliopsida > Pandanales > Velloziaceae > Xerophyta > Xerophyta viscosa. The sequence goes on along the minus strand of MJHO01000224.1, from coordinate 152,160 downwards.
CCAGACTCGAAAAAACTGTAATCAAACCAGAACTATATAAACCAAACTAGAAAAAATTAGTAAAAACCAACTTGTAATGCTTTCTACTATGAGAAAACACTAATATCTTGGATTTCGTAGATACTGATGCACATGGATTCATCGTGCAGAATATGTATCTTTTACCATCCATCTAATTGTGCTCTGCTATCATAATGCATTAAAATAGCAGGGCAAATTTGGTGAATTGCACCCCCTCCCCCTTAATTGAAATTAAGCGAACAGTGCCCCTATTTAGTTTTGGCCAAAAATTGCCCCTTCACGATATGAATAAAAAAAAATCCATATATGGTTTTTCAATCATAACTTTTTATACAAAACTCCAAATGAGATGAAACAAAGTCCGCATGAAAAGTCTTTAAGATCTCTTTCATATGGGACTAATTTCATCTCAGTTGAAGCTCTCTGCAAAATGTTGTACAAAAATTACGAAAATACTATCAATCTACTGTAGATTTTGACAGCGTCTTCATTTTTTTTGCATAATTTTTCTTAGAGAGCTCCAAATGAGATGAAATTAGTCCCATATGAAAGATGACTTGAAGACCTTTCCAACAAGTATAGCGCTGACGCTTTTGAACAACTACGAACACCTGCGAACACCCACAAACATCTGCGAACACCAGCGAACACCAGCTAACACTTGATATCTTGATGACATCTTAATACTTTTGACGTAACTTTTCGTACATAGCTCCAAATGAGATGAAATAAAGCCCGTGTAAAAGAAAGTCGAGTCATCTTTCATATGGAACTGATTTTATCTCATTAGGAGCTCTCTATTAAAGGTTATAACAAAAATGCGAAGACGCTATCAAGCTACTATAGTGTTTGATAGTGTCATCGTATTTTAGCATAATTTTATATATAGAGCTTCAAATAAGGTGAAACTAATTCCATATGATTACAGCTTGAGTTCTCTTTTATATGATATTGATTTCATCTCATTTGGAGCCCTCTACGAAAAGCTATGGCTAAAATACCGACATCCTATGAACACCTGCAAACAATTACGAACACCTATGAATACCTGCGAACACCTACAAATACCTATATTCTTATACTTGTAGGAAAGATTTTTAAGTCTTCTTTGATATAGGACCGATTTCATCTCTTTTGGAGCTCTAACATAAGTTATATTAAACATACCGAGACCCTGCGAATATCTGCGAACACATACATTCGTATACTTGTTGGAAAGATCTTTGAGTCTTCTTTCATATGGGACTAATTTTATATCTTTTGGAGCTCTCTAATAGAAGTTATGTTAAAAATATCGAGACCCTGCGAACACCTGTAAACACCATGCGGACACCTGCGAACACCATGTGAACACCTTTGAAAACCTACATTCTTATACTTATTAGAAAGATCTTTAAGTATTCTTTTATATGAGATCCATTTCATCTCATTTGGAGCTCTCTAACAGAAGTTATGTTAAAAAAACCTAGACCATGCAAATCCCTGCGAACACATGCGAAGACCTTACGAACACCCTGCAAACACCTGCGAATACCTACATTCTTATACTTGTTGGAAAGATCTTTGAGTCTTATTTCATATGAGACCAATTTCATCTCTTTTGGAGCTCTCTAACGAAAGTTATGTTAAAAATACCGAGACCCTGCGAACTCCTGGGAACATCTGCAAACAACTGTAAATACCTTACGAACACCTCCGAACACCCTGCGAACAACTACGAACATCTATATTCTTATACTTTTTAGAAAGATCATTGAATCTTATTTTATATTGGATTAATTTAATCTCATTAGGAGCTCTCTAACAGAAGTTATGTTAAAAATACCGAGTCCCTGTGAGCTCCTGCGAACACCTATGAATACCTGCGAACACCTTGCGAACACCTGTGGACACCCTACGAACACCTACATTCTTATACTTGTCGGAAAAAATCTTTGAGTCTTCTTTTATGTGGAACCAATTTCATCTCATTTAAAATTCTTTAACAGAAGTTATATTAAAAATACCGAGACACTGCGAACTCCTGCGAACGCCTGCGAGCATTAATAGGGTCTCGGTATTTTTAGCATAAATTTTGTTAGAGAGCTCCAATTGAGATGAAGTGGTCCCATATGAAAGAATATTCAAAGATCTTGCCAAGAAGTATAAGAATACAAGTATTCACAAGTGTTCGTAGTTGCTCCCAGGTATTTATAGGTGTTCATAGGGTCACGGTATTTTAGGCATAACTTTTCGTAGAGGTCTCCAAATGAGATAAAAATGTTTCTATATGAAAGATGACTTAAAAATATTTCCAACAAGTATAAGAATGTATGTGTTTGCAGGGTGTTCACAGCTCTTCGCGATTGTTCACAGGTATTCGCACGTGTTCGCAAGGATTCGCAGGGTCTCAGTGTTTTTAACATAACTTCTGCTAGAAAGCTCCAAATGAGATAAAATCAATCACATATGAAATAAGACTCAAAGATCTTTCCATCAAGTATAAGAATGTAGATATTCGTAGATGTTCGCAGGGTGTTCGCAAGGTGTTTGCAGGTGTTCACAGATGTTCGTAGGGTCTCGGTCTTTTTAACATAACTTCTGTTAGAGAGCTCTAAACAAGATAACATCAGTCCCATATGAAAGAAGACTCAGAGATATTTCCAACAAGTATAAGAATGTAGGTATTCACAGGTGTTTGTAGGGTGTTTGGTATGTGTTCGCATGTGTTCGTAGGAGTTCGCAGGGTCTTGGTATTGCAGCCATAATTTTTTGTAGAGGGCTCCAAATGAGATGAAATTGATCCCATATGAGAGCGAACTCAAGTAGAAATCATATGAAATTAGATTTATCTTATTTAAAGCTCTATATTAAAAGTTATGCTTAAAAAAACGACGACGCTGTCAAACGTTAAAGCAGCTTGACAGCGTCTTCGTATTTTTTGTATAACTTTTCGTAGAGAGCTTCAAACGAGATAAAATCAGTCCCATATCAAAGAGGACTCGAATTTCCTTCATATTGACATTATTTTATTATCCCACTTGGTGTTATATACGAAAACTTATGTCAAAAGCTCTAAGATGCCGTCAAGATATCAGGTATTCGCAAATATTCGCAGGTGTTCGCGGGTGTTCGCTGCTGTCATAGTTGTTTGAAAGTGTCAGTCCTATACTTATTGGAAAGATCTTCGAGTCATTTTTCATATGGGACCAATTTCATCTCATTTGGAGCTCTTTACGAACAGTTATGCGAAAAATACGACGACGCTGTCAAAATCTACAGCAGCTTGGCAGCGTCTTCATATTTTTAGTATAAATTTTTATAGAAAGCTCCAAATGAGATGAACTTAGTCCTATATGAAAGACAACTCAGAGATCTTTCATACAGATTTTACTTCATCATATTTAGAGCTCTGTACGAAAAGTTATGATTGGAAAACTAATATATGGATTTTTTTATTATTTCATGTCGTAAAGGAGAACTTTTTGGCCAAAACTAAATAGTGGTGTTGTTCGCTTAATTCCAATTAACGGGGAAGCGATTCGCCAAATTTGCCAAATAGATGCCACTTTAAATTAGTACCTTATTTTGCATCGATGATCACAATTTACGCCAAGACTATCTGATATCATGGCAGTAGTGAAAGTTACTTGAGAAGATGTAGGTAATAGGTGATCAATGTGCCCTAAAAAAAAAGAAGAAGAGGAAGCTGTGCTATGGCTAGAACCAGGACGGAGTCAGGATTTCTGACTGAGGGGGCCAAAAAGGTCTGTGGCAAAAAATATTATGCAGAGATTATATAAAATATTGTTCATCATCAAAGACAATAATGCACAACTCCACAACAGCCTGGACAACAATAACAAAAATATGTATGTCAATTACGTTACAAAAATAGAATACCGGTAATAAAATATAGTTGGCAGCAAAGTTATAAAGTTTGTTGCAAATTGCAATGTTTGAATATTTATAAATTGTAAATTATAATAATTAAAATATAGGTGGGTGGGCATCCGCCGACAGCCGATGCACCGTCGGCGTCGATTTAGAAATTAGGATTGAGGTATCGGGTAAAGGTTGGTTTTTGGGGAGTTGAATTTTGCAGGAGTTTTCGAAACAAATTTAATTTTTGAGCTAATTTTTTGAGAAAATAGGGGTGGAATAAATAGATGCCACATCCTTTGCCCCAGTTCTTCGTCCCAATTTTCTGTTCCTACATACTAAATAATATTTACATATATTTTTTGATAATATTTTTAATATAAAAATTATAAATTTTGATGAGATCTATAATTTTTATATTGAAAGTTTTTCCAAAAATACTTCTACATAGATGTTATAGGACTCCAAAGTTTAATATATTTACGGATTTTAAAACTATTTTTAAACCCGTTAAGTCTTTGGAGCTCTAGGACATCTACCTAAAAGTATATTTTGGAAAAACTTTCAATATTAAAATTGTAAATCTCATCAAAATTCATAATTTTCATGTTGAAATATTTTTTTATAAATTACATCTCCGAGGGCGATGGTCGCCGCACAATGGACGTTGACGTCACTAGCCTAGACGGTGCCCCATTACAAGGCGGCGGTGGCGGTGGCGGTGGCAGAGAAGGTGGTGGCCCTATCGGTGGGTCCCGCTGTTAAGTGTTTAATGATGGATCCTGTGGTGGTGGCGGCGGGGGAGCTGGCGCTTGCTTCACGTGCGGTGAAATGGGCATATGGCTGGAGATTGCAGCCAAGGGGGTGGCAGGGCGGCGGAGCGTGCTATAACTGCGGGGAGAAAGGGCCAGGGACTGTGGACAGCGCAGTGATGGGGGAAGGTACGGTGGCGGTGTTGGTGGGAGTGGTTGCTATAGTCGCGGGGAGATGGATCATTTTGCTAGAGGAGTGCCCTAACAGCTACAACTTGTGACGGTGAATCACCAACTCCTAACTACTAGTTATTATATCTGCTCTCTATTTCACTATCTCTTAAGGCGCATAAAGTGTTTTGCACTCGGGACTTGATCGTGTGCTCGTTCTACCCAGCTTCGAAGGTTTTGGATCGGTTTGGTTTTGCATCTGTTGTGGTCGCTTGGCTTTTGATGGATGAGTAATATCTTGTTTTTGTGATTCCTGGTATGGAGGAGTAAGATTTCTCATGGTACATGATTAAAGCTTGTTTATGTTGTTCATAGCATATATAACATGCTTTTACCAATGGAAGATTGGTTAGGCTCTACCTATTCTTTCTTCGTTACTATGGTTTATGTATTAGTTAGAATGTTAGTTGTACTTCCATCTTAATTTAAAGTCATTGTTATTATTATGTTATGTCTTGTATGGATTGGAAGATGGTGTTGTCTTCAGTTTGGTTCTATTGCAGTGGAGGCATCTGTTTCTGGTATCTTTTAGTTGGGCTATACAAATTTTCTATGGTGCTTTTAAATTTTTATGAACTTGTGCTGCAAAAGGAGTTTGTATAGGATCTGATATATGCAAAGCTTGGATTTGGCAGTGCTTTTGCGTAGTCACAAATTATCTAGGCCTATTAGGATTTGATTTTCTTGGGTAATATCTGTTTTACGGAAGCTATTTTATGAAATAGCCACTGGACTCGCTGAATCATCATCATATGATGCAGTCTAGCACGTCCCTTGGCACGGTCCACCGAAAAAAGCTTCGAGTTCAGGCTACTTGTCCGTGACTTTTGTGCTTGTTGATTACAGTAAATTTGTTTTCAAACATCTGACTGTGTCTGACTTGTTTGTTCTTGTGACAAAAGGCTTTGTGTCCTACTAGTTTGAAGTTCTTAATGCCAAAAATATTTGTAATTCTATTGTCTGTAGATATTTGTTTATGCTTCTTGACTCATGAACAAACAAAATGTTCAGGTATTCGTGTTAATTAGATATGTAGTAAGTTCCTTAGTAAGAGTAAGTTTTTGAACGTGTCCGTTCAAAAGAAGCAGAATTTGAATTTTTCCTTTTAGCTTGAGCTCGATCATTTATGCTAATTAATTTAGTCATTCGATCTTGCGGCAATATTTTAACGTGTAATGTAAGTTTGTTTTATCCATAATTTTGTTCTGATTTGTGCGACATATTTAATCAACCTATTACTTGCGACTTCAAGTTTGAAATAGTTCGAACATGTAAAATTAATATTTACCTACTAAGTTAAGAGATGTGATGTGAGCCCAAGCCTCTCAGAGTGAATTGAACGACTTCGGCAACATGAAGCGGGGAGTGTCAGTTTAGATATATAGACGCTCTACAATTATATCCCGTGAAGAGTATAACTTTTCCAGATGACTGTGACTAGGACTTCGTAGTTAGTAAAATATAGGATGATGCTACTCGTGGTTTTACCACATCTACAGTTCTACTAAATGGACTTATTAGTATGGGTTTGGATTTCTCCACTTTAGTCTTCAAAAAATAAGATATGAGCTTGTAAAAGACCCCAAAAGAACTTGGCATATTGAAATAATCTTATTTAAGTACGAGAATGATAACAAATAGATATCATTAAATAATAGACTATTTTACTCAAAATCTATCTCCTTTTTTGTATACTCCAAACCCTAAATCTTCACTTTACCTCTCTTTTCCTATCCTCAACCTCTTATCCATCTCTTTTATCTACTCTCTTTCTCTATCATTCTAATGCTTACCACTGCTCAAATTTTCGATCTTCAGAGCCCTTTTTTCCATAGCACTTGCTAGTTAAGAAAAATGTTGCTCCCCATTCTTTTTGTGTTGTGGCTCGAAAAATGATTTGGCCCTTGTGGCTTTTCTTGTAATTATTAATGTCCATGAAGCATCTCAAGTTATGAACTTCTTGGATTTACTACCATCATGGTGACTTTCAATTGCATGCATTGATTGGCTTTCGTTTTTAAAATGAGATGATGTTACAGATCTGAATTGCGCTATTTAAAATATCTTTTTACTGCTGGAAAATGAGATGAACAACTACAAAAACACTCTTCTCAATAATCTTCTTTCTCCCTGAGTTTTTTTTTTTTTTTTACCAATATATGCTATTCCATGTCGGAGATTTCATATTACTTTCTGAGTCGTGCAAAAAAAACAAAGGTCATCGTTTCTTCATCGATACGCTGTGGCTGTACCTGCACGATAGATCGACGTAGTCGTTTGGGACAAGCGCTTCGATTCAACTACATTTCTTTTGACTTGCTCACGTATTTTATTTGTTGTATTTCATGCAGATTTAATAGAAAAACATATTCGGATAATTTTACTGTAATATTATTATAATATAATTATTAATTTGTAGTTTACCATTCTAGAATTGTACACATAGTTATTTTATAGTAGTTTTTATTTATTCAATTAAATTATTGAAATATTTTTATACTTGAACACAAAATATTTTCAAAACCAAATCCTTTACGGGAACTTCAGAGCTAGTTCGGAAGTTTCAAGCCATCGTGAAGGGGCCACCAGACGAAGAAGAATCGTCCTGTTGAAGCGTGCGAAGAAGCCTCTTGCTGGCTTCTTATATTCATTAGCTAAGAAATCACTGACCTAATGAATTGCGTGAGTCGTGCTTGCTTTGGTGTTTTGTATTACTCTACAAAGTAATATTTTCGTTTAGATAGGTAGAAAGTCTACAGGTTCAGACTTAATCTGTCACTTTCCTGCTTGAAAATGGATCAATTTTACATGAATTCTAGTATATTTATAACAGAAAAAAAGTTTGAAAAGCATCCAAAGTTGGTTATAGAATGATGCATGCATTTCACTTTGTTTAAGTCAAGCCAATAGTCATCGATCTTTTAGTCTTTCTTATCCGCAACAATGATGCATGCATTTTACTTGCAAAGAAAGTTTGTTCAGCATGATTCATAAGCTTGTTTTGTATTTTAAAATGTCTACATCAGCAAAGACTAATATATAATCTTTTCAATTGAAGTTAACGACTTCTCTATAAAAAAAAAAAGGGAAAAAAGAGATTCACAAACTGATATATCGGATGTCGATATCTTATGCAAAACAAAACTAAATTACAGAGCTGATATATCTAGTATGCCGACATATTAAATGGGTTTCTCAAAGTTGACAATGATTAGCAACCTGGAGCTAGTAATTTGGCGTCAGTCAAGACGGGTCAGGTACATGGGAAGAACTTAATACCTTTTCTATGAGAAATTTCCGTTGGCATGCAAAAATTCTTGGTATAAAGAAAACTGCGACGGCGTGGCTCTCCGCAATTTAAAATGGATGTCGTAGAGAACTGAAGTTCTGTAACTCCTTTGCTCTGTGGATGACAGCTTACGAATCAATTCCCCTTGCTAACAAAGATAAGTCGAGATACGTGATAGCGATGGCAAAAAGGAGCATGTAATGAGGAATTGCGCATGTTTGTAATTCATTTTATTCCATGGCAATAATAATATCGTAAAAGATGAAATTAGGCAGCCTACATTGACTTTGGAGGTGCAAAATGATCTGCTATGCACGTTCTATATATTCTTTTTCTTCTTGAAATTATGAAGAGAATTTCAATGATACTTAGAAAAGTCTATACATGTGAAAACTTGACGAGCTTTCTTCTTCTTACTTGATTGACCAACTAACCCTCCTGTTGCACGCTGTCTTGCCAATGTGCTCTAATAACGAAGCACTCGCCTTGCTAGCGCCTGATTACGGGTTTCGAATCCCAAAGTCCGCGAAGGGTGCACAATCGCATGCATGATATATAAGCGTGCTTAAGTACGTGAATCGGGTGTAAAAGTCTGATAGTGGATTTGGAATGAGCGCAATTTGAGAGTTTACATATTACAACGGTAACATAAAGTGGGCGGGTTATGGGTACGATTTCCTCTCGTAAATCTTTTTTTTTTTTTTTTTTTTTTTTAAAAAGAACGAACCTCTTATGGCATTTGGCCAAATCGGTACTTGATAATTACTTTTGGCATGATCTGGCCACCAAAACGACCTCCATGTGCACTCTGTCTAAGCCACATATGCTACATCAAAATATGTTTACATATATTCGATACACTATCTATAATTCATATTTCAACGGGTTCATATGAAAAACAGAACAGTACTCTGTATTTCATGGGATTGAATTAACAGTGCGCCATGTCATGGGATATGAAAACAGTGCTCTATATCATCGGGTTCATACGAAAAGAGTCAGAGCTCTATAATGTGTTAAGAGTTATCAGAATGGTGTCAAAGTGATTTTTTTTTTTTATCACGAGGGTGTCAAAAATTAACCCAAGGGTGTCAGAAACGTACTAAAAGATGTCAACATGCAGGGTGTCGAGTGTGCGGAAGGTGTCAAAAACACATTAAATTGTGTTGTAAATGTATTAAAAGTGTCAAAAGAACTAAAGTGTAAAATATTTTTTTGAGAGAACTTAAATGATATTGAAACAATATGCAGGGACTTCAGTGCAATTTATCCGTATTTATTAACTTGCAGATGACACTTTCAAAAATTTTCCATTTTGAATAAGAATAGACGGTTCTTATCATTGCAACGCTAGGATTCTATTGATTGTTTTGTATATAGTAGTAACACTTCAGCCAACTCACCATTTTTTAGACTATTTCATGATAAAAGGACTTTTTTTTTTCTTTTATGCCATCCTATAATTAGATTTAAGTTTTTGTACCTTCATAATCTACTTTTGTCAAAATGTACTTTTTTCCGTGCGAAACAATCAAATTGCTTTCCGTTTTTATATTACAATACAATGCAAAACCACTGTTACTGCCGCAGTCAATTCACCGCCCCGTCGTGCACCTTGCCGATGTCCCTTTTCATGCCAATTTCCTTCCTATTAAAAACCATCTTGTTCAATCTCTTCTTCATTCACAGTCGATCTCTCTTCTCTTTTTTCTTGTCAACTGCTTTCATCCAGGTTAATCTTGTTGGTGATCTCTTTTCGATCATGGGAAAAGTAATATCTCTCCAACACATTCTAATGTCGTTAGCGATATCGAGAATTATACACCAAAAGCTAATCCCTCAACCAGCTACGCTCTTCTGACTTATAATCCATCAACCAATCACACTCTTGACGCGTAATCCATCAACCAGCCAATATCATTCACTCATAATCCTCAATCAGTCAGAATCAACATCCTTTATCCTAGCAGTTTTCATTCATTCCTACCAAACCACCAATATTTAATTTTCTAGAAGACGATGGTCTCGACCTTGAGAATTGCTCAACTCAGATGACGGCATTATGTGGTGAGGATAGAGTTGAGCTATGTACAACGTTATAAGACCAACGATAGGCGGTGAATATTGTGTACGAGAGGAAATGATAAACCCTTTTTGCCCCAACTGCGACACTTTAAGCTGGAAGAAGAAGGAAGGCTCGAATTGAGTCAAGAGATTCGGGGAAGTTAAAAGCGTAAATATGTCGATGCTAAATGCTTGGTCACGACATGCGTACTTGAAAAAATCATCTTGTGTCGACAATGCAACGTTCATGATACAATTGAGTGATATAGTGTACTCGTAAATTTTTGTTTATGACCTTATTGTAAAAAGCACAGTTTCCCCACTTATATTTATGCATATGTAACTTTCACCATATATAACGATCACAATGAATAGATAGGGATGGACACAAACAAGTAGAATCACATACGAATATATAGGAGCAAACACGAACACATATAAACAAATTCAAACACATATGAACACATTCAAACACCTGAGAACCCTACGAGCACGTGAGAACATATACGAACATGTAGGAACACATACAAACAGGTAAAAATTAGATACAAACATGTAGCAACACGTAACAACACATAGGAACAAGTAGGAACACAAACAAACAAAACGTGTATGACAACTTATGAACAATATAGGAACACCTACAAACATGTAGGAACATATATAAACACGTAGAATCATATATGCACACATTATACATAGGAAAACATACGAACATGTAGAAATACATATGAACACATAATGCATAGGATTTGGAACAATTGATGATAAAAAATGTCTTTTTACCATTAGATGATAAAAAAAAAAGTCTATGTACAAGTAGATGATAAAAATGTTTATGTACAATTACCTCATTTTAGATTTCAAGATTAAAAACAATATATATTTATGTACAATTAGAAATGAAGAAGCACAGGTATGTTTGTTGTAATTTGCTTAGCTCTCACTTACCATGCAAATAGGTACTCTTCCACAGTACATTTGACCTTCGAGAGGTTTCAACCTTATCAATGAATGACAAGATTGCAGAAAATCAAACGCCTCCTTATGTCATTTATTTCCATATAGTTGTAATGCATAAATTTCTAATTGTGAATGTATACGAGTAGAAGGTACCAATGCATGTTAATGTAAAGAGGCACGAAAAGATATCTCTAGCCTTCAGAGCATTGGCGTTAATATCCATTGTACCTTGACGAAAAGAATTGCCGGTTGACATTTTTGCGATGTTTAGTAAAAAATTGAAGAATTTATGAAAACTTATATTATCTTAAAATTCGCCGTGTAGAAAACGCTCTTTTCGTATAGATCAAGACGTGCATGTTGACTTGATTTAAATAGTGAGCAATATGCAATAATTATTTCATCGCCAATGAAAGCATATGAATAGACTACACTATACAACTTAATCATTTTTAATGAATTTTAAATCATCCGCTCAGATTGTCTTTACATCTAATCGAGAGTTATAATAAAAATATAGATAAGATAAGGGAAGTTATTTAAACAAGTCAACTATTAAAAATAAACAATAGTAGTCGCTACTTAGTTAGCGGAAGTTTTATCAAGCCCTCAACAACCTTCTTTTCATGTTCCTCTAACTTTCCGGCTACCACTTGAGACATTAAACAAAATATAACAATTAGTTTTGCGCGAACATAAAAGAATATATAACAACACCTACGAACACAAAAAAAACACCTGCTAGCACATACGAATACTTATGAATATATACAGATAGCTATAAACACACAATTACATGAAGGAACACATACGAAGTCGTACGAGTGCCCAGAACACATACGAATACATATGAACGCTTAAACACGTAGGAACATATACGAATATGTGCAAACACATGATGACATCATAACACTTACGAATACATAGCAACACCTATGAATACCTAGAAACAAAGACTAAAGTAGAGAAAAATACCTACGGAACACAAATATAAGCCTCACCTTCTTAACCATTAGAATTAAATTGACATCTTGATGTTTGAGAAACTTAGAAGGGTCAAGATAATCTTCAGTAATTTCAATCGTCTTCAAATTTTTGTCAGCAGAAATTTCTTTCAGAACACTAACTGGTGGAGCATGGAGATCCTCAGATACAAACAGTATCGTATCAGCATCCATCTCTGAAACAGTCCTTGTCAGTTTAGGGTTCCCATAAACACTCCATGTCATAACAACAGCATTGTCGTTACTGTCCTTGCCGGTTCAGGGTTTCCGACAGAAACAGTCACTGAATAAACACCATTCTTCTCTGTAATCACATAATAAGGATTACTCATTTTCTCTTCTTCAATAAAAGTGGAGTTAGTATTTCCTTTCTCATCCTTGTAATTTTCATATACATCCTCAACCACATTCCTTATCTGTTCATTTGTTTTGGAAACATCTGAGGACGTAAGCGCCACCGGTCAGAACCAAATATTTGTTGGAGAATCTTTCCTCCCTATATTTAATTTCACAGTTGTCATCTGATGCATGCTCTCTTATCACTATCAATCTTAATGCCCTTGGAAAAAATTTTCAATGTCAGCTATTTTCTTACCTTTCGTCGTTCTAGTTTTCTTCCGATACACTCTCTTAGGATTTTTATGATCGCTTTTTTTGAGTTTGACAGGGTGGGAGGGGTGTCTATCTTTACAAGTTTTCTTTTATTTACATCTCTTTCTATTTTTAAATGGGGAGACGACAGACTTTGATGACGAAAGGGGTTCTGCAAAGCTTACTCTGTGAGAAGATATTAGACTTTTGAGTGCGCTTAGAGGTTGCAGATATTTTCCTTCCACTATATGCCCAAATAAGGACTTGACCTCTACCATCGAAGAATTCATCTCTTCTACGGATGACTTCACCACTTTCACTCTCTCTAGCATAGCTAATTTTAATAATGATTTAGCATTCAACATGTTTTTACAAAGAAAATTTTTTTCCTTTGCCCTAAGTTTCAAATCAATTGACAATTGTAACTTATCTTAAGGGTCGAGGATCGTCAACACACCTTTCTAATTTACAGCACCCAGTAGCAAACCAAGTTCTTCATCAGTCAGATCAGTGTTTTTTGAAATGAGTTTTTAGGAAGGTTTGCAAATTCCTTTGCCGTAGTATAAGTTTTAGTGTTTGGAGGAATCATGCTCTGCAATCTTTCATAGTGCTAAGTTTGCATCTAAAAATATTATATGTGGTCATATTTCAGGATGGAGAACACCTACGAATATATACGAACAAACAAAACACCTGGGATCAAATAGGAACATATATGATCACATAAGAACACTTGAGTATACATACGAATATATATGAACACATACAAGCACCTACAAACACATGTGAATATACAGGAATACCTTGGAAGACATAGGAACACACATATGAACACCTACGAACACAGAGGAACACTTGGGAAGACATAGGAGCCCACACAAAACATATTGAAATACACAGGAACACTTGGGACATAAACGAACACATATGCAACGAACACTTATGAACGCATGCGATCACACAGGAACACATGGAAACGTATAGGAACAAAATCAAATACACAGAAACACTTGAAAATATATAGGAACACATACGATACATGTGAACACACAGGAACACATTTGAACACCTACTCATACGTAAAAGCACCTTAGAAGAATTAGGAACACCTGCGAACATCTGAGATTATTTAAAAACTCATGGGAACTTGTAAGAACACATTGGAACACATGAAAACACCTAAGAACAACTAGAAACACCTACGAACACCTGAGAACCACCTACGAACACGTGAGAAAACATCAAAACACCTAAGAATGCCTAAGAACAAATGGGGAACATAATTATTGAGGAAATATTTAGTAGCAGTATAGGACAACCCTTTAGGTAACCATTTAAACCTTGGCGAAGTTGTGTATTCCCTCATTGGTATGTTTGGATATTGTGGAGGGCCAATTATTTTTTTTTTCAAGTCGTCCAAGGCTTCGACTAGATAAAGGAGACCTTTTGGAGCCCTTTGACTTGGTTCCCGTAAAAAGTAAACCACAGAAACGTACATTATCCATAACCTTACATAATCTTCAGCTCTTTCTCTATCTCCATGAGCTGGCGCATCTTGCTTATTATGTCATCAAGCAACAGTCCGTTGCGGCCTTCGAAGTTAAATTAATTTTTGAACACACTTACTGCGTCCTTTTATATACCGGCTTGCCAATCAACGATAATCCTAACGAGATTGTTACATCTTCTGGATTGAATACCATCTTGACCCCAGCCAAAATGAATGTCACCCAATGACGACAAGTTTCACTAAGTTTGGAACGATCGCCATCAATAGGTTAGGTATTCTCAAAATGGAATAAACGAGTCATTTTTGCTATCATAATATAAAAACTCTATAGCGCTAAACTTTTACTCTCATCAGTATTAAAGTTTTAGGACAAGTTTTTTGGAAAACACATCGATTCACGAATTGAGCCCTTTTTTGCGACGATAAGCAAAAAATTGGGATGGCGAAGTGAGAGAGAGTGTATCTCATTAATACGCATGGAAAAAATCGCTTGGAAAAATGAATATAAAAATTGAGGCAATTTGGTCATTTCACACAGCAATGGCGAAGTGAGAGAGAGTGTATCTCATTAATACGCATGGAAAAAATCGCCTGAAAAATGAATATAAAAATTGAGGCAATTTGGTCATTTCACACAGCAGGCATATTTCAGCTAAAATAAATTAGGAGACAGAAAAAATACTAAATCTATTAATATGGGGGCACAAAATGACAAAATGCCCTAGATAAAACTATCCAACTCTCTCAAATAACATAGTAGTCTCACGTAACTTTTTTTTTTGGAGATTTACGAAGAAAAACTATGCCCATAACCTATCCACTTTGTGTCAGCGTCATAACATGTAATCCTTCGGATGGCGCCTCACCTTGATTCCACCAATGGACATTCGCACTCAATTCACATACGCTAGCAATGCTCATACATCAGGCAGGAATTGTACACTCCCCTTGGCGCTTGACCTTCCACAAACAAATCTACTAGTATGCACCTCACAGAATTTCATTTAACGGAACGTTGGCATCGAACGTGCATCTAGGCGCTAGCAGTACGAGCGCCCAGCCATACACGTTGCCAGTGTGGGTCTAGTCTCAAATAACTTAGCATCATATATAGCTATAAAATTTTTCATCTATCAGCAATTAATTTTGCATTGTAAAGGTCTTTTTTTTTCAGTTTTCTTTCGTTGACTGTGGATCAAAGAGATAGAAATACCATTATTTGACAAATTCAAAATAAAAATCAGGCCCTACATCTGACGGATGAAACACAAGCGGCAATCTAAAAAGGTGCTCTCCAACTCTTTTCTTTTCCTTTATTCTAGAATTACTGAGTGTTAGATTAGAATTCTCGCCATCGCCCACAGGTATTGAATAGTCCATCAAACTCTTTGGTCTTGCATTCTTGCTAATTAAAATGATATTTTGAGGACGGCTGCCAAAGCCATAAAAATCGTAAAAGTTCATTAAATAATTTTGCAGATATTTTCATGTTTTCCTTATAAGCTCTTAATGTGTAATTAATATATCATGGAAAATTCAACGATCGATCTAGATGACAGCAACCAATCGACACTATGTACTATCAAAATATCTATTCCAGGTCACGTTCTATTCTATATCTATGCATAGAAGGTTACTACTTGCCTCTTATTCTTAGCCCCTTTCATATTCTGACAGTAAAAGCTACATGAATTTCTATTGTTAGACTCGACTTCTAGTTTACGTCATAGTGATGGTTTATACCTTCTACAAAAAGTGTCATTATACGTAGACGTCTTTATAGGCCACAAATGTTCGAAGACATACTATCATGCATGCAGACATAAGTTCATATTGCTAACCCATGGACCTTGTATCATCCTATATTGGGTAAAAAAAAAAAAAAAAAAACCCACCAGAAAATGACGCCTACTATCATGCTTTTGGTAACACAACTCTTGCCTACCGCATCTAAGCTTGGTTAAAATCGAAATTCGAGAAGTGATTAATTATAATCACAAACAGGACGTGTTTCAATCATCGGCAGAATTTTCGTTTGACATATGAGAGTCCTGAGCAACCTCATTAACCAGGGATAGACCCACATACATAACGGGTCCATCTTGAGCCCTTACCTGACCGGGAACTGTACAGGAAACAAATAATGACTGGTCTGAGCTCACATATAGAATGGTCTAACCTAGTTGGCGTGTAGCACTAGTTGAACTTGTCGCTTTTGCCATCGACAACATTGGATGGGTAATACACTATAAATCTATCTTTGATGAATTTTTATCGGTACAACTGTCCGTATCATAGATGACTCTATCAAATATCTATAAATTAATATTAGATTTTTTTATTTAAAAATAAATATTTCGAAATCCCAAAATTTTAGCATTATTAAAGAAATTTTTTTAAATCTACTAAAATTTTATAGTCAAACGATTATTTTAAAGCATACTTTTGGAGAAAATGCTTTAATATTAGAATTATAGTTATCATTGAAGTTTATTTTACTATTTGGTTTTTTTTTCCGAAAACCAACACAAAATTTTTTTTGGGAATCCTTTAATGTAGCTACAATAACTGCACCGAATCACTCTCCTATGTACTTGTCAATGGCTGATTTTATAATGACTATGTTATATCCCTTAATTTTGGAGTTTTAAAATCTATTCTTCTAAAATGGTATTTGAATGCTCTAAATTTAACGAATTTTAAAACAGTTATTAAAACTCGTTCTAACTCCGTTATGTGCGTTAAGTTCGGAGTTTAAAAAATCACTTTAAAAGTATTTTTTAAAAAAATTTTAAAGATAATATTAAAATTTATAATTTTTATATTATTTTTTTTTTAAAATATAAATTAGTATACCTTTTGGATATAAATGTAGCGAGCTAGTGCAGCAGATCCGCGTCCATAATGAGGCCAATCAAAATGAAGCTGATATGACATTTATGCAGTCCGTTTTGTGCACTGCCGGTGGCCACACGGCGTTGACTGATGCTCTTAGTTAGATTAGTAAAGTCGAAGAAAGCAATTTTTCTTTCTCCATTAAGAAGTTTTGAAAACACTAAGCAGAAACTTTTTTGTTAGAGATTAGGAGGCGGAAAATATTTATGATAGTCATTCATCGATTATTCTATGTATATCTGTGACACTAACGATTAATGTTGGTTGATGCGACGCTGAATTTTGAATTTTAAATTGGAAAAATGAAGGATAAAGATTTATTGCACCAAGATACTTGACAACTTGTTGGACAAGCTTTAATTTGAGAATAACATGACAATTGGAGTTGTCGCAATTTCAATTGAAGTTAGATTTGGACCGTTCGATGTACAATTATTATTATTATAATTATTATTATTTTATATATATATATATATATATATATATATATTTTCCAATAAAATATTAATCTATAAAATGCTAAATATTTCGGCTTTTTTAAAACTCCTTAATCAATGCCAGCAATTTTTTTATATCTATTTTTGCGTTGCAAATTTCATAAACATGCACACGGTACATCTATTCTTAGGGGAAAATTTTGTATGAGGTGAGATTATTCCTTAGTAATATTGCATAGTCTTTATCTCTTTGAATAATATCTACAAGTTATATATTTTTTTTTTGGACAAACCATATAACATTTTGCAACCACTTGGCTCATTATTATTATTTTTTTTTAAAACATTTTGGATAAGCTCTAGATTTATTCACCATCATCAAGCGTTTCCCACGTATATATTCATATCAAAGTTTATAACAATGTATACCTCGAGTTATTGGAAATAATTGTTGTATATGAAGAGTTGATGATCTAAGCTATTGATAGTTTTGTGTGTTTTATGTGTTATACAGAAAACCAATACGGTAGATATATTACATATTTTCTATGTCGATTATGATATTATTCTAATTTCCATATTTTCTATATATTAAATAGTAAATATATTATTAAAAATTAACAAAATATAATCCATAGACTCTTTCAATTCCACTACTTGTCCTAATAAGAATAAATGAAGTTAATGACCATTATAATTAGTTCACCAATTAATTATATGACATATGGGATGATCGAAAACAAAATAAATTGACATGTGGCATACATATAGGCGGTATAAGATGCCATGTGGTGCAAAAATATTTTGATGATGATAGAGACCTAAATATTCAAACACTCACATGAGGAACCGTTCGGCGAATGTGAGAGTATAGTAATCAAGGAAGTAGCTACCGCAGCCCTCTTCATGAATATGTTTAAGGAATTGAGTTTATTACCTACGAATATGAGATCATAAGAGTATTGGAGTGCACTATATGTCAAGCTAGCATTTTATAAAGACTCGGATATATTGTTTAAATAAATGGCATATTTATTATATTTAATTTTGTTCTGCTCATTATTATTTATGATAAAGTTCCAAAGGTCTATTAATTCTATATCTAGGTAAATAATGTGGATGCATTATTATGATGACCTTAAATAAATCCCTAGTCGGTAATACACCTAGAAGGAACATGGGTGTTAGACTGGCACATGTTATGATTTAGGTTATTCTCATTTAACCGATGAATGGATATTCAAACCATAAATGTGGGTGCTCAAAGTAGATTGAGTTTACTGGATTGACCCGTTCTAGAGGATACTGCATGTAAGCGTCATCAGTTCCTCCTCTACACGAACGAATGTATGTAATATCTAAACTTAGGATCGTTATTCACTTTATGCATGAATTATTGTACTTTGATATCGGTAAACACAGCTTTAAATAAGTTGTAAATAATACGACCATTGGGTACGATATGAAGTGTAGAGAGAGTGGTGATGAATCAATAAGGATTCATCGCTTCCAGGAATTGGAAGTTGATATCTCCGGCCTCTTGGTAGAGCTACGAGTGACTAGAAATCTGTGGCCACAGTTGATATGACTTAGTCGTTCATAAAAGATCGGAAAAGCTCGCGAACAAGTTAAATGGATAATTTTACGATGACGCATTAGCGTGAAATTAATATGAAGATATCTTAGATGAAGATATTAATACATGTGGAATCGTGTCGTGAATGTTTATGGTTCACTGACCAGTTCTATTGTGTTGGGTGGCTGGCGAACTGTTGCTAGACGAGTTAAGTCCAGTCTGTACTCGAGTACTACTTGCCAGCAATAAAAACCTAGAGGGTCGCACGTAATAACTAATTGACGGGAAAAATAGTTGAGTGATAGTGAATTTAATGGAATTTGAAATCGCATAGTAAAATGGGCAATTCCGATTCAAAGATTGATCGGGTAAATATTTTATTTCGAGACAAATTTTGAGGAGTCAAAATTAAAGAAATAAAATTATTATCAAGTAAGCGTTGTATTTAGTGCAGGCCGAAAATGAAAAATACATGCATTTGAGCACGTGATTGTAACTGCATGATAGGTACATGCATGTGTGCATTGAAAGGGGACTAGCCACCAGCTCCACTTGACCAAAAAAAAAAAGAAAAACGAAAGGTTGCAACTGTTCGTAAACATTGCAATTTGCAACTCATCATCCATACATGCATTCATAGATGCAACGGCTGGGAAACGTTGCTAGCTTTTGCCTAATCATACAGGAACCCATTCTATAAATGGATTGAAGACCTTCGCGTGTTATGCTGGCTCTTATGCAATTTTCTTAATTAATTCACTCACAATATATCGAGAAATTAGAGAGATCTAGCAATCTTTATTTCTCGATTCCGTCGATTGGTGTGTGCAACGCTTTAGAGGATTCGTATTATCGATTCTTTAAAGTGACCAAAGCCGGAGCACTGCGTGTTCGTGGTGCTGTGTGTATTCAACAGATTTTATCAACAACAAGAAGATACTCCGTGAGAAAGGTTAGTACCATTTTTCTCTCGGGATTATGAATCCGTTTTATAATTATTACATATAACCAGTAATAACAACTGAGTATCGGATTTCGAGTTTTAATTTTTACCGAAGATAATTTCTTACGCTTCTGCTCGCTCGAACTCCGATATCCTATAAAGAGATCATAGGGTTTGTGCGAATATGTTCCTTGTACTAATATTTATTACCACCAATATTTCTTACGAATATGTTCCTTAATCCTTGAGTTTATTGCCATATGAGATCATAGGGTTTGTGCGAGGCTATAAATACTTGTTAGTACCGCTCTGTCTAGGGCTACACACTCTGGACTCTCCTATATACTTAGTACATTACTTTTTACGACTCTCTGTGAATGTAAGTAATGTTGCCGAACTATTTTGCTCCACTGTACTTGTATGATTCCCCATTCTCGCACCTAGCTAGTTATGTACCACGAGTCTCATCCTCAATATTAACCCCTTTATCAGACACCCAGTTTTATAAATTTACATATATATATATATATATATATATATATATATATATATATATATATATATATATATATATATGAGATTTGCTATCCAAATCCAACTAGACTCGATTGTCCTATAGATACTTCTGCAGATTGAAGTGTTGGTTCATTTAAGGGCTTTGTATGTTCGGAGAGGAAAGTGAAAAAGTTAGAAATTTAATTTTCTTGTTTAATTTAAAAGAAAAGTAAAAAGTAAAAATTTGCAAGTCAGTTTTCTATTTTTTCTTTAACTAGAAAAGTGAGAAAGAAAGAAACTGACTTTCCTTTTACTTTCTAGTCGCTATATAATTTTTATTTGTTTCACTCTCAAATCAAAATCTAGGAAGTGTAAGAAAAAAGTAAGAGTCATTAATATTTAATGATAATTAATAATAATTATTATTTTTAAATAATTAAAATTAATATTATATTAAATGAATTAATATATTTATACTAGCAAATCTTATAAATTTAATTTTATAGATATAAAATAATAATATTTTAATATTTTTTATAAATAATAAAAAATTAAATAAATTTATATCCTAAAAATAAAAAATACAAAATAATACCAATAATAAACAAACAAGCTGATAGAAATACTATATTATTTTATTATATTTTTATACTTATAATAATTTTAATGATTTATATTATTTTCTAAAAAATAAATAAATAAAATTACAAAATAATAAATAATACTACCTATATAATATATTTTTAAGTATTAATAATAAACTATTAAATAAAATAGTAATTGTTTTTAATTATTAATTTTTTAATATTATTTTATAAATTATAGATTAAAATTAAAATAAATATTATCAACTACTTTCAACCCCCTATATTTATATAAAAATAAAATATTTCTTTATAAATAAAAATTATACTTACTTCACATTTTAAAAATAAGTAAACAAAATAACTCAAATCTATATTGTTACCACTTGTCCAGCACTTTTCACTTTCCACCTTACTGCTTTTTTTTTTTTTACTTTTTTACTTTACTAGTATTTTTTCTTTATTTTCAATTTTCTATTTTCACTCAAAGTAAACAGTCTTTTATATATATATATATATATGCGAAATTGCACACGAAATTACACACTATTATCAACTTTTTTTTTGGCGAAAACACTATGTCAGCTATGACAGCATAGGCACGGTGATAGAATATTCTGTTTTACCATTCAACTTATCCTCTCCAACTAATGCGGGGTGAATAGGAGTGCGATTCTTGGGTTTCTGGATGGTCAAGTTAAAAACGGTGCATTATCTAGTGAGTTTGCTAGTTAAACGTCCATCTTAGTTGTCCCTAACCAGGTAACTCAACTGGTGGGTTAGCGAATAATGTATTATCACTTACGAGTTTGAATTTTGCCCGCCGTACAATAAGATATAAATTTATATTTCAAAAAAATATTTCTTAAGATTGTGACAAGTATGTGTCTACATTTAATACCATGTCCGAGAATAGCACACATCCAAAATTTACCTCATGGCCACAGTGCAAGTATGATGGTTGAAAATTCGTGGTCAGTAAAATAATTTGGTGCTTCTTGTTAAAAAGTTTTGTCTCGTTATCTATAAAAAAAAAAAAGAAGTCTATGTTGTTGTAGTCATTTACGCCGACACTTAAAATATTATCCATCCACATTTTAGCTGGTGAGATTGAACCGCATCAATGGATTGTAACTTGAAACCAATCAGGCAAGAGCACTTTCCTCTCTTTATCTCAGATGTTGGTGGTGCAATTAGTGGTAGGTAACTTTCATAGCTCCACAAGCAGCTGTAGTTCATCATCACCAGGAACAAATTTGTTCTGCAACTTTTGTCGTGGCTATTTAAGTGTTGACTATCAAAACCAAAAAGATAGATTAAAATATTGTTTGTCGATTTTGGAAAAAATTAGGACAGATTTACTTACTCCAAAAAAAGTAAAAAAAAAGGTAGAGTTGATTTATTAGGGTTTCAAAAGCCATCTAGTCCCTAACATTTTAGCTTCAATTCAGTGCATTTCAGTTGGGATGTATTTTGACATAAGATTTACCCCTAAGTGTTAGTTTCAAAAAGAAATATCACGCTAATGAGTAGTACTAATTATTTAAGTGATGGTATTTTCTGCCACATAACAATTTTATAATTTTTATAAGATCAGAATTTATTTGAACACATCTAGGAGCATTGTAGTTTATCACATTTTTCATTAAAGCGAAGTTGAGAAGTGAAACTTTGAAGGTTTATCTAGATGAAAAATTTCTAAGATGCACAAAGGCAGCCGGTGGGGCCGTAGCCTCACGAGGCCGAGTTCAGAAGAAAATAATTCAAAGCGTTCTAAAAATACGAAAATTTATTCTCTCTGTATTTAGGAAAGGATAAAGCATAACTATGGTACCATCAATTGTAAAATGCCTTAATCCCCGGTGAACGAATCGCTAAACCCAAGAACGTTTATGTCAACCATTAAGAAACCGAAAACCAAAGCGGAAGCGTACCTGAATCAGCCATATCAAATTACTCGAGAATTTTGGCGGTTGATCTTCCAAGTCAATATGCAATATACTTGAGTAGCCGTCAAGAACGTCTCTATTCTCTCTCAATGGGGAAAAGAGAAAATATATATCATTCTGCATATGACTCGGGGACCACAACCTTTATATAATAGTTAACTCTAGGGTTAACTTCTGTATTTTCCAATTAGCCATATTAAAAGAGGAAATAACAAACCGGTTTTCTACACAATAAAAATTCCATACCTACTTAATTGCATAAATAACCCATAATAACTTGAAAATTAATCGATCACTTAATTGGGCTAATTTAATGATGAATTTAATACACAATTAACAATATTACCCATACGTTAGATTAAAAAAATCAACAAATCTCCCACTTGGTATATATGTAACCTTATAATTGTGTTATTAAATTAACCTTAGAGTACTCCAAATTTGTCCATCATATATACAAGTCCCCACAATCGGTCCATCAATCATAATCAACAATAGGATCAAGGAGGCATTCATCACATGTAAGCGTGAACTAAACCTAGCAATGGTCACATATATTGATTAATAAAACGACATGGATCAAGTATGGATGCTAAGCGTGAAAATTACATGCTATGTGATCTTTGCATGCCTATTTTCAACTGGTCCAACCTTAGACCTTAGTGAGATCATTTTAAACAA
Source organism: Xerophyta viscosa (assembly GCA_002076135.1). Taxonomy (NCBI): domain Eukaryota; kingdom Viridiplantae; phylum Streptophyta; class Magnoliopsida; order Pandanales; family Velloziaceae; genus Xerophyta; species Xerophyta viscosa. Next base: position 128,314 of record MJHO01000224.1, on the reverse strand, counting down.
GTTCAGAAATAACATAAACCAAATACTTTATTTTCATAAACCAATGAAATATCCATAAACCATAATCCAAAATAACTATAAACGAATGTCTATACTCAAAAGCAAGTAAAAGACACAAAACTCCCACTAAAACTGAATATCCTGAAGTGATAAAACACCCATATGAGCAGTGTGCTCATGAAAGACCTTGGGTGGTAATCCTTTAGTAAGTGGATCCGCAATCATGGAGTTTGTGCCTATATGCTCTATAGACAAATGACCACTCTGAACTCTTTCTTTCACAACCAAGAACTTGATGTCTATATGCTTTGACTTCGTTGAGCTCCTGTTGTTGTTGGAATATAGCACAGCAGATTTATTGTCACAATATAATTTTAATGGTCTATCCATACCATCCACAATCTGTAATCCAGTGACAAGATTTCTTAGCCATATCCCATGATTAGATGCTTCATAACATGCTACGAACTCTGCTGCCATCGTGGAGGAGGCTACGAGTGTCTGCTTAGCACTCTTCCAAGACACGGCTCCTCCAGCAAGCAGGTAAATATAACCCGATGTGGATCTCCTACTATCTTGGCATCCAGCGAAATCAGAATCAGAATAACCTACGATCTCCAACTGGTCTGATTTCCTGTATGTGAGCATATAATCTTTTGTTCTCTGTAAATACCTCATAACTCGCTTAGCTGCTTTCCAGTGATCCAGTCCTGGGTTACTTAAATATCTTCCTAGCATCCCAACAATATACGCAATATCCGGACGCGTACATACCTGAGCATACATCAGACTTCCTACAGCCGAAGCATAAGGAATTTTCTGCATTTCCTTATTCTCAAAATCATTCTTGGGGCACTGACTTAAACTGAACTTGTCTCCCTTTGAAACAGGAGTATCACCAGGCTTACAATCTTGCATGCCAAATCTCTGAAGAACTTTCTCGATATAGCTTTTTTGTGATAATCCAAGAATACCTCGAGAGCGATCTCGATATATCTGGATCCCTAATACAAAAGAGGCGTCACCAAGATCTTTCATCTCAAAGTTCTTAGTTAGAAATTTCTTGGTTTCGCACAACATGCCTATATCGTTGGTGGCAAGCAATATATCATCGACATATAAGACTAGAAAAGCAACTTTACTCCCACTAAACTTATGATAGACACAATCATCCACTGCATTCATCTCGAAACCAAATGAGATAATGACTTGATGAAATTTGTGATACCATTGTCGAGACGCCTGTTTGAGACCATAGATGGATTTCTTTAATTTACAAACCATCTCCTTTGTATCTGCCGAAACAAAGTGTTCTGGTTGCATCATATAAATTGTTTCTTCAATGTTTCCATTGAGAAATGCTGTCTTAACATCCATCTGATGTAACTCAAGGTCAAAATGTGCTACTAATGCCATTATAATCCTGAAAGAGTCTTTCGTGGAAACCGGAGAGAAAGTCTCTTTATAATCGATGCCTTCTTTTTGTGTAAAGCCCTTAGCGACGAGACGTGCCTTGTATCTTTCCACATTGCCTTTTGAATCCCTTTTGGTTTTAAATATCCATTTAGAACCAATGGGTTTCGCACCTTCGGGCAACATGACAAGATCCCACACATCATTGTCCTTCATGGACTTTATCTCCTCATTCATGGCATCAATCCATTTTTGAGAGTTAATGCTTTCCATGGCTTGACGGAAGTTGATAGGATCTTCTTCCATCACTCCAATGTCAAAATCATGTTCTTGAAGAAACACAATATAGTCATCTGGAATTGCGCTTCTTTTCTCTCTAGTGGATCGCCTTAATGGCATTTGTTCTTGAGGTTGTAGAGTTTGTTCTTCTGGAACAACTTGAATAGGAGTTTCATTGATAATGTCTTGATCTGTAGTGGTTTCTTGAATAATGTCAAGTATAAGGATCTGATCCTGATTATTATCAATAGCCACGGAAGGAATATTCACATATTCTTCCTCAAAGACAAAATCCTTAATACTTTCTCCCCCCGCAAACTCAACATCCTCAAAGAACCGAGCATTTCCCGTCTCGAAAATCGATCTAGTAGTGGGATCATAGAACTTATAGCCCCTGGATCTTTCAGAGTATCCAATAAAGTAACAACTTACAGTTCTTGAATCCAGTTTCTTTTCATTCGGCCTATAAGGCCTTGCCTCAGCTGGACATCCCCAAATGTGCAAATGCTTCAAACTAGGCTTCTTGCCTGTCCAAAGCTCATAAGGGGTCTTTGCAGTTGCCTTAGTTGGTACTCTATTGAGTATATACACTGCTGTCTTTAAAGCCTCTCCCCAGAGTGATTCAGGTAAGGTGGAATGACTAATCATACTCCTAACCATATCTTTAAGTGTTCTGTTTCGTCTTTCAGCAACACCATTCATGGTCGGAGACCCTGGCATAGTGTACTGTGGGACAATACCACATTCCTCTAGGAATTTCGCAAATGGACCAGGACGTTGTTCACCTGAACCGTCATATCTACCGTAGTATTCACCACCACGATCAGATCTAACGCTTTTAATCCTTTTGTTGAGTTGATTCTCAATTTCAGCCTTATAATTTTTGAATACGTCTAGGGATTGCGATTTCTCATGAATGAGATAAAGATAACCATATCTAGAGTAGTCGTCTATGAACGTAATAAAGTACTGTTGACCATTCCAAGAAGCTGTAGGGAATGGTCCACAAATATCCGTATGAATCAGTTCTAAGACATCTACTTTCCTGCTGGCATCAAATCTCCTTTTATTTGTTTGTTTTCCCTTGATACAATTAACACAAACATCAAAATCTCCAAAATCAAGGGATTCGAGAATACCGTCTGACACAAGTCTCTCAATTCTCCTTTTGGAGATGTGACCTAATCTCTTGTGCCATAACGAAGCTGAATTCTCATTGATTAATTTACGCTTAATACCTCGATTACTAACATGCAGGGATTCACCATATGAGGCAACAGTGTCTAACAAATATAGATTGTCATAAACAGATAAATAACCAGATCCAATCAAATTTGAATTCTGAAAAAGACTAACTTTTCCACTCCCAAATGAACAAGTAAAACCAGATTTGTCCAAAAGAGAAACAGAAATCAAATTTCGTCTAAAAGACGGTACAATAAAAGTCTCATTCAAATCCAAATAAAATCCAGTCCTAAGCAACAATCTAAAATGTCCTATTGCCTCAACTTGCACTGTCTCGCCATTGCCAACGTAGATGTGTCTTTCACCATCATTAGGCTTTCGGCAACTCAGGCAACCCTGCATAGACACACTGATGTGAGTGGTTGCACCAGAATCTATCCACCAAGTATGTCCAGGCACCGAAGTTAAATTAACCTCAGAACAAACAAAATTAAGAAACATACCTTTCTTTGCACGCCATGCGTGATAATTAGTACAATGCTTCTTAATATGTCCTGAAGCACCACAGAAGAAACAATTATCCTTATTTTGTTCCTTTTGTTTCTTTTGCGGTGCTTTATCAGCAGTGTCCTTATCCTTCTTCCTCTTATTGCTTTTCTTCTTGTCTTTGGAGACAGTCAAATGAGCACTCTCTGTCTTATCTTGCTTCAACCTTTCCTCTTCCTGAACACAGTGTGAGATGAGCTCATTTAAAGACCAGGAGTCCTTTTGACAGTTATAGCTCACTTTAAAATGATTGAACTGTGCAGGAAGAGATATCAAAACCAAATGCACTAACAAGTCCTCAGACAAATCTAACTTGAGTGCTCTTAGCTTTGAAGCAATATGAGACATCTCCATGATGTACTCCCTAACGTTTCCGGTAGCCTTATACTTCATAGAAATAAGATTTGCCAAGAGTGTACTAGTTTCAGCCTTTTCATTCTTAGCAAATCTTTTCTCGAGGTTTTCCAGAAACTCCTTAACTGAATCAATCTCTTCAGACATAGTATCCCTGAATGCTTCTGGGATGGCACACTTTATAATCATCAGACTTATGCGATTAGATTTCTCCCACTTTTCCATCTCCCTCTTTTGATCAGAGGTACTCTCATCAGTGAGATTAGCGGGTTTAGAAACCCTAAGCGCAAGGTCCAGATCTGCAATTCCGAGAGTGATGAACACCCTCTCTTTCCATGCCTTGAAATTCGTGCCATTCAGCATAGGTATAGAATTGATGCTAGCATTGATATTAGCAGCAGGATTAGAAACTGTACAGAGAACAACACAAACCAATAAGCTCACATTAGTACTTTAGCAGAAAACTTTATAATAAAATCAAATAAAGGCAAATCCCATCACAAGACATCGTGCACAACATTAACATTTAGTCTTTGGACAGAAATATTAACTTGTAAGTGATATCTTGGTGTAATGATTAAATAATGATGATAACATAACATACCAAATAATTCACCTTCCTTTGGGCCGATTTATTATTTGCATGTAAACCAAATAATCATCGCATATTTATCATCACAAACATATATGCAATTATATTAAACAATGACCTTCCTTTGGGCCGATCAAATACCTAATAATTACAAATACAAAAACTTTTAACATTTCAAAATTAAATTAATTTCCACAAGAGAGATTACTTTGGTAACATCTTATTTCAATTAATCAATTTTAAATGTTATATGCCTTAATAAATAATCCTTACACCAATATTTGATTTTACAGTTGCAAATAAAAAATTTATGTTTTCATTCCGATTGAAATAATAAATATTATTTCATAACTTGAACACAAATAATGCAGATAAAGTTGCCATGAACTAGAAGACAAAATAATTGAATGGCAAAATCTGTAGATTCCTAAATCTTTTGTCTTGGGCCACGAACATGCAAACTACAATGATTTTTAAAAGGATTTAACCTAGTTCTCACCGTCCCATGTACAGAAGAACTTTCAGATTTATATATCAAGCCGTAAACAAGAATCCTTATGTTCTTGAATATAATTTTACCAAATCTGAAATTATTAAATTCAAGAAACCCTAAAATTATCATCGATAACAAGGATAAATATCGATTCTTAATGATTAAACATAAGCCGCTCTGATACCAATTGTAAAATGCCTTAATCCTCCGGTGAACGAATCGCTAAACCCAAGAACGTTTATGTCAACCATTAAGAAACCGAAAACCAAAGCGGAAGCGTACCTGAATCAGCCATATCAAATTACTCGAGAATTTTGGCGGTTGATCTTCCAAGTCAATATGCAATATACTTGAGTAGCCGTCAAGAACGTCTCTATTCTCTCTCAATGGGGAAAAGAGAAAATATATATCATTCTGCATATGACTCGGGGACCACAACCTTTATATAATAGTTAACCTAGGGTTAACTTCTGTTATTTCCAATTTAGCCCATCATAAAAGAGGAAATAACAAACCGGTTTCTACACATAAATTCCATACCTTACTTTAATTGCATAATAACCCATAATAACTGAAAATTAATCGATCACTTAATTGGGCTAATTTAATGATGACATTTAATACACATTATTAACATATATTACCCATACGTTAGATTAAAATAAATCTAACAATCTCCCACTTGGGTTATATATGTAACCTTATAATTGTGTATTAAATAACCTTATGAGTACACCAAAATTTTGTCATCATACTATATGCAGTCCCCAAACAATCCGGTCCATCAATCATATCAACATAGGATCAAGGAGGCATTCATCACATGTAAGCGTGACTAAACCTAGCAATGGTCACATATATTGATATAATAAAACGACATGGATCAAGTATGGATGCGTAGCGTGAAAATTACATGCTATGTGATCTTTGCATGCCTATTTTCAACTGGTCCAACCTTAGACCTTAGTGAGATCATTTTAAACAAGTTCAGAAATAACATAAACCAAATACTTTATTTTCATAAACCAATGAAATATCCATAAACCATAATCCAAAATAACTATAAACGAATGTCTATACTCAAAAGCAAGTAAAAGACACAAAACTCCCACTAAAACTGAATATCCTGAAGTGATAAAACACCCATATGAGCAGTGTGCTCATGAAAGTACCCGGCCTCTAACGCTAGTCCACGCTGAGACGCTCGCGAAACCGAAATCGTTTTAATCAAATTAAAACGAAATTTTGGGCCTTGAACAGTTCGGCCCGTTGCAACCTTAAGGCCCGTGAAGAAGACAATCTTCTTCTTCCTCCTCAAGCCGTTGCAATCGACTCCTCCGATCGCAGTCCAAAGCTCGTGCCCAATGCTCGCCGACACCGCCTCTGGTCAGCAACTTCTTGCCGTCGCCGACACCTTCTCCACTCGCCGAAACGAACGCCGTTGTCCAAGGCAAAAGCACGGCTTCATGCAGCGTCTTCACGCAGCAACCAGATGCCGTGGATCGCCGGACCTTGGCTTCGTCACCGTCGTCAGCTGGCGAAGATGTTGCAGCGTCGACTGTCGACAGAGTCCAAGACGTTACGCCGTCGGCCGAGAGCTTCTCCAAAGCTTTATTCCAAAAGCTCACCGGATGTCTCTTAATCGTCCACTCGGCGTCGGCTGTCGGAGGAGGGATCGGTGGAGGAGAGATGCCGCGACGAGATAGCGAACGCGTGCTAGCGACGGTAGGGTTTGGCTCTTCCTCCTCGCGGCGGCGCGCTTCTCTCCAATCGGTGCAGAGAAGAAGAACTATCTCACATACTATTATATCACATATATTACGAATTAAATCTACTCATTTTGCTATTTTGCAAATCAGCCCCACTTGTTATTTTGCAAAAACTTAGGTCCAACACTTTGGACATTGGCAAAAGCAGCGCCCTCATTGCACAAAATTCGGTTTTTCGCGATCGTGTCCTTCATTTGCGTGTGACCCATTAGGTTCAGCTACCACGGCGGCAGTGATAAATGTTAATTCAACTAATTTAACAAATAATAATTTCGACCAATTAATATTGATTTATCCACAGATCGTGGGTAACGTTAGCAGTGCCACGACCACCCTGTGATATTGAATATGCAATATTATCACTTGAAACCTTTGTGTGAATAGTTCCCATGCCCCTATAAATCCTTTTCTGTTCCTTTCTAACATCCCGAAAGAGCTTAGATTATGGATATCTGTCAAACTCTGATATAGCTGAACAAATATATCTGTCTAATAGATCGCTCGTCTGTGACCATTAAGACATTCTCTTAATTTCCACGTCTACCTCGGCCACCCCCCCCCCCCCCTAGGATTTTCTGAGCTAGTTCTATTCAAAACACATAGGATGTTTTCCTCCTTCATAGGAGTGACAGATTCTCTATTGGTTATCACTATTCTGTGCTATTATATACCCAGATGCGTTCCCTTGTACAGCTGAGCTATACTTGGAACACACACTAAAGCATAAATCATATACGATAAGATTACTATATAATCTCCAAGAAGGCTGAGGATCAAGGCATAAGACTATCACACTGAGAGAACTTACCATTGACATACTCCATTGGTATTCTTCGAGTAATCAGTTCAGTGAACTCATTCATCCAATGAGCACCTACACATTGCTTCAGTGTCAACTAACACGCGTAGTAATGAGATACACTCTCATCGTATTTAGCAAGCAAGCTGTGTATTAGTCTTTCGGGTGACATTGAGCCCTACTCAATGACCTATGACTAAGAACATTCTGGACTAAGGTTTATAAGACATTAGGTCTCATTATCATGATCAACTATCATGATCCTAATTCTGTCGCCTTAGTCCATGGGGTTTATCACATACATTCATACAACATACTAAACATGACGATGCGATAAATAAATAACCATAATCAAGTAAACTAAACGTATTTATTACAGAAATATGTTCGCCAAAATATCCGATATTATTGGCTTTTAGGGCATTTACTCTTTCAATTAATTGGGTAGAGAAACCTCTCTCAGATTAAATATTTGAGTGTATTGCCGGAAAATCTTCCTAGAGAATTAATTGAGTTGAGAAGCCTCTTTCCGATTTGAGTGTAATTATTTAATTATTTATAATTATAATTTCATAATTTAGGAAAGAATCCTCCCGGTGAGTTAACAGAATAGAAAAACATCTTCCTGATTTATAAATTTCGTTACATAATTTCTTTAATTTATTTAATTATTTTGTTGTTCATATTTGAATCTTATGTGGGACAATCCTTATGATTTAACTTTAGTTTTATCTAACTAATTTATTATTATTTTTTAAATATTATACGAGAGAATCCTCCCTATAAATTTTTTAGGTCGAGAATCATCTTCCTGAAAACCATTTAGATGTTTGATTATTTTGAATATATTATGGGAGAATCCTCAAGGATAAAGTGATCCGGGATAGAGGATCATCTATCCGATTTGTTATTTAATTTAATTATTTATATTATTTTTGTCGCGGAAGAATCCTCCCATTTTGTTATTTAATTTTTTTTATTTATTTAATTATGTGTATTTTTAGTATTATGCGGGAGAATCCTCCCGATATATTATCCGGATCGAGAATACTCTTCCCGAAAATTAAATTTTTTTCTTTATGTATATTATTATTTATATTTTAAATATTATACGAAAAAATCCTTCCGATAAATTATTCGGGTCGAGAATACTCTTCCCGATTATTATTTCATTCATGTTTTGTATTTGATTTATCAGAGATTAAGATTCAAATAAACTAATTAAATGTATTTGGGCCTTTATTTGGGCTGGGGTTGGACCAAAATGATCTGACCTGAGCTTAAAAGGCTTGGTCTACGCGCGTTCGCGACTGGACTGTGCTGGCCACGTAAGCCCAGCTTGCACGGCCAGCGGCAGCCTGGACCATTCAGTCTAGGTAGCTGCGCTCTGGTAACTAGCTTGGCTGGTTGTAACCGACCAAGCCGGTTACCGTCTCTTTGGCCAGCTGCGAGCTCATAGCTCGGTCGACCACCGCCGCCGGCGGCAGCGTCCCAAGGCGGACACCATTGGGGGTTTTGAACCCTCTCGGATACTATGGAGACATCAAAATTTGTGTTTGATGCTCCATTTAGCATGTTTTCGCGTTCGTCAAGTTTTGGCGAGGGCGTCCCAAGTTTGTGTTTGATGCTTCATTGTTGCTCTCTCTCTCTCTCTCTCTTTCTCTCTCTCTCTCTTTTCTTTCCCGTTTTTGTGGTTGTTTTTTTTTTTTTTCTTCTCCAGAGAGAGCACCCCGCTTCCATATATAAACTTTCATTTACTTTTTTTTTGAATTTTTATTTTTTTCTTCTGATTTTGCAGGTATTTGGCTTCCTCAAATAATCATCATTTAACTTCTCACACAATTCCACATTTACCTTCCCAAAAATTTAACTTTACTTAAATTGTTAATCCTTTTTAATTAACATATATTTGGTAATACACATTCCCACACACTTCTCATACCTTTCTCTTCATTGTCCATTTTCATTCAATATTTTTTAAGTTTCTTTTTAATTTTTTATATTATTTCAACAAAATTTGTAGTAGTTTGTGAACTGGTACGGACTGCTAGCCTCGACAAAATAGAGCGTCGACGCTAACCCAACCCAGTTAGTCCTTTCACATTGTATTTAGGTACCAGAACGACTCAGGCTATGGTACATGTTATGTACCAAGGTTAGGACCTGTCGTAAGTGCACCTAAGTGATGCCTAATCTACAGAAGGGCTGATTCTACCGCATCCCGCAGAAGATACTCGGCGCCTGCGCAACCTCCGGAGATGGACATCCGAGCCTCGTATTCCGTAGCAACGCACCTAGCAAAGGTGGTCTGTACTAAACCTGCTGGTCTCTACGGAGACAGCCAAGTCTTTGTCTGTTATGCTAAGAGTTACTAGAGCAATTGGCTCATATATCCATATAAGTAAAAGTATATTGTAAGACTCACCTCTCGTATCTCACTCTAATGTCTCTAACTTAGTATAATTTGAGCAACCGGCTTACATACTTGTTTGGGTAGATAACGATTAAACATACATGTAATTCATCCACAAGCCCTACCACATGCATCACTAGAGCTACCGGCTCACATGCATAAATAGGTAGAACCAAAACTAAGCATGTCAAAATACAAGTACAATCTACTAAGAGTATTTACTTAACGAACTTGCTCAAATACTTATCTATATAGAAATACATTAAATCATTCAACATACTTTGCTTGTAAATCATCTAGCATAATATTCAAACATGGATACTTATATAATTTAGGTTAAACCACCAATATGTTAAATCATCCAAATCAATATGCTAGAACAGAAACAAGCAAAATTCCTTTGCTATACAAGAAAACAAATACTTCACATACATTAAAACCACTCACCTCAAATTTGACCTAAAATTTTTCCGCGTCGAAACTCGACGAAATTCGGAAAAATCGATATCCACGCGTAAATGACGATCTAGGGAGTCCAAAGCTATTCTCAATTTGCCTCCCAAGCCTCCTTAAGCACAAGAAATAAGTTTAGAACTATAAACTAACATGCAATATGGTGAACCACGGTTTGTGAAAGTTATGAAGTTGCAATCACGTCCAAGCTCTATATATAGAGTCTACGAGAATATCAGTCGACCGATGTCAGTTTCGGTTGATCGAAACTGGTAGGAAAAGTAAAAAATTAGCTAAGGCTCTACATGCTAGCTAATCATGTTCACCTGCATACATACGTGTCTAGAAATCTCTAATTTTGGATATCTACTCTACACGTATTCATGCATGCAAAACAAGCAGTAGTAATACCAAATGAAACCAATTCGTGCCCACAAATATACAATAAATACAAAATATGTACAAGTAAAACCATAAACATTACATCATTGCTGGAATTAATTGGCTATATAAAATGATTGATGAAGTAAGTAAAATTTTGTTCGTGTACAACGAAAGATAAGGGACAATTATGGAATTTGATGAGAGTACATGGTAGAATTTAATGAGGTACATAGAAAGGAATATTTGTACCGGTAATTAATATATATATATAAGAGTTAGGGACTAGATAAATAGATGAGATAATACACATGATCTCTATTTCCTATTTTCATTCCAAATGATCCACTACTTTTTTTTCTAATTACTGTTAATCAATATATATATATATATATATATATATATATAATATAAATATATATATATATAATATATAATGGGATAACTTACCAATACTCCAGCCCTCAAGTGTTGAAACATCCCCAAAATCAGCCCCATTTCAAATTTAGGTCGGAATCAAGCCCCTGGTTAACTGTTTGGGATTTTTTTGGACTAAATTGCCCCTATACCGTTAACATTAGACACCGATATCATCCATTTAGAAAGCGATATCGGAAAAACTTGAAGCAGAAGTTGTAGATCTCGAAAGAACTACACTTTTATGTTGGAAAATTTTTCAAAAAAAATACTTCAGAGTTATGTTTTTGAAGTCGGAAGCATAACAGGGGGTCCCGACCCGCCCGATCCGAAATTGCTACAAATAGTTCGGATATCGAAACAACCTTACCTAGAGAATGTTTTGGAAAAACTTTTGAACCATTAAGTTGTAGATCTCGCCGAGATTACACTTTTATGTTCAATATTTTTTCAAAAAAATGCTTCTAGCAGGTGATCTGGTGTCGGCGAACAAAAAGAACAGTTTTGTTCAAAAAGGATAAACGTGAATGGGGGGCTGATTTGGGCTGTTTTGGAGGGAGGGGCTGATATGGTATGGGGAATTAAAGAAGGGGGGCTGATTTGGTATTTCCCCTATAATATATACTTTCATCCAAGTGTTTTCACCTGATAAATGCCAGCTGAGATAACATTTCAGGCTGTAAAAGAAGTGTCAACAACAAGAATGCCATCGGGCAAATTAGGCGTGAATATTTTCAAATGGAAAAAATTACTCATCTCCAATAAATTACATATTAAACTATACATAATTAATTTTTACCATATAATTATTAAAATTATAACTAAACACATAGTGATATATGATCCTAATATTGCCACATATACTGTGTAATTTATTGTGTGATTTTTTGGATGAGAATAGCAAAACATTTTTCAAATTAGGTAACTCATTCAGCGGCTGCTGTCGAGGACGAGATCTTGACCTCCCCAATTTACAAAAGTCGCAATCAGATTCATGTGATTGGATAATCACCTATCAGTCATTAAAATATAGAAGAGTTGCAGTTGGGTCCAAAACGTTAAGTTTTGTTGCATTTGGATCTAAATTTAAGTTTCAATTGCAGTTAGATCCAGCTATTTTTACCACTCCAAATAATTATATAGAAGTATTTTTTGAAAAAACTTTTAACATGAAAGTTGTAGATTTTGATGAGATACAACTTTCATGTTAAACGTTTTTCAAAAATACTTTTAATTAATGGTTTTGAAGTGTCAAAAATAGCAAAAATAAATCTTAAAAATCAAAATATTTTAAAACGCGACATGAATTTTGAAGCCACAAAACACCAATTTAGAAAAAAAATTTAGAAAAATTTTTAATATAAAAGTTGTAGATCTCATTAAATCTACAATTTTTATATTAATTTTTTTTTTCAAATAATACTTCTAAATAATTATTTTAGTGATTGAATATAACATAAAAAATAATTAAAATGAGGAACTATAGTTCAAAAAATAGTAATAAGAGGAATTGTAGTAAATTTAATTAATATGTATCGATTGAAGTGATATTGAAATTTAGTGTAGTAAGAGCAGTGCAATTATCCCTTTAAAATAAAGAATATCCAATTTTTTCACCAAATTCTGTGAATACTTTCCCTCGAAACCTGACCGATTGCATAAGCACAAATTTTTAAAATAGAAATATATTAAGAAAAATATTTGTTCCTTCCATAAATTCATCAAAAAATTCATCCACATTCATATTTCATAATTTTGAATCCATTTTCCTCTTTATGTATTATACCAAATACCAATTTATATCATTTTTATAGGTGTTATACTATATTTTAATAAAATTTTTGATAAATCATAGGGACATTAAACATTGCTTTTTTTTTTTTTTCGGAATAATTGCTCTGCAGTCCTTCCCATATTATTTCAACATCATTTAAATTTTCTCGAAAATTTTTTTACACTTTAATCGTTTTAACATCTTTCGATAAGTTTTTAACACATTCCAATAAATTTTTGACATCTTCAACGTACATCTAATATCTTATATTTTGATATTTTTTAGTAAATTTTTGACACTCTTCTATTACTTTCTAACATATTCTGATAAAAAATAACACTTTCACATATTTCTGATAATTTTTAATATTTTTTTAATAATTTTTAATATTATCTATAAAAAATTAACTGTAATTAAAATTTAGTTCAGAATTTAAATGTAATATAAATTATAATTTTAGATCCAAAGATAACTTTTTTTTTTAAAGAATAATTGCTTATTATTAATTCAAGATAACACACAAATAATTGTACAACAACTAATAAATTCATTTCAGAAGACGCCAGCAATTATTTAAGAACAAACGGCTATTGCTTCTTCGGCACATTGAATCTGCGATTTTCACTCACCCATCGATGTTTTTGTCTTCTCGGTACTCTGAATCCCGTCGATATCTGAGCTCTCTTTTTTGCCGACAGAAGTAAATCGGTAAAATAATACAATTTACACTGACTGGGTTGGCCCACCACGTCCTGCAGAATCTGCGTCCCACTTCAGGCCCTATCTTGTGACGTCATCTTTCCGTTGTTCATTTGGGGCGCAGCTCTCCTGATGCTGCATCAGGAATTACCAACAAAGGATTAGAATGCAATTCATCGGCATCATACAGTTCTCGATAATATTTATAAAATTTTACAATTTATTTAAATTATTTTTTAAATATTTTTATAAATTAATATTTTATATAAAATTTTAACGATTTATTTAACTATTTTTAAATATATTTTATAAAAAATATTGATTATAAAATTATAAATTTAGATATCAAACTTTTTTTTTAATATTTATTTAAAAAAATATATATAAATATATCAAAAGAATTATCATATATTTGTAAAAAAAAGATCAAATATTTAATTATCTTTTTGATATATTTTTTTTAAAAAAATTTAATAATAATTATCAAAATATATAATTTCAAACGTTTTTTATAAAAATATTTAAGAATAGATTAAATCAATTATTAAAAATTTATATTAAATCTCAAAATCTTGATGGATTGCATCCTCACCTTGATGCGTTAGCATCAGGGAGCAGTGCCCGTTCATTTGACCGTCTATAAATTACCCATCCCGCCCATTCTTCCTTAGCTCCAACTCTGTAGCCCCTCAGCAGCAGAACCAGAATTTGTTTCTTTTTACTTGCTTTCTGGAATGGCTGCAATCTCATCTCCTTTCGTTTGTTCAATTCTTTTGATCTCCTTGTTATCGGGTAAGATGCAGAATTTCAACACTAGCTCGTAGGATTATATAGCTTATTGTCGTTGTTGTTAATGAATTACAGGGGCTTTGGGGGCGACGTTCACGTTGAGCAACAACTGCCAGTACACAGTATGGCCGGGCATTCTATCGAACGCCGGAACGCCGCCGCTGGGCACCACTGGGTTCGCTCTCCAGAAGGGAGAAACGCGCAGCGTCGACGCGCCGGCCACGTGGTCCGGCCGACTATGGGGCCGAACACTCTGCTCTAGCGACCCATCCACCGGAAAATTCACCTGTGCTACCGGGGACTGTGGTGCCGGCACGGTGGAATGTTCCGGCGGCGGCGCTGCTCCGCCGGCGACACTGGCGGAGTTCACTCTATCCGGCAGCGGCGGGATGGACTTCTACGACGTCAGCTTGGTAGACGGCTACAACCTTCCTATGCTCGTAGTTCCGCAAGGAAATAGCGCTGGCGCCGGAGGTGGATATAATTGTAGTGCGACGGGGTGTTTGGTAGACCTGAACGGAGTCTGTCCGACAGATTTGAAGCTGGCGGCGGTTGGAGGAGAAAACGTGGCTTGCCGGAGCGCGTGCGAGGCGTTCGGCACGCCGCAGTACTGCTGTAGTGGGGCGTTCGGCAACCCGAACACGTGCAAGCCGTCGTCGTACTCGCAGTTCTTCAAGAACGCGTGCCCGAGAGCTTACAGCTACGCTTACGACGACGCTACGTCGACCTTCACCTGCGCCAAGGCCAACTATCTCATCACCTTCTGCCCCACCACCGCCACGTAAGTTGGCCGTTTTTCTCTTCCTTTCGTATATTTACCGTCGCTAATTTTTATTCCAATAGCTCAAGGAGTGATAGTTTTAGAACGTTAAAGACGTGGGTTCCTAGGTGGGTCAAGGCCACGTGACTATCTCGTCTGCATTCAATTGGATTTGGATGTATCAAAAAGCAATGGTTGAGTGACGGAGAACAGCTTGGACCATTTTGTGCCGTTAGAGGTGCCGCAAAATCGAGCCGTGTGAGCCTGTGAGGGATGGAGATCACCTGCATCCACCTTCTATATTTATTCACTGTATTTGTATCCGAAATTTATACCAATTTATTTTTATTTAAATTATAAATATTAATTTTATTTATAATTTTATGTTACATTGTTTTTAAAAAAAAAAATACTTTTAAAGTAATATTTTAGGACTCTAAAATTAATGTATATAATAGGTTCAGAATGATTTTTAATAATTTTTTAAAATTCGTTAGTTTTGAATTTTCTAAAACACTACTTTAGAAAACTATTTTTAAAAAAATTTTAACATCGAGATAATATCAAAATTTATAATGTTTATATTAAATTTATTTATTTTTAAATATAAAATAGTTTGCGTTTCGGACGCGGATGCAACGAGTAGATGTATGAAATGGGTGCAGGTGATCTGCATCCCCGTGTAGGCGCATTGTGGCCTAATTTAGGCAAAGCCTCAGTAAATTGCAGCGTCTCTCATTATTTTAATTTTATAAAAAATAAACTCCCTAGACCGATATATGCGAATTTACCAACTTACTAAACTCAACTCGGGCAGGGTAGTGCTCTGGCTGTTCTCCTTTGATTAAATGCAATTTCCAGTATGTAACTAGAGTTGCAGAGCTGTGGTAGCCCGTACGGGCCCATTTTTAAAAAAATAAAAAAAAAGTCGGCAGCATGCGTGCACATCGAAATTTTTAAAAAAATTACCGACGGTGCAAGCTGGCTTGCCGATGGCTCTGCCTGTACGGAAAACGCAGGCTGAATTCAGCTAAACTAATTGGTCCAAACTGTTACTTCCCTGCATAACAAGGAAAGGCCGGTCTGTTGAAATGGGACCTGTCACTCCATGCAATGGATCTCACCATATGTTTTTTAACTATTGTAAAAAAAATAGTTAAATAATTCCAATTTTTAATTCTGAAATATTTGAAGGTTTGTGCAACTTATACTAAATAAAAAATAATTTTTTAGACATAATTTTGGAATTCCAACCGAAACGTATTTTTTTATAAGGTACGAATTTTACCGTGACCTTCCAACAAAGTTTGTTAGCTCTTAATTTCTCAATTTCTAGTCCTGTTTTTCACTACTACCTGAAGTCCCAAAATTTCTAGAGTTAGAAGATTACTAGAAATCTGGTGAGGGAGTTGGAAAGTGGGTCCACAATCCATCATAATTCCTTCCGTACGTTACACGTATCCTTTTCAATGTCCAAATTTCATGTTTCCTTCTAATTTTTAGAACTGTAACTATAAGATTGATTAGTTGGGTTAATTATGTCCTACAGGCAGAAATCGTCTGGGCAGAACCCGCAAGCAGCAGGGCTACCTTTGACCAACGACAGCATGGTGTACCTCAGCGGCGAAGAGGTCAGTACCGCCGTCAGTACTGCCGCCGGCCACCGCCCCACTAATGTGCCTGCGGCGCTACTTTCCTTCGTGGTCCTGACATGGTTATCAGTTCTCCTACTATGAAGAACTTTAGGAATCATCAACACAGTCAGATTTAAGAGCGACAGTTTTGGGTTTGCAGTGCGGCCGACACCGCTGCCGCCCCACGAGTTAACGTTGTTGTACTGCTTAACATTTCTGTACTACTCTTCGCAAAGACATTCTTCTGGGTTGGCGGTATGACGTAGACGGCATAGTAGCATCAACGCAAATAGATAGATTATTATGATAGGTCAATTTTTTTTAGAAGCTGGAATTGTTGTCGTCAAATTGAAACAAATGGATCTTGCTTATAGTTAGTAGCTAGTTTTGCATCAGTTTGATTCACAGATATTAATCATATATAATCATATAAATAATAATATTAAAAATTTTAATTTTTATAATTTAATTATTATAACTATATATAATTGATAGTTATTTTAATTATATATTATATTTTATTTATTATATATTATTAAAATAAGAAAAATACTATATGTTATATATAAAAATTATTTTAGAAGTGATATAAAGTAGTAGTGGTAATATATATTTGATCAAATTCTTTTTATATATAATTAAAGTTTTATTTATTAAAAATATATTATATAATAATAGAATTATTTTATATTAGTATTATATATCTATTTAGATTTTTATAAATTATTTTTTTTATTAAGTATTTTTTTAAATAATATATTTTTATATTTTTTTAATAAATTAAATAATTTATAAATTTCTATCAATTAATATAAATAGCATATTAAAAATGGAATGCAACGTGGCACGAGTTTGATAGGATAGTTTTATATATGTATAAATAGATTAGGTTTATTAATTAAGAGATAATATTAAAAGGATGGGACTTGCTATGAATATAATTCAAACAATTTTAGAAAAAAAAAAATTCAGCTTCTTATTTTTAAGGGCCGTTCCAAATCAGCATCTAGAAATGGAAAAAAAAGGAGGCTGATTTGGGAGTTCCCTAAGATTTTCATGGTTTTGCAAACAATAGGTTTATTAATTCATTTATTTATTGTGCATTTTGTGTTTTTGTACTATTTGGTGTTTTTTTTACCCCCTAATTAGATTTGGCCAATTTTTTTTTTAATTTCCTAAATTTTACCCAAATGTGCTTCTGTAATTCTAAACTTCATTTCGTGTCCACGATAACCCTTTACTTTCAAAAAACGTGCGCGATAAATTTGCCGTCAGTTTTTTTATTTTCCGCCGTTAGTTTGCTGACGTGGCAATTTTTTAATTATTCTTAGTTTTTTTTGTAAATTTGTAAGGGTAAATAAGTCTTTTATAAAAATAAATATTTAAGAGTATTTTTTCAGAAAATTTCCAACATACAAATTTTAGATTTTGATGGAATTTACAACTTTTATATTCAAAATTTTTTCCAAATATATTTCTAATAGGTATTTTAGGACTCCAAAATTTTAACAATTTTAACTGCTATTTTTAGATAACTTTTAAGAAGTATTTTTTGGAAAAAAATTGAACATGAAAATTGTAAATCTCATCGAAATCTACAACTTTTATATTGGAAACTTTTCCAAAAATAACTCTTAATTAAGGTTAAAAGATATATTTACCCCTAAAAATATAAAAATAAAAAATAATTAAAAAATTGTCACGTCAGCAAATTAACGGCTACAAACGGTAAAACCGACGGTAAGGTTATTGCAGATATTTTTTTAAAATACAGAGCTATCGTGGACACGAAACGAAGTTCAGGGTTATAGAGTTACATTTTGGTAAAGTTTAAGGGACAAAAAACATATTTGGCCATTAGATTTTCTATTTTGTGCCCATTTGTCATGTTAAATGACAAAAATGTCATTAATCTTTTATTCTGAAAAAATATGGAAACACGCTTACGAATATCTGCGACCACCCACGAATACGAACGCCTACGAACATACGTGAACGTCGACGAACATTCCATACGAACACCTACAAACACCACGAATAACTACGAACACATACGAACGTCCACGAACATCTACGAATATTCACGAACATCCAAAAAAAGAAAAAATGCTACAGTGTTCGTGGGTGTTTGTAAGTGTTTGCGTGTGTATGTGGTTTTTGTAGGTGTTCGTGATGTTCGCATATTTTTATATTTTTTCACGATAACAAATTTAAGTTAATTTTTGGTATTTCACATGGCAAGCTGCACATATATACCAAATCCAATTAGGAAGAACAAAATCACCAATTTTAATTTGCAGGGTGCATAAAAACGTAAAATAGTGCATGTTAAAGTAAAATTTTGGCCAAATTCATTTTTAGTCTCCTAAATTTTACAAAAATATGTCATTATAAACCTGAAGTTTTATCTATCCTCGCGATTATCTGGTACTTTTAAAAAATACCTGCGATAACCTTACCGTCAGTTTTTCCATTCGCTGACGTTAATTTACTGATGTGGCTTAATTAAAAACGTATGTGGCAAGTTTTAACAGTTAAAAAACTAAAAAGAAATTTTGTTGAAATATGCCCCACTTTAATTAGTTTTGGCAAAAATGTGCCCCCTAATATGATTTGGTGAAAATGTGCCTCCTTTTAGCGTGTAAAATGACCAAAACACTTCTATCTTTTTTATTTGATAAACGCGCTAAGATTTCTCTTTCTCTCTGACAGTACTTTTCCCGCTAGATACTCTCTCTTCCTCTCTCGTTTCTCTCTTCTCTTTTAATACAAATTTAAGCTCTAAATTAAATCGTAAAAATTCAAAACAAATGCCAAAAATTACGAAAAAATTGTAGTTCATTCACCAACAAAGTAGTGTTATTATAGATATATATATATTTTTTTTTTGTGAATTTAGAACGTGTCTAGAACACGAAAATATTTTTTTGAGAAAAAAAAATATTTAAAAATACTTGGAAGCGCTATATAAAATAGTATAGAACATCTCAGAATAGTCCAGAACAACCAAGAACACCTCAGAATAGTCCAAAACACCCCAGAACATCTCAGAATACTATAGAATATCCTAAAACACCCCAGATAATTCTAAAACACTACAGAGCACTCCAAAACACTCCAAAGTAACCTAGAACACCCCGGAACAGTCCTGAACATCCCAAAATAACCCAGAATATTTTAGAACACTTTGGCATGTTATAAAGTGTTATGGTATTTTCTGGAGTATTCTGTGATATTTTAATTAGTACAGAACACCCTAACTCACTACAGAACACCCTAGAATATCCCAAAACAGTCCAGAATACCTACGAATATTTCAAAAAATACGCACTCTGTCTTTTGGGGATGATATCACTTTATAACATGCCAAAGTGTTCTAAAGTGTTATGGGGTGTTATAGACTATTTTGGAGTGTTCTGGGCTACTATAGAATATTTTGGGGTGTTCTTTAGGTTGTTCTGAGATATTCTGCGGTGGTCTAGAGTGTCTGAGATATTCTGGAGTGTTATGAGGTGTTTCAGGATGTTTTGTGTTACTTTGGAGTGTTTTGAGTATTCTATACTATTTTATATGGCGCTTCCAAGTATTTTCAAATATTTTTATTTCTCAAAAAAAAAAAAAAAACTTACGTGTTCTAGGCACGTTCAAAAAATGTTTTGGGTTACTTTGTTGAATGAATTGTGATTTTTTTGTAATTTTTGTTGATTTTTTACGATTTAATTTAGAGCTTAAATTTGTATTAATGGATGAGAAATAAATGAGAGAGGAAGAGGCATTATTTTGGCGGAAAAATTACTGTCAGAGAGACAAAAATCTTAGCGTGTTTAAAAAAAAAAGACTGGAATATTTTAGTCTTTTCACGTGCTAAAGGGGCACATATTCGCAAAATCATATTAGGGGGCATATTTATGCAAAAACGTAATATGGGGCCACAAAAGTGCAAAATTCCCAATCTAAAATGAACAATTAAATTAGGCGGGAATTTAATTAAAAAAGGGTATTTTCATAATATGAATTAAATCTAATCAAGGCCCCGCCGTCGGCTTCTATCAACCGCCGCCGCGCCGCCGTCTCCGCGCCCTGCCCGCGCCCGTCAGGGCATGCTAAACGCGCCGCTGCCAATGCTGGCTGCGAACGAGCACGGAGAATGAGCGCGAGAATCAATTCGAGCTCGACGGCGGACAAGCGCGGGGAACGAGCACGGTGAACGAACACGGGGAACGAGCACGATGGAACTGATCTCTCACGGCAGCACGTGCTCGACTGGAAACGAGCATTGTGAACAAGCACGGGGAACGAGCACGGGAGCCAATCCGAGCACGAGGAATGAGCCGCCGCCATGGTCACTGATCTCGTCGAGAAAGAGAGAAGCGAGGAGGAAGATGAGGCAATTGGCGGTGACGACGGCGCCGGCGGTAGCAGCGCGGGCGGTGGCAACGCCATGGGCAGCAGGCAGATGGGCAGGGGTCCAGCAGCAGCGGCAGGAAATTTCCACCGCCAGCGGAAGTTCGCCAGGGAATTATTCCAAAAAAATAAATAAATAAAAATGTATATAAAAGACATATTTATCCTCCATAGAATTAAAAAAAAAATTAGTAAAAAAATAATTTAAAATCTGCCATATCAGCAAGTTAATGTCGGCGGACGGTAAAGCTGACGGCAGGGTTAACGCGAGCAGTTTGTGAAAGTACAGGGTTATCGCAAGTACAGATAAAAGTTCAGGATGATAGACACATTTTTGTAAAATTCATAGGACTAAAAAGAAATTTGGCCTAAATTTTTTTCAACCCGTTAGAGTTCTAAAACAATCATGTACATCCAAATGGTCTTAAATTCAGCCAAAATAAATTTAATCGTATAAACCGAAATTTCAAACTTAAACTTAATCGAGTTTATAAGGAAGATAGCCCTGACAAAATGGTGTATCCACAATGAGGCTTTCCAAAAGCTAAAGAAGGCTATTATTGAACTCCTCCTATACTCGCTTTGTCAACTCTTCAAAGACCCTTTGAGCTAAAAGTTGATACTTCAACGTACGCTATGGGTGCAGTACTCAATCTTTCGTCTCAGGTTCTTAGACGGCCCTGGTGTCCTCACCAAGGCCGAATCCTTGACACCATGCTGAGAGCTATTTTCAATCATTCCGAATCCTTGACACCATGCTGAGAGCTATTTTCAATCATATTGAACTAATCTCTTCAGCGTGGAGGAAAGACAGGGATAGACGGAACGCCGATGTCCCCTTCGGTGATCTAGACTCTAAGTTAGTGTAGTTATGATCGCTTTCTAGTGTGGATTGAATGATGGAAGGTTCAAGGATTGAGGCTAGATCAATATGAATTTCTGGTTAATCCAGAACAGTAGGTGGAGCTCAATAGAAATGAGTTTTAGGCTCGGTTAGAGGGGTTGCATGGCTCGGCTTTATAGTGTACTCATTTAGGTGGAAGACTAGACTATTAAACTAGATAATGAGAGCTTGCAAAGACCGAGAACTACTGCATTTCATTCCTTAGCAACAGCCCCTCCTAATTACTAGCTAATTATACATGGCTTAACATGTGGCTTATGCAGGGATGAATATATTCCAGAGATTAGGCCACCTAATGACACTTGTATTAACTAAATTATAGGTTCATTAGAGAAGATGCTTGCTTCCCAGTCACCTGGATAGTGTGCCTGGGCACGCTCGGGCTGTGCCTGGGCACGCTCGGGCTGCGCCTAGAGCGTACCCTGCGCATGCCCGGGTATGGCCTTGGGCAGCCAACATATGCTCGTTGCGGACATAATTCCACCACTTCTCCTTGTCCAAATGACATGCTACTTGACTGTATGATATTGCGCTGAGCTAGCAATATGCTTGACTGTTCTTGTGCTCTCCGAATCTTGATTGAGTTGAACTTGATAAAGGTCGCACTGTGCTTGATGCAACTTGCAGTACTGGCACTACTGATGTCGTGCGGCGTTACTGTTGCTTGGGCATGCCTGGCACTGCACGGGCGTGCCCGTGACTGCAAATGAGTGCGCTAGGAGGTACCGTGACAGTTGCTCGAACGTCGGGGCAAATTCTATGGGCACCATTTTGCCTGTGCGAGGCCTTCATTTAGGACACATTTTGGGATACATTTGAGGCCTTGGACTAGCAAGATCATCCTGAATCATTCAGCCCGAGCAGAAGGAGACATAAGGAAGCTACATTGGAGAGGAGCGAAAGATGAGAACAGAGTAAGCGGGGGAGAAAAATAGTTCAACCAATCATACTTATATAGGCCACTGTGGTAATTAGAGGCCACCAAATTGCATGAGACGCACGATTGTCGCATTAGAGGATGGCGGCGGGGCAGGCTCGAGATCAAGCCACTACTGGGTCAACATCCACATGATGCGGTCGAGCTAACGGTGGCCTAGTCCGAACAAACTAGCCACAACATGGTGCATTGAAAGGTAAAGCGCAGTGGTTCCGACAGATGTGCCAACGAGTGCAATCACGCCACATGGAGAATCTGATAAAGCGTTAGATCTGTACTGCCACGTGTCAGCCGATGAGACGTGGAAAGTTTTGTAAAAGTGGATCGCGGCCACTGTCTTGGACCTCAACCAAGTCTGCGGTCCCAAACCGAACCGAAGTCCTCTCTTACACTTAGAGGATACAACTGCAAGAATTGCTAGCTACACCTGTTGTGCAGTAAGACAACATATAGCGCGACAAAGACACGTGGACTGGTTATTCCGGATCTCCACAAAATCCGGTATATCCAACTTTCCTAATGAGCCACGAACTTTGCCGATAAATTCGTCTGCACCGAAGAGGGGAGAGAACGACCCAGAGAAATAGTGAGAGAGAGAGAGTCCTACATCATATTTCTTTTTATATTATTAGCGCACTTTCTTCCGCTAGTCGTGTACACTCCCTAATTTTGCCTCTGCACAACCGAAAATTTCCATATAAAAATAACATGTATTTTATCTAATTGCTTATGTCATTTTTTAACTAATCTTTATTTTCAAGTACTCAGCACACAGATCGAGATCGATCATATGTATATATATATATATATATATATATACTCCAGGGCAGCAGGTGCCACACCCATCCACTGTCGTTGGGACAGGTTAGTCGCATCTCAGTGTACTGTAACATTGGCGGTGAAAACAGAGAGCACGCTGAGCCCGCGTCATTCTCTGAGGACGGGGCTGGAGAGCTGAAGGTTATTGGGGACAACAATAAACGAGACCTAGAAATTGGAGAGACTGAACGGGGCTGGCTGCCTGGCTGTTGCCCCTGTCAGTTGGTAAACTTTGTTTCTTATTTTAAAAATATTTTTGCTCTGCAATCTTTTCATATTGTTTCAACGTTATTTAAATCCTCTCAAAAAAATTTTTTGCACTTTAGTCACTTTGACACCTTCCGATGAATTTTTAACACATTCCGATGAGTTTTTGACACCTCCGACATGCATCCAACACCTTATTTTTTGACACCTTTTAGTAAGTTTTTGATACCCTTTTGTTAATTTTTAACACCCTTCTGATAAAAAATAACACATTGACACCTTTATGATAACTTTTAATACCTTCTTGATAACTTTTGATACCCTCCGCGGAAGGATTTAACTGCAATTAAAACTTAGCTCAGGACTCAAATGCAATGAAATTTACAACTTTGGATCCAAACGCAACTCACCCTTTTATATATGGAATCTTGCGAGTTGATATACTGTCTATTTTAATAAGTTGGATGAATTTAACATTATTTTTTGAGAGGAGTTTTGGTTTGCGTGCGATTATTATCTTTTAATACGATTTGTAGTTTTCTATTAATTTAAACAAAAATGATGGATGTTTACTTGTTTAGTAGAGAAGGTGGATTGAATTTTGCAACGGGCATTTATTTAATGTCTTTTTTATTATATTTTATTATCTGCCGGTAGAGGACAAAATGAACTTTGACGTTGGACAGCAATCATATATGTTTTTAATGAATTTATTATCAGTTTACCTAAAATTTATATTCACTTATTTTATATATTTGTCGAATGCCGAGTACAAGTTCTATTAATATTAATATACCAAGTCCTTTTTTTTAAGAATAAAAGAAATAATTTATAGTAGAATTACGAAACTTCTTTTAACGTAATTTTCTATAGAATTAAATCTTCCTATCAGTTTCAACCGACGAGGGATAAAAGAGTACAACTGGAAGAGTACAGCAAAGTCGCCTTACACAGAAGATAGAAAAGAAATATGTCGCTAAGCTACACATAGAAAAGAAGAGAAGAAAGCAATTCAATAGTACTAACGGTAAAAGCATCTCAAATCGTGCACCCATGTAGCAGTAGAAGAACACGAACAACTTTTTAACCGTGATAGCTCGAATGTAGACATGTCTTGTGGTGCAATGGAGATATATACTAGCAAATTTCGAGATTGGATTCCGTAATCTTCTATTGAAAAGACGATTGTTACGTTCTAACCAGATGTCTGATTCAAGTTCCTTTTAATGTAGTTGAGTTTTAAATTGGTATCCTGAATAGGTCTTGTAATATGGTGATGCTACCATTGTAATAAATAATTCTTTTTTTAAAAAAAATATTGAACTTAGAGGCACTAGATTTTATTATGACATATCATTTTTATTTTCAAAGTATCAGAAATTGTCATATGAACCTTTTAGAAATTGTAATTGCAAATATCAAACATAAACTTCAACATGATTTTTAAACATTTTTAAGAAATCTTTTAGCGTTTAAGAAGATACATGATCTTTTACTACAGTAAATTAAAAAAAAAAGGTTTAGGAGGGATAGGTTCATCTTAATGCCAACGTACTGTAGTGAGATTTTTTCCCAAGATAATCCGTGCATGATGGTTCGGCATCGTGAGCCCATCTTACCTATATGTTGCGCAGGTAGATGCCAGGGATGAGTCCAATGTACCTATATGTCGCGCATGCGGACTATTAGAATTCTGATATATAAAAAATATATATTGTGCACCGAAAAGTGATATACATTCGATTTAAAACATGCCATTTTGATTACATCGGGATTATCAGAATGTCTAAAAAATGGTATCTGTGTACGTAATATTAAAGATGTAGATAGTGAATGTGTACGGAAAGCGAAGACAGATATGGGTATGGAGAAACGATATGACACAGAATACGATAATTTTTTTAAAAAATAGGACACATGTTAGGTACGGATACGATAATAAAATATAAATACTTCATAAAATAATTTATATTAAGTATTTGAACATCTGAAAATATAACATTCATTATCAAAATATATGTATAATATATATTTTACATTCTTGAGAAAATTTTAAATATGAAAAATCTAATTACATTACAAAAATTAAAATAAGATAATATTTGAGTACATAATTATATTATATTATTTATTGTTATGTAGTATTAGTACTATATAGTATTTTACTTGTTTCGAAAAAAATTAAAACTTTTTTTTTATAAATTAAAAAAAAAATATAATACGGACGCATGTCGGACACTCTTGTCTGACATATTCGACACTTGTGCGATTGTGTCCGGAACGAATTTGTGTTGGATACTGTATGGATAATATATGTAATAAAATTGGAACGTATCCATACTTTCTAGCTCGATTGGGACAGCAGTGTTCGAAGCTGGTGACCGGCTTCTGATGCACTTTCTTCCAATACCACCTCCTGTGGCAACAGTTTTGAAAGCTCCCAAATGAGGTTCAGATTGTATAGCAGTGCGCTGAGTGGCCGGCTTCTGATGCACTTTCTTCCAACGCCACCACTTGTGCAACCGTTTTGAAAGCTCCCAAATGAGGCTCAGATTATAAAGCAATGCGCTGAGTTTCGTTGCTTAGGACCTAAGAAGCACGTGGTTAGACATTGGTACGGAAACACGGTATGACACAGGCACGTGAACAGAACTGGCAATTTTTAAATAAGTGAAAGACAAAATTCAATAAAATATTTAAACATTCGAAAATACAATAAAATTCAATAATAAAGTCTATATCTAATATAATATTTATATTTTTGAAATAAATATAAACAACAAAAGTCTAATTATATCAATAAAAATAAAAAATATATATAATATTTCAGTACATCACTGTATTATATTACTTAACGCTATATATGACTAGTATTATATAATATTTTATTTCTTTTTCAAAAATAAGTTGTTCTCTAAAAAATAATAAAAAAATAACATAAATATGGAGACATATCTCAGACACTTCTGTCTGGCTTCTCTAATATGCGTGTCCAAAATTTCTTTTTTATTTTTATTTTTCGAAAACTTCTCTGACATACACAATATGTGTCCGAACATATCTGCAGGATATCGATGTTGGACACTGTAAGGATACTGCACATATGTCGGACATTATATGGGATAAAATTTTGACGGGTCGGATACTTAATTATGATTTAGCAAAATCGTAATTAAGTAAACAAACGCATTGGTGGTTAGTACACACAATTAACAGTACCTAGCACTAGAAATTCTTTTTGAAAAAAGAAAACGGTAGAAATTGTCAATTAAGATAACCCAACCGTCCTAATGAGTATCAAAACAAAATGGCACTAAGTGAGAAAAGGTCTCAGATTTAAGACATCTCGATGTGACATGAGAAAGAGAATAGTTTACATTAAAGTCACTCTGGCTCTCTGCTTCGGATTAGATCGGGCCAAAGGCTTGGGACAACGGGAGTCTCCTTATAGAAAGGGTTAGAGAAAGAAAAAAACAAAGTGCCGCGTTATCAAATCCAAGCCAAATTCGACTGCTTTTATCATGCACATAAAATATCCACCTTCTTTTATCACAGTCCTTGATTAGTGTGAAGGATCTTGATAAAATGTCCATTCTTTCTCTGCATGAGTCTTTAATTGCCAAACCTTTTTGAAATCCAAGGATTTTTGAACCAAGAAATAAATACCCAACTTATGCAGAAAAATCATCAGTAAATAACATAAAATATCTACTTCTGTTGAGAGATAAGCTCTAATTATTTCTTAGCACTCCAGGCTTTTCCAACATGAAATAAAGATAGATCGGAAAAGAGAAAGTTTTGTTGATGTAATTTATTCACAAAATATATATAACACAGAGCACAGAATTGCTCTTATATATACAGAATAGGCTTGCCAAAACTAAAAAACTAAAATTAGGAAATTTAGAAAAAGAAATATTAGGAAAGATCCTAACTAGGATGTAATGAATAACAAAATATTAGGAAAGCTTGATATTCTCAATACTCCCCCTCAAGTTGGAGCATGAAGATCGAAAATGCCCAACTTGTCGACGAAGCCACGAAAATGATCTACCCCGAGCGCTTTGGTGAAAGTATCGGCTAGCTGTTGTGCCGAAGAAATGTGTTTTGGGAGGAGCTCCTTGGACTGTAAGTGTTCACGAATGAAATGGTACGTTCGTGAAAAACAGGATTAGATGCTATGTGAAGTGTGGCATGTTATCGCAGAAAAGCGGCACCGGTGAAGAATGATGCACTCTGAGGTCAATTAATAGACGACGTAACCAAAATGATTTCACTAGTGGTAGTTGCCATAGCACGATATTCTACTTCTACTCTGTACCGAGAGACAACCGTCTGTTTCTTGGACCGCCAGGAAATAGGAGATGAGCCTAGGAAAATAATATAGCATGTGGTGGAACGCCGTGTAATGGGACACCCAGCCCAATCCGCATCACAATGAGCACGTAAAGACATACTGCTTGTTGAAGAAAGAAAAATACCCTGTCCTGGTGAAGCCTTGAGATAGCGGATGACTCGCAAGGCAGCATTTAGGTGAGATTGGCGCGGTGCCTGCATAAACTGGTGAGTATATTTATTGCATAGCTAATGTCTGGTCGTGTAATGGTTAGGTAAAGTAATCGTCCAACTAGACGTCTATACTCTGCCGGATCAGTGCACAAAGGACCAGAATCAGCTGATAATTTAATGTGTTGTTCCATTGGAGAAGAGGCAGGCTTACATCCCAGCAAGCCACTCTCTGTGAGAATATCCAATGCATACTTTCTTTGGCTCAAAATGATTCCTTTTGGTGAATGTGCAACATCAATTCCAAGAAAATACTTAAGTTCGCAAGGTCTTTGATTGAAAATTTTGCATCCAAATATTGCTTAAGACCTGAAATCTTGTAGGAGTCATTACCAACACTTGTAGGAGTCATTACCAACAATAATAACATCGTCAACGTAGATGAGAACCGCGATAAAAGAGGCTCCATGGTGATGTGTGAACAGCGAATGATCTGCTTGAGATTGGCAATAACCAATTGCAAGCAGACATGAAGTAAATTTGTGATACCAATTACGAGAAGCTTGTCGCAGGCGGTATAGCAATTCTTGTAGGCGGCATACGCGATTCTCCCCCTTGCGTGAAAATCCCTGTGGTATCTTCATATAAACATCTTCTTCCAAGTCCCCATGCAAGAAGGCATTATTCACATCTAACTGATGCAATTTCCATTGACGAATAGAAGCAACGGCCAACAAGCACCGCACAGTCACCAACTTAGCAATCAGAGCAAAAGTCTCATGGAAATCTACCCCTTCTATTTGAGTAAAACCTCTAGCTACTAACCGCGCCTTGTATCGCTCAATTGTGCCATCAGGTTTGTATTTAACTTTGTAGACCCATTTGGAATCTATTGCCTTCTTTCCACGAGGTAGAGTTTTAAGTGTCCGTGTGTGATTTGCCGCTAATGCTGCAATTTCCTTTGACATGGCATCTCTCCAATGTGCTTGCTTTACTGCCTGAAAGAATGAAGTTGGCTCACCAGTAGAGGTGATTCCAGCTAGAAAAACATTGTGAGCATTGGAGAAATGATCATAAGAAAGAAATTGTGACATAGGATATACCGCTGAATTGGCCGATGGCGTGGGCGAATTGGTTGGAGCTAGAGAGGGTGGCAGGGTGTACTCATATCCTGACAATCAATGAGAGACACGCCGGAACCGTTTAGCTCCTGTCGGGATGTTGAAAACGTGTGGCTCTGGTTGTGATATCATTTCAGATTCAATGTTCTGTGGTGCTAGGGATACTTCCTTATGTTTGATCTGATCAGAAGACTCCTCACATGCTTTATCATGTAAAGTTATTTGAGGTGAGGGGATATTCAGAGATGGATCTGCTTGAACAAAAACAGGCAGAATTTGGTCATCCAAATCAATATGAGGAAAGATGTTTAGATCTGACCTTGATGTGTTCCATGAAGCAATCTTCATGTCAGGAGTGATAGGGTGACAATGTTGTGTGAAAGGAAAAATATTCTCATGGAACAATACATCACGAGAAATGTTTATGGATTTGGTTTCCATGTCATATATCCGACATCATTTCTGTCCGCTCGGGTACCCAATGAATATTCCCGGTTTGGCTTTGGAGGCAAATTTATCGCGAGTATGACTATGAATATTGGCATAACAAAGGCAGCCGAATACTCTGAGATGATCATATATGGATCTGCTTGAACAAAAACAGGCAGAATTTGGTCATCCAAATCAATATGTGGAAAGATGTTTGGATCTGACCTTGATGTGTTCCATGAAGCAATCTTCATGTCTGAAGTGATAGGGTGACAATGTTGTGTGAAAGGAAAAATATTCTCATGGAACAATAGATCACGAGAAATGTATATGGATTTGGTTTCCATGTCATATATCCGACATCATTTCTGTTCGCTCGGGTACCCAATGAATATTTCCGGTTTGGCTTTGGAGGCAAATTTATCGTGAGTATGACTATGAATATTGGCATAACAAAGGCAGCCGAATACTCTGAGATGATCATATGTCGGTGTCCTTTTTAGCAAAACTTCGTAGGGTGATTTATTGGCTAAGATAGAGCTTGGCATCCTATTTATTAGATAGATGGAAGTCAAAACACATTCACCCCAAAATTGAATAGGTAGTCCTGCATGAAATCTCAAAGCTCTTGCAACTTCAAGGATGTGTCGATGCTTCCGCTCCACTACCCCATTCTGCTGTGGGGTATATGCACAAGAGGTTTGGTGCTCTATTCCATTCAAGTGATAGTATGTCACAATGTTGCTGTGCTGAAATTCTAGCCCATTGTCACTTCGGATGATCTTGATCTGGAAATTGTATTGCGTTTTCACTAAATTGCAAAAGTACATCAAATAATGTCGTGTTTCTGACTTTGATTTCATAAAATACACCCATACAGATCTGCTATTGTCATCTACAATGGTCAGGAAATAATGCGCCCGAGAGAAGGAAGGTGTCTTATAAGGACCCCATATATTAAAATGTATTAATGCGAAAGCTTTATTACTAGTATTTCTGTTAATTGGAAATGGAAGTCTACTTTGTTTTGCCCTATGTCATGCTTCACATATAATCGAATCCTTATTGTCAAGTGAAGAAAATAAATTTGAAACATAATGGAGATGATAAACTGGAATGTGTCCAAGCCTCTGATGCCAAAGAGTGGTGTCCCTCTGCGTCTTTACCGTGAGTTCCACCCTCTCCCTTATCAGCACCAGATGGTATAGACCATCCCGTACTCTACCCACTCCAATCAGCTTCCTCGAGCGTAAGTCCTGTATAATACAAAAATCCGGAAAAAATATGAGCGCACATCCCAAATCTCTAGTTAACTTGCTAACTGATAATAAATTGTAACAAAAATCTGGCACCGCAAGCACGCGGTCAAGAATCAAATGTTCACTAAGGCCCACTTTGCCCAAAGCGTGTACCGCCACTGTATTTCCATCGGCGATGCACACGATGGCATATTAGGCAATTTCATATTATTAGTGATCAGCTCGGGTGCACAAGTAATGTGGTCTGACGTTCCAGAGTCTATAATCCAAGAGATGTGTGAATTTGTCTTACCAACAAAATTTGCCATATTATTTGAGGAAGGTATATTATTGCCTAAGAACGAAATCAGTTGCTGGTATTGAGTCGCTGATAAACCGGGTATTGGTGATTGGGCACTTGTCGTCTGCCCTTGTGCTTTTGTTATAGCTGCATTGGCAATGCTGGGATGTGCTGCTCTAGTATTACTAGTTTGTATACCAGATTGATCTTGTCTCCCGAACCGTCCGCGCCAGTTTAATGGATAGCCAACGATCTCAAAACAACAATCCTTTGCGTGCCCCATTTTCTTACAATGCTTGCACCTTGGTCTATCTCTGGTTTGTCCTCTTCTTGTGCTTGTTGCATATGCCATGGATTTTAGACTTGTTATTTCCTGGCCCTCTGAAATAAACGTTGCTGCCTCAACAACTGGCGTTCAAATTGCGGCAACATGCTGCTGCTTTTCATCTGATGCTGCAATTGCAAAAGCTTTACTCAGGTTAGGTAATGGATCCATGTTTGGCACAAATGATCGCACTGTAGAGAAGCCACTATCCATTCCCATAAGAAAGTCATAAACCTTCTCGCTTCCTTGCCTGCATTTTCTTTGCCGCACCACGTGTTCACCCGCACGTGCAAGTTGGTATTGGACTGTAAATCTGTAGCTCATCCCATAATCCCTTCAATTTTGAATAATAGGAGGTCACGATAGCCTTTTCTTGCTGTAGTAGTGATAGTGCACTCCTTAATTCATAAATCCTTGGAGCACTGCCTTGTGAAAACCGCTCCTTTAAATCTTCCCAAATTTCTTGCGCCGTCTCCGTATATGTAATGCTGCATTGAAGTTCCTTGGTAACTTAGTTCACCAGCCAAGATAGCACAATAGCTTTACACTTTACCCAAGGCAAGAACTCTGTTGAATTCACATCCGGCTTCTTTACAGCACCATTGATAAATCTTGTTTTGTTCTTTGAATCAAGAGCATTTAACATGCTCCTTTGCCATGTAAAATAATTTTCACCGTTCTCACTCAAGAAATTCACGACAAAAATTAGTCCTGGGTGATCGGAGGGACGTAGATAGTACGGGGAATTTACGTCCGTACTCTTCAAACTCTGGTATGCACTCTTTATGGCGGTATATACGTCGCTCGTGCTTCCAGGATCCTTACTTGCTTCCTCCTGCGACATTCCGGCCAGCATTCTAGGAGTACAAACGCCAAGAACGAACTTGCTCTGATACCATAACGAGAAAGTTTTATTGATGTAATGTATTCACAAAATATATATAACACAGAGCATAGACTTGCTCTTATATATACAACATAGGCTTGCCAAAACAAGGAAGCTAAAATTAGAAAATTTAGAAAAAAAAAATATTAGGAAAGATCCTTATATACTGAATAACAAAATATAAGGAAAGCTTGATATTCTCAATAGATGATACTTTTCATATACACAAGTTTCACATATATCATTAGAACAAGTAATAGACGGAAAAGGAGAGACCATGTGCTTGTTATCTCACAAGAATCACCATCCAACTGAAAAGTATAGCCCAACTCAAGCAAATGGCCCAAGCTAAGCAAATTATGGGCTAAGTAAGGAACATTATAGACTTCATCGATCAATTTCTCAATATTTGACTTTTACGTGATTGCAATTGTGCGAATGCCTTCAACTTGGACAATCTGATCATCACCAAATCACACTTGTAGCTTAAGCAACTTCTCTATCCCACAAAAAAAATGAGCGGGACATTGCAACACCTTTTCAACATTTTTTTTTATCACCGAGATCCTGGCCAAAAGCTCTCATTTGATTTACAGTAATAAGAAGTCTATAGAAAAATATTGCGTTGTCTCACCTTGTTCATTTTGAAATTCTCGAATTCTCTTCCACAGTTTGCAGCTTCACAATCGAAATGTTCTAATCTCCATGGAATTCCTTCTTCAGAATGTTCCAAGCCTCATTCAACTGGGTACAATTTGCGATGCAAGAAAATAGCGCATCCACCATAGCTTGTTGCAACACAAGCACAACCATCGGATCCTTCTTTAGGAGTTCCTGAATTGATTGTCTACAGCTTCATCCACTACCTTCTTTCCTTCTTAGAGCTCTCCAATTCTCCAAAACAATCTTCAACTAGATCCCACAAATCCTGTGAGATACGAAACGTTCTCATCTTGATGCTCCAAATTCATAATTTTCACCACCACAAATAGGCACCAAGGACTATGAGAGGTTTAAGATTCTCCAAAACGTTCTCTTCTTGATGCTTTCTTCAAAACCATCTTCTACATGTACCGTTCACGATAAAATTCACTAGAAAAAGTTCTCTCCAAGGGGCTTCAAACACAAGCTTCAAGCTTGCAAAGATCTTCTACATCCGACCTTCATAAACGCAATGCTCAAC
This sequence comes from Xerophyta viscosa, assembly GCA_002076135.1. Lineage (NCBI taxonomy): Eukaryota > Viridiplantae > Streptophyta > Magnoliopsida > Pandanales > Velloziaceae > Xerophyta > Xerophyta viscosa. The sequence goes on along the minus strand of MJHO01000224.1, from coordinate 94,304 downwards.
TCGATCACAACCTGGCCTTGGTACCACAAATGTTGGAAATTTACAAGAATAAATCACTGCTACAACAGATACAAGAGAAATGGAGCTTTTATATTGAATAAATGGTAGGGAAGGAATACAAAGAACAACTGCTTGTTGTGTGTTAAAAAAATTCAACTTCAAGCCTACTTATAGACCCATGATGATCTAGGAGGATTTGAGCTCTATTACATGTCAAAGAAGCTCGGCTAACTCTAGGCCATGTTGCCTCCGCTCTTATGCCAAGTTTACGCAACCCACACCCGAAGCCCCCTTTCATAATCTCCAAGCCAGGAGTAGGAGTCAACTAGACCATACCTAAGATAACTCACACCGCGTCAAGTCTAGTCTTTATACTAGATTTCAAGCAAAGCTAAATTCTCTACACTAAGTCTTTCAAAAAGAAAAAGTCTAGTTCTCCATACTAGCATCAAAATAAGCTTAGTTTTTCATACTAAGTCTAGTGTTCCATACTATTAAGATAAGCTCTTGTCGAGCTCAATCCTCCTAGCTCCACCAAAGTTTAATTGGTCAACCCCTTCCAACTTAACCACCTAGCTAAGACTAGGTTCCCCTAGCGAACCACTTCTAACTCCCTAAAGACCAACTCTCGGTCTTAACCAAACCACCGAACTCTAAACCAAACTATCCCTCCTAGGTGAAGCCCGAGTAAGTAGAGCCTTCGAACTAACTCGAGCCTAACCTAAATAAAGTGGTATCAGGGCAAGTTATCCTTGAGGTGGTGGTTAAGCTCACATATGAGCCAACCAAGGCGTTACTACACGTGATCATACAAGGAAGCTGTCACCGGAGCTATGGAGTCGCCAATATCTTCGGACAAGGACTTAGCCGCCGAAGGAGTCCAAGAACTACTTAGGGAGGAGTATCCTCACGCTGATGTAAACAACTCGTCTCTTGTCGAGCAACTTTGATCTCTCATGACTCTCCTCTTTCAATTTATGCAAATGCAAGTGCAATGCACAAGCGTCAAGCCGTTGCGCAACAAAAGTTGGAGGAAATGATTGCGCAGGTCACAACGTAAAGTTTCCCCACAAGACAAGCCGAGCAGGTCAAGGTTATTCTAGCAACTTTGGACCTTGCTCCGCCCACCAAATCAGCCCAGAATAGCCTCCCGAACATATCTAGACCAACCGAGCATTATCAAGTTCAAACCGAGCCAAAAATGCTCTCTGGTTCGGGTATTCCAGCAGCTTCAACACCTACTCCCGCACCTATGTTCATCCCCGTGTATCGCGGTCCAAGCCCCGTTGTGCCACCAACAAAAATGGCATTTTAGTCCATGCCATTCTAGGAAGTGCTCCATTTTATGGTGCATGCACCCTATCAACCAAACGAAGCTCCATCGACGTCTCGCCGACCCGGTAAGGAGCCTATACAAGATTTCCCCATCGGAGGAAGTATTTTTGCAGGTGGAGCACGCGTCTCCAATCAAAGTCAAGGCCAACATCGACTTGCCAACCTACGATGGTACCTCATCCGGTGAGAAGCTTGACTCTTGGCTTGATCAATTAGAATCATACTTCTCTTCTTTATGTAATTATAATGACTTGCAAAAGATAGCAGTGGCTCGCCTTAAGATATGTTATCTTGCTTTATTATGGTAAAGCACTTACAAGAGGTCCTATAAAATGCGGGGAATCTTTGGGACATTTTCAAGCACCTAATCCGGTGTCAATTCTACACCGTGGGTATATGGAAAAACTTTGGACCCAATGGCTATTCTACCGGCAATTAAGGATCAAATAGTGCAAGACTATACTTCGGAGTTCCGTCGACGAGCCCTCATCATAGGAATCGACGAGCATGAACCCGAGGTGTTTAGAAAGTATGTTGTTGGTCTTCAACCTCAATATCGCGAGGACTTCAAAATTTGGCCAGCACATAGCATCGACCAAGCATGTCGAATGGCTACTGCTTGGGAGTGTAAGGCGAAGCTTACCGCCAATAACAACCCAAAATCCGTGGATCTCCCGCAAAAAAGACCAATCCAAAAGACTAAAAACAATCAAAGGTTACCGAAGATACCAAGACCAAACGAAGAAGCAATATCTATTGTGATCATTGCAAGAAATCCAGCCACACCAAAGAAAAGTGTTGGAATCTCCACCCCGAGCTCGTCCCTAAAGAAATCAAAGAACGGCAAAAGCCTCGGACCGCCATCGTCACCAACAAAGAACCTGATGAATTAGAGCACTACTGAAGCCTGTGGAAGAAGTTGAACCCACACTATCCCTCGTGTTCAGTAACTAGCATGACAAGGAACGAGAAGCATTATTTCTTCTCAAGATCTAAATCAAACAAGAAGTGATGGAAGCTGTCTTCGATTCGAGAAGAATCTAATCTCTCAAGCCTTGGTGGACAAACTCGGTCTCGAGGTAAAACTACATCCTAATCCATCCATTCATCAAACAAGGAAAGCAAATAAGGTTCAAGGATCGTCTAAAATTTGCCATCTCCAAGAACTACATTGACAAAGTTGAATGCGATGTCGTTCCTTTGGATGTTGGCCACGTCATCTTTAGAAGTTCATTCCTCTATGATCGAGACGTAGTGTATTTCCATCGAGATCTTAAGTATCGCCCGGTGAAGGATCGACGAAAATATGTTATTCATGGGTTGTCCCCAAATTCCTATCAAGGCAAGTGTACTGCACGTTCTTCTTTAAAGTCATTGTCTCTTGTGTCCATCCGCCAAGCAGATCAAGTTCCCGTTGCACCTTGGTCGGGTGTCACCATTACAGCTCCACGCAGCTGGAAGTTCAAGCCATCAAGACCAATCGAAGCAGGACCAATGATTCAAGTCAAGATACTCATGTTACCTATTCTAATGCCAATGTATGAGCATTCGGCTTATGAAAGGGGAGTAACTTAGGAGGATCTCAGCTCTATACATGTCAAAGAAGCTTGATCAACTCTAGGCCATGTTATCTCGGCTCTGAAGCCAAGTTTACGCAACCCGTGCCCGAAGCCCCCTTTCATAATCTCCAAGTCACGCCTAAGAGTCAACTAGGCCATATCCAAGACAGCGCACACTGCGTCAAATAGTCATTTATACTAGATTTCAAGCAGAGCTTAGTTCTCTACACTAAGTCTTCCAAAAGGAAGAATGTTCTCCATACTAGTATCAGGCTAAGCTTAGTTCTCCATACTAAGTCTAATACTCCATAAATACCTTAGTTAAGATAAGCTCTTGTCGAGCTCAATTATCCTAGCTCCACCAAAGTTTAGTTGGCCCACCCCTTCCAACTTAACCACCTAGCTAAAACAAGGTTTCCCTTAACGAGCCACTTCTAACTCCCTAAAGACCAACTCTCGGTCTTAACCAAACTATCCCTCCTAGGTGAAACCCGAGTATATAGAGCCTTGGAGCTAACTCAAGCCTAACCTAGATCACATGACTACAAACGCACGCACAAATCGTGGGAATTGTTCAACAGGTAACTTCTCCTAAAGACTTGGACAACAAGAGAATAGATAAAAGTAACTAACTCCTTGAAAGACGACGCCAATTAATTGGACGAGCTCAGTTTCATCATTTCACATGGTCAGGGGATATAAAAACGACAAAGCCAATTAGGGGCACGTTTTTACAATTATTAGTTATGGATTGCATAAAAATGCAATTGCCCATAAATGTGATTTGTTTAAATTACAAGGCAAAAGCTTTATGATTGTATAGATTTCACAGCTATTAAAAATTCTAATAATCGCCATTGCACAAAAACAAATGTGCGAAAGCTTTATGATTTTATAGATTTTACAACTATTAAAGAAACAAAATGTAGATGCGGCCAAAAGCTTATCCCTCATTAAGAATAGGTCGGGGTTCAAATCCCAGTAACAATTGGTTGGGAGGATTTACCGTTTACTGCTCAGTATCCGGTCAAGATGTAGAATAGAAATCGAACTCGGCGGTCAAGACCAAAAAATAAAAAATAATAAAAAAAAAAAAAGAAAAACAAACAAATCTAGAAAGAATCCATTCATTGCACAAGTTTCATAAATGATAAACAAAATTCTAATAAATGTCATATAACCCCATATAATGCTTTATTAAAAATTTAAGTTTGAAAAAATTATTGTAAAGAATAGAAGTAATACAATAACATAGTTAATTAAACTTAATTTGTTAAAAGCATATATAATTATTAAAAATATATGCATATCTTAAATGTGTAGTTATGCAAATACAATTTGAACCACAATACATTTAGAATACATATGTTATAAACTAATTAAGTAGACAAAGATATAAATACATCAAATATCATTTAAGATAGTGACCTACACCAGAATCTAGAGGCTGGTGATTAAATTACTTCTTCACAAAATAGAGCACTTACGTTCAAATTTCCCAAAAACACAAATGAAAATAAAAAAGACACTGCAGCCTAAGAAAATTGAGATTTTCACCAAAATTTGAAAACAATTTTTTTTTTTTAAAAAGAAAGTATAAATAAATTAAATACCGCTTGTAAACTATTTCTCTCATTACTCCATATATATACTTCACTTGGATATTTTTAGTTTCTTGTAACTTTAGCTAGTATCAGATTCAATAATAATATTACAGTTAATCAATACTTTTCAAACTGATATTTTTTTTTCTCTTTTAGTTGAATGTGCCACTATTCCTTCAAGTCACCCCCAGTCAAGGAGGTGACTCTGCTACCTACGAAGGATAGACAGAAGATTAGAAGAGATCTCCTCGATGATCGACGCAGAGATTTGTAATGCACCTGCTAAAAGAGTTTTCCAGGCTCGCTTGCGCCTCGTCAGTTAGCATGGTTTACTACAGAGGCATTACAAATGCTACATTATAATGATTTTGACGAACTGCACCTGAAAACGTCATTGTCAAATGTAGAAATTTCTAAAAATCCTATAAAATAATAAGCCAAACCAAACACATTCTAAAGAAACAAAAAAAGCCAATTCGTAAATGATGAAACAAGTCTTGCCTTCTATACGTAATTTGAAAACTCAAAAGTTAATAGTTTATTCATTAGCTTGAAGGTACACACCAGTTCATGCCACTAGTGGTTATGCGCCCTCTGTTCTTCACGCCAAAACCCTTTGATCAACATGTTCAGAATGCTGACAATTAGCTACATGTAAATTCATGGCAAACCAAACTGACAATACAACAAAATCAACATATAGATTAATACGCTATTTGAAAAAAAAAGGATGCCTACCATGAAAATGAAGTCAGCATATAGTAGATATCTAGATTTCAAAAAACTACTCATAAGAGAACTACAAAATTCTGCCCGTACAAATTTTTCGAGCCGGTTGGCTCATTTTCTTACAACACGTAAGCTTCGTTCTTGGCAGGGTGCTCCTAAAAAGTATCAGCATTTCCAAAAAGAGAAAAGATGTTAATTTAGCATGAATTACAGCTCATCCTTGGCTGTGAAATCCTCTGCCTCTTCTGATCCTTTGGTGGAGGTTGATTCCTTCTCTTCCACCTCGAGCTCGTCAGTATCATCCTCCTCCTCCACTTTGGCATCTGGACTAATATTCAAGCTGGACTTAACTGAAGCGTATATACTTGTTGCGAAGTCCTTAGGATCATTCATTAGAAATCCACTCTCCATGAGTGCTGTTTGGTATATCAGCTTTGCTGTTTGCTTGATATTTTCATCCTATAGAATGATGGAGAAAAGTTAATTAGGACGGAATTTAAGAAGAATATTGAAGCCCCCCGTCCTTGGATCGGATGGCGCAGCCGGTCCCTCAGGGACGGTAGGTCGTGGTTTAACCCCGAACCCTGAAATGGGTATAGACAATTTCAGCGTATTTTCAGCCGAATTTGCTACGCTGGTGGCTGGGTAAGTTCCAGTACTCCATATCTGATCCGAAGCAACACCGGGCCGGAATTTGACTTCCTGACCAGGTACAGGTCCAATGCGGGATGGAGCGCATAGTTAGAAAATGGTGTCCGGTGAAATAATCCAATGCATTATGCATATATGCTGGGAAAGTTTCACCTCGTTATCTCAAAAAAAGAATAATGCTAAAATTCAAAAAAAAAAAAAAGAAAAAGACAAAAAAACAACCAGCAGCCTCTAGGAGTGAATACCTGAGGGTCCGTTGCAACTCTATCACGAAGTTCTTTAATGATTGGATGTCTTGGGTTGATCTCAAGAACTCTCTTGCCACGCATGTATGCCTGCTTGCTCGCATCAGAAAGAGTTTGGGACTGCATAATCTTCTCCATGTTTGCGCTCCAACCATATTTTGATGTGACCACCACACAAGGAGTGTTGTCCAACCGGTTGCTGATCTTCACAGAGTCGACGTTGTCACTGGAAAGAGCTTCTTTCCACCAATTGGTCAGCTCCTTAAAGGATTCCTTAAGATCCTTGATCTTTGACTCCTTCCCTATTTTGAGACCCTCCTTGGACACGTTCTGGAACTTCTTGTCCTCATAATCCATCAAATATTGCATCAAATACTCATCAACTGGGTCAGTGAAGAAAATGACCTGTAATCATGTAATTTGGTATAAGCCAAGTGAAATGTTCAAAAGAAGGTAACATAATCCAAAAATCGTCTAATCAGTTTCGTTACTACTTAAAATTTAGCAATGGCTACCTCATAGTCCTTCTTTGTAAGCCTCTCAAGGAAGGGAGATTTCTCCAGCTGTTCTTTGCTGGTTCCTGTTAAGTAGAAAATATCCTTGTGCCCAGGTTTCATTCTAGAGATGTACTTATCCAACGAAGTAAGTTTACCATCAGACTTGGTGCTGAACAAAGAAGATATCAAAAGATACATAAATGCTATTAGATAGTATGCAACTTGGAGATCAGAATTCCCACAAAGAGCAACTTATGTGGGAAAGCGATATCTACAGTGAGTATCGATTAGTACGTTTCAAATCTCAGAAGTTTGGCCAGGCGATTTCTATTTTGTGCATCCTCAATAATGCCAAGCTTTATTGATTTTCCAAACTCATTCCAGAATTTGGTGTATAATCCTTTCTTCTCATTCTCTTGACCTGCTTCTTCTGTTTCATTTCAAATATTTCAGTCAAAGAATATAATGTAGAGAAATATCATACTGAGCAAGGAAAATAAATCTCGTCTTTTAAAATACCGGAATTTTCCTCGTCAGATTCATCAGGATCCTCATCAGCTATCTTTCTAATCATATCAAGAGCTTTACGTATCAATTTCTTCTTAATTGTCTTCAGGCTGCTATGTTGTTGGAGCATCTCTCGTGACACATTGAGTGGAAGTGTGTCGGAGTCAATCAGACCCTAAAACATGACAACCATTCAGGCTTTCAGGTTCATCTAAGCATAGCAATATCGTGGATGGCACTGACACATAGAATAAATGCTTATACCATCAAAAAGCTCAAGTACTTAGGAAGAAGTTCATCAAATTCGTCTGAAATGAAGACACGCCTGACATATAGCTTCAAGTTGGACTTGTTAGAATTGTAATAACTTTCGTAGAGATCATGTGGTGCCTTAGGAGGCACAAAGAGCACAGCCTTGAATTCGACATCTCCTTCAGCAGTAAAGTGACTCGACGCTAGAGGCTTTTCATCACTAAAATCCTAGAAAAACAATAGAGCAGGAAGAATTTTAGTTATAAGCCCAAATAGAAAAACTTCCACATTGCATACCCTGCTCTGGCATTAACACACAATACCTTAGCAAGAGAGTGGTAGAACTTAGTATATTCCTCGTCAGTAACTTCCTTGGGACTGCGAAGCCATATGGCCTTAACATAATTTAAAAGCTCCCACTCATAGGTTGTTTCCTTGACGGTCTTTGTTTCGGGCTTCTTCTCAGCATCATCGTCTTCTCGTTCTTCGTCAGATGTGGCCTCAGCTTTTAAAGCAAATAAAAGAAGTAATCAGTAATTCTATTACCTCACAAAGACTTAAAAATAAACATATATCCATTACAATAGGTCGTCACATACATTTCTCCTCCTCGTCGCTGGATTCATCTTCATCCGCTGGAACTTCAACATCGATCTCCTTGCTTGCCCAGAGGTAAATGGGGAAGTTGATAAATTCAGAATATTTCTTTACTAATTCCTGTAAATAAAGCACCACAAGAATATTAGAGTCCAAAAATCATGAGGAAAATTGTTAAGGTCTTGGAATCTTTTGCAGCTTCAGATTTTAGACCACATCATTTGAACAGAAGATGCAACAAATATTAAGGTAGCAAGGGCAAGACTTCGACATGGATATGTCCATACTGGCAATCAACACTCCTAACGAACTCACTCATATAGCATATAATGAGATTAAAAATGAAACAAAAAAAAAAAAAAAAAAAAAAGATATAACTACTAACACTCAATTCTCCATTAAGGACTTCACTTACTGATATTCAAAGTTTAGAATCCCTGGTCGTGAGAAGCTGCAGTCAATTTGGGGAAAAACCTTACCCTAACTTAGGTACCTACACCTCATATAGCGAAAGGCTGGGTTCATTTCCCAGCTTTTGCTATGTTATCCTATCCTATCCAGGAAACACATCTTGATTCCATCTCCAATAGATGTTCTTTACACATAAAATCTCCATGCAATGGTTCTGGGTATTTCTATTTTGCAATAGATGTTCTTTACACATAAAACTTTGAGTACACAATTTTTTTAGTGCAAAATACGAATGAAAGAAGTAATCATCTATTTATATGTGCCCTTTAAGTTAGCAGTAGATACATAAGATGGACTTTTTACAAGTGTCAGATCCGTGTGGAAGTGTCCGACACGAGTACATCAACTTTTCCATGTTTTTGTACTATAGTTGAGGGATCAAACCCAAATACCGATATAAATGCATATGGAGCAGGGTAACTAAAGGAGACCAAGTAACAAAGCTTTTACACAACGCAAGGCTTTTTTGACACAACTTATGTAAGTTCTAGTAGGTACTATCCTTCATATTTTGTAGTAGAGAGCAAAGAAAACATACTAGACAAAAGTTTGTCAGCGATATTCATGCTTCAACTGCAAGTCTAACCCAATTTTTTGAACTTTCGATACTTTGGATAGAGAAACAATAAACAATCCTTATTAGTCGATGGTAATGACTACCACATTTTTCTTCAAGAATAATTAACCGTTGTCATCTGATATGAGGCATCATTCACATATCATTCTCAGTTTTTAATGACCAACTTTTAAGGAAGTCCTAGATAAAGGTCAACCAGTAACTTATGTCATAATGCCTAATTGGAGTCTTATAGATCCTTCAAGGACCCCTCACAAAATGTTAGTTACCGTAGTGGCCATAACTGTAATACTGGTAATGGTGCTAGAGAGTGCCTGGTGAGTCAAGAAATTTAGGAACGATAATAAACATCTTCAAACACCCAAAAGCTCTAACCACCACTATCCCTATATCACGTTCTAGTACAAATAGATGAAAAGTTGGCAAAGGCAAATGAAGTTTTGGAACTAAGGGAAGAAGCAATAAATTTTGATGCATGTGTACACGCTTGTACGCATATGTAATAAACATATTCAACTTATTTGAGTAGGAGTTTGTATGTTGGTAATGTGCACATGTGTACACGCTTTCATACAAGCATATAGACAAAGATATTAAAAACTCATATGGTTTCGTCGGTTGGCATACCCAAATGCTCTAGGTCAAGATCCATTATAATTAAGAAGTCATATGATTTTGCAGAAGTACATATGCCGAAGTAGATATAGCTTACTTAAAGTAGTTTGATAAAGCTAATGGTAGCCTACTTATTCACGAATATTGGATTTACAAACTTGTATTACCAATCTAGCATAGTGATAAAAGGATTTGAAAGTTAATCTCTTCTTATGCATTTTACACAACTCCTACGAAAAGAGGTCGATTTTTCGTTAAATCTGATTTTAAGAAGCAGCAACTTAGCCCTCTTTAAGGGAAACTATAATCATGACCATTATTGAACATCACCCAAGTTCAAGCATACAACTAAGTTGTGTGGCATAAAAGATATTGGTTCAAGTGAAGCGTTGCTTTTGTCTAGAATTACAGGTTGACAATGTACTGGTATATTATGCATTAACAAAAATGAAGGATAATAGATTTCAAAAACTGATGCAAAAAAGATTGGTACACACACCTTCAACTTGGACTCATCCAAGTACTCCTTGGCTTCATCCCTCAAATGCAAACGGATCTCAGTTCCACGCCCTAGTGGCTCATTCCATGTATCCTCGGAGATGGCAAATGCCCCATCAGCCTTCGACTCCCAAACATACCTGATTATTCAACGAAATGCACCAGTAAGTAATGACGCTAGCTACAACAGCATCAAACAATATAGAAAGAACACTTACTGTTTGTCATCATTGTGCTTGCTAATTACTTCGACATAGTCAGCAACTAGATACACCGAGTAGAAACCCACACCAAACTGCCCAATGAGGTTGAGATCTCCTCCTGTCTGCATCTTCTCAACAAAAGCTGTACCAATAATCACAAGCTTAACTAAACCAAAGCCACAACAGAATCCAGAATTTCCTTTGTTTTTTTGGTTACCAGCATTACTGTCATGTCGCACCCAGCTTAACGAGTGAGGAAGACTACAACTGGGGACCGAACTCAACCGAGGTGCAGCCACCCCGTCACAAGTGGGACAGGTGCATGTGTGCATACCCCGCATGCCTTGCTTTTCGCTTCTACTTGCGGGTGTGGAGAGTCAAACACACGATCGAGGGGCGCTGAGGCCGTCTCGTCCACTGTGACTCCCCGTCGCCCTCACAAATCGACACTATAACATATAGTTGTACAGTACCTGACGTTCCTGACTTTGCAATAGTACCCAAGTTCTTGATAAGGTCCTCTTTCGTCATTCCAATACCCCTATCTCTGATAGAGAGGATCTTCTTCTCCTTATCCAATTTGATCTGAAATTACGCAGTTAAGAGATATTCATCACAGTTAAGCTCGATGCAAAAATACAATAATAGTAACATAGCTTCTACAACTAATTCAAAAAACAATACTAACCATGATCTCGAGTTTCGAATTGTCGCCCTCACCCAACACCTCCTTATCAGTGAGCGAAAGAAACCTGATTTTATCCAATGCCTACGTAGCAAAAGTACGATCAAAACAGATACTAACTAATAAATATACAGAGGATATTTTCATACTGAAGCTCACATCAGAAGCATTGGAGATGAGTTCTCTAAGGAAGATATCCTTGTTACTATAGAGCGAGTTGATGATGATATCCATCAGTCGTGAAACCTCAGCTTGGAACTCAAATTTCTCCGCATTGCTCCTCAGAGTCTTCCTCGACATCGACTCCGCCTCCCTGAAGCCGGATTCAAAATCCGTAAACAACATGTCTTGCGAGTGCAATTCAGATCTAACGAGAGGTACAAATTGGTTTCAATTCTACTAACCTCTTGGCAACATCGGCGTCGGTCGAAAGACCTCCGTGAACGCCAGCGATCTTCTCCTCCACCTTCGGCGGATCGACGAGATCATCTGGATCGCCGCTCTGCTCGGCGTTTGCGTGCAGCTTACGAGCTGTAGACAAAGATAATCAAATCAGATATGAAATTCATCGAGTAAAAAATCAAACAGCGATCGATTAGATCGAATTGAATTACCGCCATCAGGGATGGCAGCGAGAGAAATGAGAACTAGGAGAAGGAGCACGGGAGGGATCGACCACTGCCGCATCTTCGCGAAGTTCTTCGAGTGAGGTGCTGAGGATGTATCCGAGGGTATTATATGGTGTTAGAGGATGAGTGAGCAAGGTCGCTCTTTGGAAGAAGACCTATGGAGGGACTTTCAGATTTGGAGTCGTGACGTGGAAGTCCAGTTTGTCGTGCCAGCGTGGACGATCCCACGGCGGAGAAGGGGTGCTGTGTTACGTGGCGTATTGCTAGTGGCTCAGTGCATGTTTGTGACGTGGAGAAAAGCGGATGGAGGATTCAAATAAAAAAGAGAAAATTAAAATTAGCAACGGTGCCCTTAATCAGTTTTAAAAAAAAACAACATTCTCTATAAATTTTTAAGCAAATAATCTCCCTTTTACGATATAAAATAATAAAATGTCCACGTCTTTTTTTCCACCCAATCTCTCTCTTTTTTTTTCCTGCGAACATCGTTCCCTCCGGTTCTCCCTTTCGTTTTTCCAGTGAACTCGTTCAATTTTTTCCGGCGAGCTTGCTTTTTTTTCCGCCTATCTTCTCCAGTGATTTCTCATCGATTTTTTTTTCTCCGATTATCTCTTTATTTCTCATTTCTCCGGTAATCATATTTCTCTACTTTGTCCGGTGATTTCTCTTGCGGTTGTATTAACTTATAAAACATCAAAAATATCGTCTTCAAGAAAAACTAAAACAATTTAGACCATCACGTAATAGTATAACTGATTAAGTCTTAATTTTTTAGTCATAACTTTATCTCGAGAACTCTAAATAAGGTGAAACTAAATTCATACGAAAGGTCTTCGAGTCTACATTCCTAAAGGACCGATTTTATCTCATTTGGAGCTTTTATGAGAAGTTATGCTAAAAATACCAATACGCTGTCAAGCTGCTGTAATGTTTGATAGCGTCATTGTATTATGGGCATAACTTTTACTATAGAGCTCCAAATAAGATTAAACCAACTTCATATGATTGCATTTTGAGACTTCTTTCATATGAAACTTGTTTCATCTCAATTGGAGTCCTCTAATAGAAGTTATAGCTAAAATACCAAGATGCTATAAAGCTACTATAGTGTTTGAAAGCGTCTTCGTATTATCGGCATAACTTTTCGTATAGAGCTACACATGATATGAAACTAATTTCTTATGATTGTTGTTTTATCCTCTTTTATATGAGAATGGTTTCATCTCGTTTGAAGCTCTTTACGAGAAGTTATGTCAAAAATGCCGAGACCCTGCGAGCACCTGCGAACACTTGTGAACACCTGCGAATAACTGCGAACACCTGCATTCTTATATTAATTGGAAAGATCTTTGAGGCATCTTTCATATGGGACTGGTTTCATCTCATTTAGAGCTCTTTATGAGAAATTATGTTAAAAATATCAAGACCCTACGAATATTTACGAACACCTATGAATACCTACGAACACCTGCGAGCACCTATATTCTTATACTTGTTGGAAAGATCGTTGAGTCCTCTTTCATATGGGACTGGTTTCATCTCATTTGGAGCTCTCTACGAGAATTTATGTTAAAAATACCAAGACCATGCGAACACCTGCGAATACTTACAAACACCGATAAACACCTGCGAACACCAGGGAACGCCTATGACACCTTCTTATACTTGATGGAAAGCTTTTTGAGTCATCTTTCATATGGAACTTGATTCATCTCATGTGGAGCTCCCTACGAGAAGTAGTGTAAAAAATACTGAAACCTTGCGAACACTTGCGAATACCTATATTCTTATATATGTTAAAAATATCTTTGAATCATTTTTTATATAGGACTGGTTTAATCTCATTTGGAGCTCTCTACAAAAAGTTATGTTAAAAATACCGAGAGAGCTCTCTAACATAACTTCTCGCAGGGTCTCGGTATTTTTAACATAACTTCTGTTAGAAAGCTCCAAATGAGATGAAATTAGTCTCGTATGAAAGATGACTCAAAGATCTTTCTAACAAATATGAGAATGTAGATATTCGCATGTATTCGCAAATATTTATAAGTGTTCGTTGGTGTTCGTAGGGTCTCGGTATTTTTAATATAACTTCTCTTAGGAGCTCCAAATGATATAAAACTAGTGCCATATTCAAGAGGATTCAAAGATCGTTCCAATAAGTATAATAATGCAGGTGTTCTTAGAGGCTCGATATTTCTAATATAACTTCTCGTAGAGAGCTCAAACGAGATGAAACCAATCCCATATGAAAGAGAACTCAAACAGCAATCATACCGTTGACACCTCATTTTGTCCGGCTCGCTAACCATGCACAACGTCGATCCAGATATATTGCTCAAGTCATTTAAGCTCGACCAAGTCTGATTTGGGTCCAATTAAGCTAAATAGACCTATCGAGCCCGATTAAATCGAATTAGACTTTGATCGGATTCGTTTGACTAATTAGCTCGATTTGATCCAATTAAATATAAAATTTTGATTTGTTCGTGTTATTAACGCTTTATACTTGAAGATCAGATGAGAAACGGGCAATTTGAGACATTACAAGTCACATACGAATAAATCATAATTTCAGGATCAAAATTTATAAGTGAAGGTCTGGATTTGCCAAATCTCAACTTCATGAACGAAGCTTTTGCAAATTCAGAAGCAGCTGATTTTCCAATTATCGAAACTTGTGTATTTTTTGTGTAATATGTATAAATACGTTTTACGCAGTAAAGAGGAAGAAGAAGAGGAAGCGGCGGGCATTGCCAACCGACGCACACGTCCGCGAACCGCCGCCACTGCTTCACCTCCTCCAACGGACGCCACTCTAGCTCCCTCGCGGGGTATAAAGCTTGCCGGAGGATGAAGAGGAAGGGGGAAGACCGGCTGGAGAGAAAAATACCAGGCTGGAGAGAGCCCGGCGAGGGAGAGAGAGAACTCGACTGAGAGAGAGGAAGAGAGAGCTTATCGAGAGTAAACACACTGTCTTGACGATCGGAAGGAAGCCGGCGAAGGGGATTCCCGGCGGAAAGAAATCCAAAGGAACTCGAAAAACATCTACCGACAAGAGAGAAAGAGAGAGAACCCGCACGCAACCCGCCACGAGTTCTGCTGATTGATTTCGCACGACGCCGACGCTTTCGCACTGCTTTGCCGCCGCCGCCGTCACCGAAAAATGCTAAAAACCGAAATCAACATATTCGAGGTACGCGTCCAAACTTCCTCAAAACTATGTTATTATAATCTCTATACGGTGTAGGTTACAGCACACCACCGTGGCTTTGCCGACGTCGAGCCACGGCGGCGAAAATTAAAGTTTATTTTTGATAACCGAAATTACATCTCAAATATCTCGGCATACACACGTCGAAACTAAATTTTGACACCGCCATTGAGTCCGGGACCGTCGATAACCTTAAGACACGTATATAGATTTGGACGACCGGCGGCCAAACACCGTCGGCCATCACCGTCGGCCGCAAGCTCGAGCGGCCGCGAGCCTGCGGCCGACTGTAATTTCATTTTTAGATGACGACCGGCTGAGCCAGTCGTCAATTAAAATCAACCTGCCGTGCGCATGGGGTTAGACCCGTGCACGTCGGACTCGGCGCGACTGAGCCCGTTTCGGTCGCGGCCGAGTCCATTTCAATCGGCCGAGTCCAACTAAATCTAAATATTTTTAAAGAAAGATTTTTTTTTTTTAAAGTTTAAACAAAAGTTAATACTAGAGTTAGGCGGTTCAATCGATCTTTACGCCTAAGCTAAGATTTTTTTCAAATTCTAAACATTTTCAAGAAGAAAAGTTTTTGTTAAAGTTTAAACAAAAGCCAAGGTTAGAGTGAGGCGGTTTAACCGATCTTTACGTCTTATCTAAAATTTCTCTAAAACTTAAAGCAGGGTAAGGTGGTTAACTAAGTTCTGAAATTAAAGAGAGGTGGTTTATCCGAGCTTTAAATGTCTAAATATCTTAAAAGGGGGCGATGAAGAGAAAACAGAAACGCGCTGAGCCCCACTTATCAAAAAATAAGGTTTTCACACACCAAAAAATAAAAATAAGGACGCGACATTAGGATTTCGACACTTAGGTTAAGACATTATCATAAAAGTCAGGATGAGGCGACTTAACCGATTCTTGCAGTTTAGTAATATTTTATAATATTTTTTAATAGGAATAAGGAAAGAATCTTACTTTAAATAAGTTTAAATTACTTAGTTAAGAGTATCCTCTTCGGAGGGGCGCTGTGGGGGTGTCCTGTCTTTCCCACATGTAACCGACGACGAACCCAAAAAATCTCTAACGTGCCTTATCCAGGTTTCCTAATTTTTCATAAAAATTAGGTGGCAACTCCAAACCTCTTTCCCCCATCCGGAGGAAGGTCATCAACACATATGGATTTGGTTTCCTTTCATGTGGGGCTCTATACGAAAAGTTATGCCAACAATACGACGACGCTGTCAAACACTACAGCAGCTTAATAACATCTCGGTATTTTAGCTATAACTTCTCATTGAGGGCTCCAAATGAAATGAAACAAGTCCCATATGAAAGAAGTCTCAAAATATATTCGTACGAAGTTGATTTCATCTCATTTGGAGCTCTATACGAAATGTTATGCCCATAATACGAAGACATTGTTAAACACTATAGCAGCTTGACAACGTCTTGGTATTTTTAACATAACTTATCGTACATAGCTCCAAATGAGATAAAACCATTCCCATAGAAAAGTAGACTCAAAGACCTTTTGTATGGACTTAATTTCACATCATTCAGAGTTTTTTAAGAAAAAGTTACGAATAAAAAAGCAAGACTTTATTAGATATACTATTACATTATGGTCTAAATTATTTTACTTTTTTATGAAGATGATATTTTTGATATTTTATAAGTTAACACGACGGCTGGAGAGATCACCGGACAAAGTAGAGGAATGGTGATCATTGGAGAAACGAGAAATAGAGAGATAGTCGGAGAAAAAAAAAGTCGATGAGAAATCACCGGAGAAGATAGGTGGAGAAGAGAGCAAGCTCACCAGAAAAAATAGAGCAAGTTTGCCAGAGAAATTAGAGAGAGAGAACCGGAGGGAAAGTTGTTCGCAGGAAAGAAGTGAAAGATTCTGTGGGAAAAAAGACGCAAGTATTTTTGTCATTTCACATCGTAAATTGACACTATTTGCTTAAAAACTTATAGGAGGGCGTTGTTCACTTAAAACTAATTAGGGGGCACTATTTGCCAATTTTGCTGGAAAGGAAATTTTTTTAAGAAACGGTAAACTATACATGGCAGATCTCTCCATTATGCATCTCTCAAGTTCCCTCTAATTTATAATAAAAATTAATATCTAAACGTATTTTTGAAAAAAAAATTGAACACAGAAGTTGTAGATTTTGATGAGATCTATAACGTTTATGTTCGAAATTTTTTTCAAAAATTACTTTTAAATAGATATTTGGAGCTCGGAAGTAGTAACGGTTTGAAAACATTTTTTAAGATCCATTTATACTCATTAAGAGGTTGAAGCCCAAAACAAATATTTAGAAATATTTTTTAGAAAAATTTTGAACATAAAAATTGTCAATGCCATCAAAATCTACAACTTTAATGTTCAATTTTTTTTTCAAAAAATACGTCTAGGTATCAATTTTTATCATGAATTGAAAGGAACTTGAGAGATGCGTAATGGAGTGAATCTACCCCAAACTATACAGTGGCTTATCTAAACGTCACTTTTGTGGCCAGATTTTAACTTTTCGGAGCCAAAGCTGAATTTGTTTTAATATTAATTTAATTATTGAATACGTAAATAATAGTAAAAATCATAATTTATGGAAATAGTACCAAATTGCTATTCAAAATGGCGATCTGGTACCACCGTGCACCGAAGAAGCGACTCTAGCTGGATGTCGCCAATCAAAATGGCGACATCCGCTGCAGATTTTTAACACCGCAGCACCCGAGCCCCCTTATTCTCTTTTCTTCTTTCTCTCTTTTTCCGCCTCTCTCCATCGCGCCCCCCTTAAAATTCCTCAAATTGTTTCCCCCACTTAGTTTCGTCGAAAATCATCAAATTTAGTGTAGTATTCGTCCTATCTACCTTATCTTATGCAAAAATACAGTATATTACCAACTTTTTTATTTTGAAATATATTTATATTGTATAAAATATGGTAGATTTTTGTCTTCTACACGTTATGTATGTAGAATGTGTATATATTCTTAATGTATTTGGTGAAAATATAATGTATTTGATATTTATACAGTACGTATATTAAGTATAATACGTGTATATTTTGTTAAATGTGAGTAAAGATAAATTTATGTGTGTGTGTGTGTGTCTATATATATATATATATATATATATATATATATATGTTGTGGTACTAAAATATATGGGTATATATGTTGCATTTAACAGTATAATTATATTTATTAAATCGTATATTAGTAGTTAGTAGTATATAGTACTTTAGTAAGTATTAACATGGGCTTCTTAAACTAAATGTAGATTTCACGGCACCAGACTATTTGCTTTATGAATGGCAATATATAATAGAAGGTCGGAACATATATGACATAGACAATACTGATATCTTCAATTATAAAATGGTGTTGTTGATGTTTGACTGCTTTTATGATACCTGAATGACGATCAGATATAAGTGTGATCCTGCCATCCCGATGTTTTACCAAGTCGCCAATACACTTAATGAACCAACCACATGTATCTGATATTTATTTTTCAACTATTGTAAATGCTATGGAAAATGCACAATTGTTGCCATCCAACGCTGTCACTATAAGCATACACTCATTTTACTTGTCATACATAAATGTGGAATTTATACTCAGGCTTGGGGGCAATGCATAGATTTTGATACCCCGGGCTAACAGGTTTCCGTTTGAGTGGACCTAGGAGTTGCGGTCGACCAGAAGTCGCGGATCACCCACAGATTGGGTCGGTTATTAGGCTAGTGCGCGAGTCCGAGGATTGTCCCATACCGCTTGTGTGAGGTGGGAATTTATGTCGATACACTAAGGAGGCCCTTAGTGAGCACCTTCAAGTGGATCCACCCTTTTCAAAGGGATCCGGACGTGTGGTGCAGCCAGAGCTTGGGTGATGTTGGACCCGGGGCGGGTCGGGACGTTACAGAAATGATATTAGAGCAACCTTATCGTCTGTACGCTATAGGTGTGTGTGGAGGCCGAACGGGAAGTTGATCCAGATAGGGTCTGAACCCTCATCGTGCTAGGCCGAATTCAATAGCGATACACCGACAAAAGAAGAGCAGAGGCTAGGACTTCCGTCTATGACCTCTCCTACACGACGATGATATCGTGTCCTATGGTGGGGGAATGTGATACCCTGGGCTGACACGTTCTGGTCGACTGGACCCGAGAGTTGGGGTCGACCAGAAGTCGCGGATCACCACGGATTGGGCCAGTTATTGGGCTTGTGTGCAAGTCCGTGGTTGTTCCTTACCGCTTGTATGCGGTGGGGATTTGTGTCGATACACTAAGGAGGCCCTCGCTTGTAAGGGTTCATCGGAGATCCTCGCCGGAGGCGGCCGGACGGCGGCGACTGAACTACGGCGATCGGAAGAGGCGTCGGTAGCCAGCACCACAAGCATGCCCAGGAGGGCGGCGAGGATCGTCGGCGGCGGCCGGAACGGCGGCGACGCAGAGATCCGGCGCAACCGAAAGAGAAGAGATGAGAGAGATGAACTCCACGCCGTGAAACACCTCGAATCGGCGGCAGCGGCGCCTAAGACGACTCCGGCAGCGGCGGCGAGTTGCGGCGGACGGCGGTGAGTCGCGGCGGACGGCAGCGGCAAGATCTAGGGCTCCGCGGTCTCGAGCTCCAACGCAACGGAGAGAGGGATGGCGAGCAGCCAAGGAGAAAAGGTGGTGACGGCGTCGCGCGCACGCCGGCGAGGCGGTCGACGGCGATCGGCGGTCGGCGCGGCGTCGGCCGAGCGCGGAGTCATGAGAGAGAGAGAGAGTGACGAGAGAGAGAGAGAGAGAGATGTGAGAAAGAGAGATGGGTGGGTCGGTCGCGATCGGGCTCGAGCCATATGGCTCGCCCGCGCGTCCGCGCGCCTAAGGGCTCGGCCAGGCCGAGCTAAGTTGGCTCGGTCCGCTGGGTGTAGCCCAAACTAGGCCTAATCCGGCCAAAAATACTTGATGTCGATCCAAATCAAATTCCAAATCATATCAGAAACAAATCAAGCAACCAATAATCAATCAAAACCTTCGATTGATTTAAAATCACCACGATAATACCTAACCGGTAATCGAGACCTTACATCAATGTAATACGCAATGTAATGGGTCTTAGCCCATGGAGAAGGCCTTGGGCCATAAGAGCCCAAGGGGAAAGAATTGTCCCATATCCTTTAAATGGGATGGAAAATTACCTTGATATACTTGGGAGGCCGTGTGGTGCGACTGAGGCTTGCGCGGTGCGGGACCCGGGACGGGTCGGGACGTGACAGAAATGGTATCAGAGCAACTCCAGTTCCGGATACGGGCATGGTGCGCATGTCGGATTGCCCCGGAAACGTCGGGTATAGGCGGAGGTAGGGTGCGCATGCTAGGGTCTCGTGGGACTGGGAAGAGATTGGGCTTGGACGTACGTCTGCGACCCGTCCCTGCACAACGAGGACGTCGTGTCCTATGGTGAGGGGAATGTAATACCCAATGTAATGGGCCTTAGCCCATGGAGAAGGCCTTGGACCATAGGAGCCCAAGGGGAAGGAATTGTCCCATATCCTTTAAATGAGATGGGAAATTGCTTTGATATACTTGGGAGGCCTTGAATGGTCACCAACCAAGTGGATCCACATTTTCGAAGGACTTGGCCGTGTGGTGCGACCGAGGCTTGGACGGTGCGGGGCCCGGGGCTGGTCGGGACGTGACGAAATGGTATCAGAGCAACTCCAGTTTCGGATACGGGCAGGGTGCGCATCCCGGATTGCCCCGGAAACGTCGGGTATAGGCGGGGGTAGGGTGCGCATGCCAGGGTCTCGTGGAACTGGGAAGAGACTGGGCTTGGACATACGTCTACGATCCGTCCCTGCACAACGAGGACGTCGTGTCCTATGGTGGGAGGAATATAATATCCAATTTAATGGGCCTTAGCCCATGGAGAACGCCTTGGGCCATAAGAGCCCAAGGGGAAGGAATTGTCCAATATCCTTTAAATGGGTTGGAAAATTGTTTTAATATACTTGGGAGGCCTTGAATGGTCACCAACCAAGTGGATCCACATTTTCGAAGGACTCGGCCGTGTGGTGCGACCGAGGCTTGGGCGGTGTGGGGCCCGGGGCGGGTCGAGGCGTGACAAAGACTTTTACCACTAGAAGCCAATTGCAACATTGAAACAATGAAAGGTTAACCAAAAGGCTATTAGTAAGATAGATGAATATCAAATAACCAGTATGACATTGCGAGGGGGCATGGAATTTATCTAAACTTATCTACAGTATGTTTCATTAATAAATCATAGCATTTCACAAATAACACTAATGTTCAATGGTTTATATATAATGCCTTACAAATCAAATTATTTTTTTTTTTAAAAGCTAATGGTCAGTTGTAGTGATATAACAAATTTCAGCTGAATTAATCAAAAGATAATGACAATATAGAAATCTGAAGAACATACCGTTGTTGGAGAATAAATTGAGAACATGAAACCTAAAACTGGTGTCATTATATTTAGTGCTATAGTTCAACTGTTTACTGCATAAAAATTCTTTTGAAATTAAAATTTTCATTCATTCCAATTATTTCATGTCTAATCAATAGAGTGAAGAACCATATTCTAATAGCAATAAGTCATTCCTCAATTTCCTTCTGGAATATAATATCAGCATGCATAGTGACTAATCTGAGACGATACCTAATGAAAGGTTGAACCGTCCTTTCACCACGACTGAAACTTTGGAAGGCTGAATCAAAAAAAAAAAAAAAAAAAAATTACAAACAATTAAAGTAAGAAGATTGTAAAAGAGGCAACAATTTGAAATTTTAGAATAACGAAAAAAAGGTGCTTACATTGGGAGTTTGGAAGGTGCAATTAAAATGTGTTCTTTAATAAAATAGCTTTGGGAGCTGAGTAGGCACTTAGAATGTGAAGAAGCAGTAACTGGAAGTACAAACATGCTAAGAGACGTGGATAAGAGCATAAGGAGAGGAACAGTTACAGTAGTTTAATTGCAATGGCAAACAATTAATTGAATTGAATAATTATATACTTGCGCCTCATGGCAAATAGTGGACGCAATGGCGAGCCCCCATGTCAACACTTTTCAAATAGGTGTTATGAGACTCCAAATTTAACGGATTAACAGGTCTTTTCTAAACATGTCAACACTTTTAAGCTTCAAAACACATGTTTAGAAGTACTTTAAATAAATTTTTAATATAAAAATTATAGCTCTAATCAAAATATATAACTTTGATAGTGAAAGCCTTTTCAAAAACGTTTATACAATAATCAAAATGACTCATATATTAATCACGAGAAAGAGGCTAAAAAGAAAACGGTAAAAATGTGGGGCTGATAGGACATGTCAGGTGAACAGTAGGGGTTGATCAAGATTTATCCGACAAATTTATCCAGCCCATAATTTGGTAATTATCTCTATTGTAAGTGCAAATAATCTCAATCTCCATTTTAGCTTGTTTATCTCAATAGCAGTTTGGGGTCAGCTACAGATCTATTATCGAACTCGTCGGAGTTCATTTCTATTGATACTTCCAAGCTTCGTCCTGCTCCACCACCAAAGTTCGATCATGCCGTAGACATTGGGTTAGAATGAGTGAATTTATAGGTTATATATTTCTTTAATTTAATTATTGATTATAGTCATTAAATTAGTACATAAGTTTTTATATAATCACTAAATCAATATATATTTTGATTAAAAATTACATAGTTTGTTAGTTTAAATTTATTATCAAAATTTAGAAATTATATTTGGATAAAATTTAATTCTTGCTTTGAATCATAAAATATTACCTAATAGTGTTTTAAACATTGTTCTTCGCATAATATTCGTTTCACACCCCCCCCCCTTCACAAGCCGAAAATTCTAGTTTCGCCACTGAGTGAATGGCTTATATTCTTCTAGCAAACAATCGAGATTATAGTCGATTTTGCATATATCATAGAGATATCTAACTTATTCTAATAAATATATTGTATTCTAAAAAAATCAGTCAGTTTATGCTCCGAAATGTCTCTCTATATTCAAATTAAATAAAGACTTTTAATATTCTAAATTTATGTATAGGGCCATCAAGCCTTTGATAAAGGAGTCATGTATACTTCAGCTTTGGTCTTGAAGGGTTACGAAGGTTCCCCATGGCCGTCATCACCATAGCATCATTGTTTGTGGCCGTCAAAAAACATATACACATGCGCGCACGCGCGCACACACACACATACAATATATATATATATATAGTATTCATTTTAGTTGAGTTGCATGCTGTTGATATGCTCATGGTGTGCGCTGCGATCATAACATGTTTAATGGGATAATATCATATCAGCTCCTAAATTTTTTTTCTACTCATCCAAATCAATCCCTAGATTCTTCGGTTATTGTTTAAACTTTCAAAAAAAAAACACATCTCTCGATATTTGTGCCGAAGCCATTTGACCATCGTATAAGTATTTTTTTAAAAAAAATTCAATATAAAAGTTGTAAATTTTAATGAGATTTACAACTTTTATGTTTAATATTTTTTCAAAATATGCTTTCAAAAATATGTTTTGAAGCTTAAAAGTCTTAGTAGATTTAAAAAATGATCTATTAATTCGCTGAACTTTGGACCCTCAAAACACCTAGTTAGAAACAGTTTTGAAAAAAAAAATTAACATAAAAGTTGTAGATCTCTTCAAAGTCTACAATTTTTATATTAAATATTATTTTAAAAAATAGTTTTAAATAAATATTTTAGAGTGTCAAAATTAATAGATAAAATGAAAAATTTATACGTCAAAATTGAAACATAAAGGGGCTGATATGAAAGTCTCCGCATGTTTAATGCTGCTGATATGCTCATGATGTGACGTAGATTAACGTTGCATGTTTAATACAGCAAAAGTGGTAAAATATTATAAAACCAGTTTTAGAATGTCTTTCACTTTTAGCTCAATATTTCAAATATATTAGGAGTTTCTAATTATAGTCTCATGTTTAATACAGGTTAAACACTAGTTTTGTTATTGATATAGTATGGATTCGGAGTGCCACGTATTAGTATATAAGCTGGCTACCATATGGGAGAAGCATCTAAGTATATCATATAACCGAGATGCACACGTTGTTGAGGCATCCATCCGCATACCTCGGGAATACTATGTTGAGATCGACTTTGGCCCACAGCTTGACCTGTGCTAGTGGAGACGTATCAACCTGCCGACCTCAGCTCGACGACGACCCACACTCCGATCCACCGGAGGACCTAGCCTCGGAATCGCCAAGCCGAGGCCAACCTCGGATCGACGTTTTGTAGACACTTGGGATCGAACCAAGCTCATGGCAAACTGCTCGAAGCTCCCTATTAGTATTGGCCAGCCGAGACCGAAGTTAGCTCAACTAAGGTCTCAGCAACCTAACCAAGCTCATCCGACCGAGGTGAGAAAAGATCAAGTCAGCTATATAACCGACCAAGGCCTCGGTTTACAAATTGCCGGTCAGCGCGGATGTGGAGGAGTCAGTTATAAAAGACCGTCTGGGGCACTGTTAATGGGATCCAACATCACGCACTCGATAGTCCCAAAAGAGAGAACTGAGATTCTAACAGATAGTGCTAAATCAAGTTGTGTTCTTAGAATGTCTTGTAAGCCGATGTGCTGTTGAACTCGATAGTGAGAGAGAAATTAGAGAACTTATAATCCTCAAACTCTAGTGGATTTTCTGCATTGACTTACATGATCGTCCGTGATTTTTCTTTTATCTTCCTCAAAGGTTTCCATTCACATTTTCCTAACTTCTTCTTTTAGCCATTAACTATTTTCGAACACTCATTGGTCAGATCAACTCGATCAGTTATGATGAAATACTTACTCATACCTTCATTAACAGATGTCCATTAATCGTCAACCAGTCTTTGGTGGTTAATATTGACTCCAAAAAAAGTGATGGTTAGGTTAGACGTGAATTTTATTTGTAAAAATAACCAAACTTCTTTTATAATAACCATCGTCGCTTTTACAAATAACATCCATTTTGTATTAATCATCAACTTTTTGCCCAAATTAATCACTATGCAGTACGTCAGTAAATTAATGACAATTCGCAAATATCAGCCAATTGACATATTGACTAACGCCTCACTTTATTATTATTATTACTTTGGATACATATTCGACCCTTGAAATATCAAATTCAAGGGTGTCCATCAAGTCCAAATTGCACCAAAATCCAAGTAAGGTCCGAAATGCGGGCCGTGACTAGGAATGTTCAAAAAATAATTCAACCAAGGACCCTAACCGACCTAAAAGTTTTGGATCGGGTCTATCGAATCGACGGGTTGGGTCAAAATTCTAGACCCGAGTTAGGATTCAGATCGAGTCCGGGTCTAAATTGATGAGATCCGGACCCAAAAATCCGACCCGTGAGACTAAAAAAAAAAACAAATTTTAGAAGAATTGTTATAAAAGTATTCAACATAAAAGTTATAGATTTTGATTAGATCTACAAATTCTATGTTGACAAATTTTTCAAAAATGCTTTAAAATAAGTATTTTAGGACGCCAAAGTTTAACGGATTTAAGGTCAGATAAAAAGCAGACCCGACCAAACCCGACTAGACTCGATCCGAATCAACCAGACCCGAACCAACTAGGGTCGGGTCGGGTCTGGCTGGGCCCCGATTTTGTACACCCCTAGCCGCGACTAGGCCGAAATTTAACCGGTCAACGTGGACCAGACTGGTTAAGAGCCACACCGAACTGGACCGTTTAGATCAAAGTTTTTGTTAAATATATTCCAAAATAAATATTATGAGTCTATAATAATCAAATTATACTTAAATACATAAATTAACTATATAATAACATTACATCTACAAAAAGAAAATCGGTATTTGTTCAGGTTCCTAGTCATAACCGGCTCAGACCAAATAAGGACGAAGAATGATCACAGAATCGAATACGGGACTGGATAGAACTGCGTCCCGTCCAGTTCAGAGCGGACCGAATCGAATGGTATGATCTGACGTCTTTTATGTCCGACTAGTATATGAACATCACTACTGACATATTTGAAGTATCAATTGTACACTTTTTTTCTAACAATAAATCTAAATAACTTCTCAAACCCAAACGGAATTCAAGCCAGACTAGTTATAGAAGTACATTATAGGTCCCTCATAGAAAACAACTAAATATTTTATTGTTTAAATGCTTTCGTCGGCTAAATATTCATAAGAAAATCAAAATGTCATATAAAATTTGGGGATATTAATATAAAAACATTTCAGCATAATAATATAAAATGATCAAAGCATGTTGTAAAAATATAGGTTTGAGAAGTACAACCTCCGGATTTTCCCTATATTAAGCATAAAAAAGAAAATTTAACTAATAAGTGCTGAAGAAAGAAAGAGCTACAGCAACTGGCTGTCGGCGCGCAGCAATCAATCCAGGTCGGATGACCAATGAGCAGGCCCGAATCTGATAAATCTCCCTTCCATTTCCTCCAACCGCATGTTCATAAACAAAACAAAAACGTCCACGTCACGACAGTTCATGACGCTGTAAAAGCGACCAATCATCCGCCGCCATTCTTTCTCACATGCCCCGCAAATTCAAGTTTTTCTTTTTTTTCTTGCTTGCTTGGACTGTCCTATTGCCCAAACTGCAGCTCAGAACAGAGAAATAACGTTATAGCTCTAAAATAACATAAATAAGAAATTGTATACTAAAGTATGTATCATAGATATTTTAGTATATAATACCTAATTCAGATTGTATCAAAAAATTTTATAGCGATGATGTATAGCAGGCTCGTCATAATATAATAACTCAAAGAATTACCTCATATAAAAATATAATAGCTTATATTTTGCCAAAAGTTGTCTAGCCTTATTATAGAACATACATCTTCATATGGAGCAATTTTTGTGGTACCAGATAACTTTTACTTTGAAATATTTAGTTATTTACATAGTCTATATATATATATATATATATATTGTAGATTAAGAATTAGTAAAAATTAGATCCGATTGTGGCGGGGATGAAACTAAGAGGGACAGCGAGAATCCTAGTTCTTTCTAATCTGGCTATCAAACTTTGATGTTTTTTTTTTTAAACCTTTAACTGGTCCTTGTTCAGTTGTTCGTTGGAGGGTAAAGGTTAACCCCTCCTAAATGCATTAAATGATGATAACCTTGTTTAGATGGATAGCAAACTCAGGTCCAACCTTATGCTGAAAATGAGGAGTCTTAATAAAATAGAACAAAAGAAACTAAGGATGATGCTTGCCAAATCTAGGCAAAGCAACCATTTGCAAAAATGGTCAAGAAAAGCTAATGAGTATGGAGTGAGAGCGGCTATCAAACTTTGATGTGTTACCTGAAAAAGTATGTTATATTAGACAAATGTCCTCTCTAACACAAAGTTATAGTAATGTAATGGTTAAATACTTATATTTTTGTCATCTAAAACCTTTAGGTTCAATTTCATTATTTCCACTTTATCATTTAGGGGCTGTTTAAAAGTGGAAATGCAAAAAAAAAGGAAAAAAAAAATAGAAAAAAAAAGTAGTAAAGAAAAAAGTACTGAAAATATGATTAAGAAAGTATAAAATGGAAAGTACAAATAAAGTAGTTAGTATAAAGTAGTAATTTAAATTTTCTTGTTTACTTTGCATCGTGAAGTGGGATGAAAGTAAATAATAGAATAGTAATAATAGTCATGAATAACCATCTTAGAGATATTATTAATATTTTATAAATAATAGTTATTAATAAAAACTATTAAATATTATTATCTTATTAATATCTTATAAAAATTATTATTATATAATAATATTATTATTAAATACTTATTTATGCTATTTAAATAATGTTATTATAACTAATTAATAAATATAATGAAATATGAATTATTAAGTAAATATTACTAAATATTTTTATTTTGAAAATAATAAATTATTAATGACCATCATTAAATATTAATACTTGTCACTTTCCTTTCCAGTGTTTGATGAAAAAGTAAAGAAAGTAATGTTTGAAAAGATAAATGCCCTAAAAGCCAATAATATTAGATATTTTGGCGAACATATTTTTGTAATAAACTCTTTTAGTTTACTTGATTATGGTTATTTGTTTATTTATCGCATCGTCATGTTTAATATGTTGTATGAATATATGTGATAAACCCCATGGACTAAGGCAACAGAATTAGGATCATGATAGTTGATCATGATAATGAGACCTAATGTCTTATAAATCTAAGTTCAGAATGTTTTTAGTCATAGGTGCATTGAGTAGGGGCTCAATGTCACTGGAAAGACTAATACACAGCTTGCTTGCTCATACGATGAGAGTAGTGATCTCATTATTACGCGTGTAGTCGACACTGAAGCAAGTGTGTAGTGCTCATTGGATGAATGAGTTCACTGAACTGACTTACTCGAAGAATACCAATGGAGTCTGTCAATGGTAATTTCTCAGTGTGATAGTTATGCCTTGATCCTCAGATTTGAGATTATCATAGTATCTTATGTGTACATGATTTATACTTTAGTGTATTTCCAAGTATAGCTCAGCTGTACAAGGGAACCATCTGGGTATAAATAATAGCACATGAAGATAGATAATAACCAATAGAGAATCGGCTCACCTCTATAAAGGATGAGAACATTCTATGTGTCTTTGAATAGAACTAGCTCAGAAAATCCTTGGCCGAGGTACGATGTGAATTAAGAAATGTTTTTAATGTCACAGACGAGCAAATCTATTAAGACAGATACATATGATTGAGCAATATTAGAGTTTGACAGATATCCATACTCTAAGCTTATTCGGGATGCTAGAAAGGAGCAGAAGGATTATAGGGCATGAAAACTATTCACATAAAGGTTTCAAGTGATGAATACTGATATTCATACCACACGGGTGGTCATGGCACGTTGCTAGACGTTAATCAAGATCTTGAATAAATATAATTAATTGGTTGAATTAATTATTTATTAATTAGTCGAATTAACTATTTATTCACTGCCGGCGTGGTACTGAACCTAATGGGTCAGACGTAAATGAGATGCGATCGTGAAAAATCAAAAATTTGTGCATGAGGGGCTACTTTTGCCAATGTCCAAAGTGTTGGACCGAAAGTTTTGCAAAATGCTTGAGGGCCTTTTTTGCAAAACAGCAAATAAGTGGATTTAATGTGTAATATATGAAAGTAGATATATGCTTGCACAGGTCCTTCTTCGTAGTTTTTCGGTGAAGGAAACGGCGTCGACGCGGACGAGAGGAAACCCTAGACTGCTAGCACGGTGAACGGCATCTCCTACGTCCGGTCAGCCACCTCCCTCTCCGACCTACGTCGCCGGCGAAAGCATTGCCGACAACCGCTTCGGTAGAAGCTTAAAAGCTTCGAGTTTTTCCAGTCGACTGTACAAGCTTCCTTCCTCCAAACGGTGCCACCTGGTCTTGTCGTCCTCTTCTCAGCCAGCCATTGGTGAAGACTTCGAGCACCGGCGGTGGTGACGACGTCGAGTCCAGCATGCAAAAGTTGCACAGAACCGACGGCGACGACCTCCTTTCGTGGCTGTGTGCGACTCAGCAAGTAGAGAAGACGACGGAGATGACGACTGGACAGTGATCAGGGACCAGCCGGCGAGGATCAGCGAGTTGAGAAGTCGATGGAGGATCAGCGGTGCAAGCGCGGGCGAAGGAAGAAGACGGCACTGTTCATTAAGGGCCGAGTCTTTATTGGATCTTAAGACCCAATTCCGATTTAATACGATTAAATCGGATTTCGGTTTCGCGAGTGTCTCAGCGTGGACTCACTAGCCATTTAGAGGCCGGGTATTTTCGCGGCTCAATTCATCAGAATCCGAGGATCATTGCGCGGCGTGTACGACTCGACAAGGTATATCGATAAAACTCGTACCGCGATTAAAAGTATGATAGGATCGCGTTAAAATTAATTAGATTAATTTTAATTATCATACTTGGTTTACATGCGATGTAAATGTTTCGATTATTATAGCATACCAATGTAATCCTGTATTCGGGTACACGGAGATTGTATTTTAAAATTTTAAAAAAAATTTTTTTTTTCCGGTGGCTGCGGCCATTTTGAATTGTTTGTTTTTTTTTTCGACCCCGATAACCCAACAAAATTTATATAGATAATTAAAAGTAAAAGAAGAGTCATTTCCTTTTTTTTCTTTTCTATTAATAGTAAATAAAAACACTGACTTTGCCACTTTTTCAGTTTTACTTTTTACTTTTCAAAATGTAAACAAAAAAAAAGTAGAAAAGTGGGTTTCTCATTTTTCACTTTCTCACCGTTTTTCAAGATAATATGCATTAGCATTAAATTATGTAAGTAGGTCATATTCAAAACAATACGGTGCAATGCAATCCATATCCAAGATTTTTTTTTTAATTTTTGGATTTTATTTGTTATTTCTGAAGTTGGAAGTTTTCCTTTTTTTTTGTTATTAAAGTTGATAAGCTTTTGATTTTTACTAAAAGAATCAATTTATTAGACGTGGAGATGTATTTGGTAGAGCAATCACACATGCACAATCCACTATGATTTGTAAGATAACCTTAGTATAGCCTAGTAAATAAATATGATATTTTATAAATTTATTCATAGCCATCACTAATTTTCACTTTTTTAGATATTTAAAAAATAAAATATGATATATGAAAATGCTATGTAATTACAATAAATTAAAATAGTATAAAAATTAATTAATTTATGTATATTAGTGTTGATTAATTTTTTTTTTTTTTTAAAAAGAGGCTTCCTCAAAAATTTATGATTTGCAAATTCTTTCGGAATAAGCTCCTTTTTTTTGAAAAAAATTGCAAAATTTATTTTGGAGAAATTTTGTAATTTTTTTCAAAATAATATCTTTTTTTTTTTGAAAAAATAAATTTTGACTAAGTGTTTGAATTTTTTGGAAAAAAATTAAGTACGAGAAAATTAGATTTTGGTGTGCTCTATCATTTGTAATTAAAGTTTTTTTTAAAATGTAACATCCATCAGTAGCACCACGAACTTCCGACCGCCCCACTGGGCGAATTCCCTGAAAAGAGTTGGATTCGGCTAATGGTATTCAAGAGTTGATGCTTTATAATTATCTCATTTCGTCATCAACTCTTGATATGTGATTATCCCAAATTAGCCCAGCTTGCTCTTTTATGGGTCAAGCCCGTTAGTCTTGACTCAATTAAGTAGGATGTTACATTCTCCCCAACTTATACATGTGACTTTCCTATCGTCCATATATACAGGTAGGAACTATTAGGGATGTTCAAAAAAATATCCGACCCAAGGATCCGTACGGACCCGACCCGACCCGAAGGATTTGGGTCTGTTCTATCGGGTCCATGGGTCCGGTCGGGTCTAAATATTAGACCCAATGTTCGGGTCGGGTCGGGTCCGGGTCCAAGTCGTCGAGACCCGACCCGACCACCATATATATATATATATTATATTTATTATATGTATAAAATATATATGTATGTTTTTTTTTTATGATAGAAAATATTATATGAATGACTCTTATATAGACTAAAAACTCCACCATATTTAATCTATAATTGATATGAGATAATTTCATAATTTTTACACTTAGTGGACTTAGCCCACTTAACCCATTAGTGAAATAGGATATAAGTCCACTAAATGTTAGAAATTATCCCATATCATGGATCAAGTGTAGTAAGAGTATCTAATCTATATAAAAGATCGTAGTGTAATAGATTTTAATAATAAAAAAAAAATATATTCCTTAAATATTATCATATAATATAAAATAGAAATAATTTTTTTTAAAAAAAAATTAGACCCGACAAGACCCGATTAGACCGACCCGACCTGATCGGACCCAAACTAGCTCGGGTCGGGTCGGGTCTTAGACGGGTCGGGTCGGGTTCGGGTTTGGCCGGACCCAGACCTGACCCGATTTTGAACACCCCTAGGAACTATCTAGTCTCTTCCTAAACGATGTGAGATCTAGATCCATACTAGACCCTCACATCTCTAGTAGCACCACCAACTCAGACCGTCCCACTAGCAGAGCCCCCTAAAAAGGAGTGATTTAAAAGTCTTCTTATTTTATAGCATCTCAATCTCTCATCAATTCTTGATGAAGGGTTATCCCACGCTAGCACCCAAATAGCTACCTCATGGATCAAGTCTGTGGGTTTTAGTCCAACTAAGTAGGATATAAAAAATATTTATAAACATACATATTTTTTGCCTCAAACTTTTTTTTTGCTATAGATCTTGAATTTTCAAAACATCTATTTAAAGATTTTTTTTTTTGTAAAAAATTTTAATATAAAAGTAATATAACACAATTGAATCTATTTTTGTGTATTATATTTTATTTTAATAAAAAATATACAATTATATATTAGACTATTTAGTTATTATTAGGAAAGGGTACGAATTTAGTTAAAAATAGTAAAAAGGGAGGAATTTATTTGTAAGTACCAAAAAAAAAAAAGCAATGTCATTTTTGGCCTCCTTAATAAAGTTATTATGGTTCCTTCCCTCTAGGAGTGGTCAATCCTCCGGACCGAACCAAGACCAAAATAATAGGCAAAGAGGGGACAAAAGACCGGACCGAAATTGAATAGGTCTAGACCGAATTGGTCTGGATCATGTGGACCAGTTCAAACACCTCGTCGTCAGTGCATGAGATCGTGGCCTTAATCAACCTCGATTAGCCGTATATCTTTAGATCTTCTGATTTTCTATATCTCGTTGTGCAAGTCGCTATATCAGCGTTGCGTCGCGGTCGGCAGCGAGACAAGCTGGTAGTGATGATAGAGAGAGGAGAAAAAAAAAGTTGGTGTTGTGGTCGATTCGCATCGTGGTCTTCATTGGGCTATATCAGATTGCAGGACTTACGTGGAATGGGCTACCTGATTGCTTTAAACTGGTCCTTGGTACGGTATGCAATTTGTGAGATCTCGGATAATGGATCGAGAACCGATTAATAGTCCAATACTGAACCGAACACCTGCACGGTTATATATGGTTCGGACCATAATGAACTAAACTTACCGATCCATTCTAATTTTCCGGTCACAAAAATCGATCAAATATTTAACACATCGTCCTTTCCTCCGTGGTGGAATAGAGACTAGTTCGCTCCTCAGAATGGACTAGTGTCGATCGAAATAATAAGCAGCTGAGCTGTAAAATACGTCGGACCGTCGGACTCTCGGACTGCTAAAATTTTTAATTATTTAAAAAAAGGAAAAACGTGGGCCCATGGATTCTTCGGAATATGCTTATACTTTTCGTTTTGTCTGGTCATCGTCATCATCCTCAAAGCTACCACCTTCATTCAGTATAGGTCCACCCACCATCACCCTCTTCTTCCTCCTCTTTTATCTTCTTAGCTTGGATTGCAAGCAAGCCATGGAGTTTCTCCATGACTTCCTTTTGTCTATCTCAATATCTTTACTAATTTTCTTACTCCTTTCCATGCTTTTCTCTGCCGACGATCGTCGCCGTGTCGCTCAAGAGACCGTTCATACTACTGTCGACAATGAGGTAAAGGAGATTGAGGCTGTTGATTATGTGAGAGAAGGCGGGAAAGTGTTGGACATCTCAAGGAGCTCTGCTTCGAGAGAAGAAAATAGGTCGGAAGAGGCGGAAGCCGATGAAATCGACCCCAGTGAGGTAGTTGATTTGGCTGAGTCTGTTCATAGCGAAGATTCATCAAATGTTATGGTCGATGTGGTCTTTGATGATGAAGTCAATGAATTGCAGGGTGTTGACACAATTGAAA
Source organism: Xerophyta viscosa (assembly GCA_002076135.1). Taxonomy (NCBI): domain Eukaryota; kingdom Viridiplantae; phylum Streptophyta; class Magnoliopsida; order Pandanales; family Velloziaceae; genus Xerophyta; species Xerophyta viscosa. The sequence goes on along the minus strand of MJHO01000224.1, from coordinate 60,636 downwards.
TTAAGCTGGAAAAGGGAAAGGAAGAACAGAGTATCCATGATATCAATGAAGTTCAGCTGAAGGTAGATTATTCTGCAGATGGTCCGGCGCTCCGAGATTATGAGGTCAATGAATTAGAGGGTGTTGATAATCGTGAATTTGTGTTGGAAAAGGAAATGAAAGAACGGAATATATATGAAATTAATGAATTTGAAATGAAGGTTGATTCTTTTGTGGAAACTTCGAGGGAGGTTGAAATTGCTGTAGATAAGACTACCTTGGCTATAGCACAAGAAAAATCAAAGGAGAGTATTGCTACTGTGTCCAACTTCGAACACATATCAGAAATGCTAGTGTTTGATGATATTTTAGTTGAAGAAGACAAGAGTAGCGAAGTCCTTGAGGAAGTTCATTCTCAGATACTAAAGGTTGAAAAAGTGAAAAAAGAAAGCTGCTCTGGGGAAGAGAAGAGTTGCATCCATGAAGTCACAGGAGAGGAAGATTCTTCTGGTGTGTTTGCAGAGCCAGAGGTTTTGGAAAAAGTTAACTATTTGCTCAATGAAGAAGTGGATTTACAAGAAAACGAAACCAAAATAGTCGAAGGGGCAGAAATCAAAAGAGAAACCTGTGAATCCGTTATGGAAAATGAGTTTTCTGCTGAGGTTGTTGCTCAAACTCTTGGACCATTCACAGAAGATATGTTGGAAAATGAAATTGGTAGAGATGAGGAGAACTGTGTCTATGTAAGAGGAGGGACACTTTTAGACGATGAGGATGAGTGGGAAGGGATTGAAAGGAGTGAAGTTGAAAAGCTATTTGGCATAGCAAATGCATATGTTGGTAGTGAAATTGGTACTGATGCTTTATCTAAACTTAGTAGCGATGTTCAGATGCAACTTTATGGCTTGTACAAAGTTGCAACTCAGGGACCCTGCTATGAGCCTCAACCAATTGCTTTCAAGGTTTCCGCTCGAGCTAAGTGGTATGTATATCATCTCTGTTCTATAATTCTTATTTGCGCTCTTAATTTTAAACTTTAAATCCCTTTCGTAGCCTAAGTATATGTTTTGTTATACATATTAAGTTGTATTGTAGGTATGATCTCTGTAGGTGTAAACAATTAAAGGATGACCTTGGCTACATGTCTGAGAGGCAATACAATGGGACTTGTTATAAACAATTTACTAATGAGATAATTGTTAATTAATAATGAAAATACAAATCCTAAATGATCAGAAAATTATCAGCTAATAACCGGTTCTGTATTCAATCAAGAAGTATGTAATACTAAATAATATCAAGTACAGTCTATTCAAAATGATCAATTAATGTGGAATAAAAGATCTAACCTAGTTATAAAGCAAAAATATGTCTTTAGTACTACAGAAAGTAGGCTTAAAAGCATGAAATTAATCACTGATTTTACTAGTATTTCCAGATCAGCAGTAACGAATAAATATTACAGAACTCCTCAGCTACCTATTTATGTTTTCCCACTAGCAAACCTACACAACGCAAATTAAAAGAAAATTGTGGAGGGTTAAGAAATAATCTTAGCTGGTCGAGGCGTGCCTGAAAGCTACTTGTCCTAATCAACAGCTTCGTTGCCCTGTTGTGCAGAGCCCCCAAAGTGATGGTTTACAGAGATACAACGACCTCTTTCTCCTCACACGACTCAGAAGAAGAGATGAGTACTCCGTGTGAAGCCCTTGTATTTTCAAGAATTCACAGTACAAGAAATTCATAAGTCAAAAAATTGAAAGCTTAATCCAACCAATATTCTTAAAAAAAAAATTGTCCATATTACTGTAAAACATATAAATCGGAGTAATTAATTTGGGAGAGTTTTCTCCTCTAGATATGCTTTCCATGTATTTAGGATCACTAGTTTTGAACCCGTGCAATGCACGGTTGTTTGTCACCAATATAAAATGATAATATTAAAAACTTCTTATATTTTAATATATAAATTAATAATTATTTTTATTAAAATATTTTATTTTATTTGTCATATTATTAGAGCAAAATAATTACCATTTGCTATATATATAAAATAATAAAGTTACTTGAAATGACGTGAAATGGTGGTGATATCAAGTTATATATATATAATATATATATATATGGATAATTTTTTTTTTAAATTATTATAAAATATGTAATATTATTATTTTTATATTAATAGTTACGTATGTGTATAGATAAATTTTTTATAAAGTAATTGTTATGTAATAAACTTTATATATTTTATTATTATTATTATATATATATATATATTAGTTTTATATAAATTAATATTTTTTTATTAAAATATTATATTATATTTATCACATGTAATTAGAAAAAAAAATACCAAATTACATACCTAAAGTTACGACTTTGGTCACTCATATATATATGTATTGTATATAATTATATATAATTCATTATTAACAATTTAATAATGACTTTTAAAATTCTTCATTATATACCAAAAATTACGACTTTGATTACCCATTTATATATATTTTATATAATTATATATAGATTATTAAAAATTTAATAATGACCTTTCAAATTCTTCTAAATAATTATAATTTATCTTTAATATATAAAATAAAATATTATAAATTATACTTAGTTTTTATATTTAATAAAATTATTAATAATACATTAAATATGCATTGAATTCAATCTCTCATTAAATATGTAATTAATTACATATTTATTATATTTAAGTGACACATGTCAAATGCTAAGATTATAGAAACGCCATATGGCAATATTGTGAGTTATAAGAAGTGCCACATGGCGCTCAACTACTTTAATACCGAGTTTTCTATATATATATATAGATTGGAGATTACTTCCTAAAGCAAGAATACTAAAATTAAATCAAATGGGAAACAAATAAATGCAAAATAGGAAAGCAAAAGCTGTCGCAGTTGGCTCTAATCATCCCAAAATTAGATTAAATATTGATTTAATAAATGTATTATTTTCAACAACAATGTGGCGCAGTCGCGTACCCCTTGTTTTCTAAGACTACGATATCATAAACATGATTCCTGTTAATAATTACAGTTATGTTGAACATTTATTAGTAAGGCTTAAATTGGATTATTTTTAGGGTAAGAGTGGTAAAGAAACCACCAATCTAGTAACCGTACAAGTAGTCACTCGCCAGTAACTAGTAATCTAGCTTATAAACCGTACCAAATCCATGGGCAAGTGAATGATAGTACCGACTAACAGGGTAGTTTGGTTACTAGTTATACTAACAGGGTAGTGAACTGCTACATTGACTGATCGACGATTCTGGTTATTGTGCAAGGCATTCTTGGCAAATACTGGGGAAGATGGATCCTGAAGTCGCTATGGAGCAATACATGACCATTCTCTCCCAAAATGTTCCTGGATGGATGTTAGACAAATCTGGAGTAAGTCTTTAAATTCAAAGAATTACTATTATATTTGTTTTCCCTCCATAAAGATCAAGGAAAGGGATTCTTATATTTTATTATGGCGCTCACCAGGAATCCATCATGCCACTTGAAAGGCATTCTGCTTCCTCCAGTGAATTATGTTCTGGAACAAAAAGGTATAATAATATGTGCTGGGTGTATTTTGCATCAAGAAATTGGAGTGAACCCATTAGAAGTGCCTGTATAATGCTTGCCTTCAAAACGGTCAAAGACACCAATTGAAGTCCGTTGCTTTACCTATTATTCCACCAGCATAGATATATCTTGCTCGACACTTCGTTTTACTTCCAATTTCATGATTATTTATTACATTTGAATGCCATGGGTGTCAAATATATAATAAAAGAATGGCCGAGAAAATATTCTTTTGTTACCTTCAGTCCATACATAGGTTACCTTCTTGAACTATTATCTTTTTTCTTTTTCTTTTTTTACCCCTTTTAACTTCAAATTAATGGCATACGTAATTGTTTTATTTGCATGCTGTGGATTCCCCCAGAGAAGCATGCAATTTATTTCTTTAGTTTATCTAATTACTCCATTGTTTAGATGGTTGTTTTTGTCTCCTGATATTCACTTTCTAACAGGATTCAACTATTCAGACTGAGATTTCCATTGTCCTCAACTTCCTCCATTCTTTGGATTTCGTTTATATTGTTTGCTGGTTCATGCTTCGACTGAATCGTCTGATCAAATTGGTCTAGGCGTATATTTCATTCTATGTAGTATAATTTTCAGTGAGTGGTACTTCTAGTATAGTTATATTCAGCTTGTAATCAGTAGATTGCTGCTCCAGCTAAAGTTGTCATTATATGGTATAAAAGCCGATTTATGATGTTGTTGCTATTGGTTTCCTCATAATTTGGTTAATGATTCATGATTCTTTTCTCTGTGGACAGATCAGAAAGTACATTAAAAGATTGTCTCAGATTAAGAATATTAAGTAGCTTCCGCAAAAAAAAAAAAAAAATTCTTTTTGTTTTAAAATAAAAAAAAAAAAAAAAAAAAATTTTTCGGGGTCTCTTCAGGAGCTCAAACATAACCTTTTTTTTTTTAAAAAAAAAAAAGACTACTTGTTACATCTATTACTTTTGAGAGCTATTGCATATTTTGATTGTTATAGAAACCAACAATTGTAGTTTGCAGCGCTCGTTGTCTCTGCTTCTTTCGTCGGCTCCTGATGCGTGGATTTTAGCAAACGTACTAGTCACACAAGTAATAAAGAATGAGTAGAATATCGTTTACTCGAAGACTGAATTTATTGATTACCTGTCTAGATTTAGCTCTGATTTTATTTAATTAAATGGGATGTTAAGAAAAATAATTAAAATTTATTAAATTCTCCAAATAATGAGGATGAGGTACATAATTTATATTCGTTATGACAATCTAAATTTTTTTATCTAGCATTCTGAACAAAATTAATTCAATTTCCAGCAAGTCCTTATTATTTAATATTCTTTTTCAGTAAATATTAAAACTATTTATCTCTTATTACATACTATATCTCTATACAGGTTGATCGGAGAGAAACGTATTATACTTCGGGGACTTCAGTTGCTGCACGAAGTATACATAAATATCTCTATACGTTAATTTGTGGTATGTTTCACTAGAAGTATTATTTGTGATTTATTTATCAATCTCATCATAAATCATCGTTTCAGTTAAGTGGCGATCAATCACTTAAAAGCATTAAAATGGTTCTAGAATAATTTGATAAAAGATTTCATATTTTCATAGTTAAACTATAAATTGTGTTCTCGAAGATTTTATTCCATGGAAAAAATGATAAAAACAAATTAAAATTACACGCTTTATTCCCCAACGGGGTCTCTCTCTTATACATGTCTCTCTCCCTATTTATATTTTACATTCACCTTCATTTCCTTCTCTTCTTTAAATTTTCAAAATAAAATTTTCTTCTTTTAGTTTTTCTTCATTTGGGTTGCTTTCCCATATTTTTCTTCTTGCATTTATTCATTTATTTTCTTCCTTTTCACAAGCTTCACATTCATAAAATGTAGGCTTCAGTTGGGCTTCAAATCTATCAAGAATAATGGAAAATTGCTCCAATCCAACGGTTGAACTTTAATGCGCATTTAACTTCAATTTAATAACTTTGACTCGCAAACAACCAACAAATAATAAAATTAATGTACAATCAATGCTAAATTTATTTATAAACCTTATGCTTATGAAATACCCCCAAACTTAGCATTTTGCTTAACCTCAAGCAAACCAAAATAAAATTGGCTAAAATATGACCAATTTAGTGAAGTGTATATCGAATTGAATGAATCATCATATTCATCTCCCAACTATATTAAGGAAAAATCAAAATTTATTTCAGTCAATTGCTATCATGAAAATATAACTCAAACATCATAAGCATCATTTAAAATTCTTAAGCATGTTTGTGCGCAACATAATTCAAACCAAAGTTATTTAGATTATCTAATTACAATCAGTAATTATAAATGAGTTCAAGACCGATCTCATAAACCAATGTTTTTCTTTATTTTATTTTTTTCTTTTTCATTCTTTAAGTTGTAACTTATCTTTTGACGTGAGTAGCAACATTGGTGATGAAGGCAACCGGTTACTTGATAAGACACATTTAAGGTGCTTTGCATACTCGCTACCGTTTGACGTAAAAGTAAACATGGGGCTCATGAATACTTCTAATTACTAGGTAACTCTAAGCAGCGGAGTAGATTTTTTTTCTCTTTTTCTTTTTAAAAATTTTTTAGAGATCTATTAATAAATTTAGATATAATTAAATCATTCGACTAGATTTACTCTAAATGGATAAGGCAAGAACGATATTGAGTGCTCAAAACTACTCAAGAATTAAAAATATATGTTATGATTTCAAATTATGTCGCCATAAAGGTAAAATCAATCAAAATTTTCACTTATCCTAATATACAAGTTAGAATTCCATGACTATTCACACAAAAAGATATACTCAACTCAAAACAGTCATCGCTAATACAAGTTTTAATCAGAATATGCTCAAAAAAATTAGTCATAAAAATATGAATTTTTCACCCCCAAACTTAAAATAAACATTGCTTAGTCATTAAGCTCCCACAAACTTATTTGCAGGTCTCTGAAAATTGGCTCGTAGCATGGTTTTCATATTTTCTCCATCTTATTTCTAACACAAAAAATTTTTAAAAAAAGAATTAAAACTAGAAATAACTGCAAAAAAAATAAAATGAGATATAATTTGCTTGGGTTGCCTCCCAAGAAGCGCTTATTTAAAGTTATTAGCTTGACTTTCACCAATATTATCCAAGATCTTTCAACTCGATTGGTTCTTCATATGTATCTCTCAACATATTAACTAAAAAGTTCAAACTCTTATTGATGATAATTGAGGATCCTAGCATATAGAGATTGAGTCTATCGGAATACCTCGATTTGGTGCGGAAACGATGATCTTGTCGTGCTCACTCCCGTACTCCGGCGATCTCTCCGGTGATGTGGGTGACTACCAGATACACTCACTAATGCACTCTCCAAATCCCTTTGGATATTGCCAATACAATCGGTGGCCTCAATGTGTCTATCAATATGTATTTATATTCGTGTGGGTGGTTACCGAAACTATCTGGCGGTTACCTAACTAACCGGAAGTTACGGAAACTGCAAGACAGTTACCGAGCCCAATTGGATGCTTGCTTGACTCAGACTCGACTTGAGTCATGCCAACACTTATCATGCTCAAAAGTGTCGATTATTGTCAAAACATTTAGACCTAGTTTTCTGAAAATTAGGTAATGTATTACATGCAATCTAGTACTTAAATCTCTAAAAATTCCATCAAATGATAAACTCCCTACATTGTTAGGAAGAGTAAAATTCCCTGAATCTTTTAGCTTTGGCGGAAGTTTATTTTGAATGATGGTCGTGCATTCCTTCGTTGACAAGATATCAGATGTAGGAAGTGGCGGCTGTTCATAATGCTCAATTCTTGGCTAAGTGAAACAGTTCTCCTTCGTGGTCGATTCTTCAAGTGTCTTTAACTTCATGCTTCTCCTCGACTTCTTTACCACTCATAAGCGTCACAACGTCGCATTGCTCCTTACCCATCGGGTAGCTTTCCATGTTGCTAGAAAGTGTCTCTTCCGGTCTTCTTGCAAGTTCTGCAGCGATCTGGCCTACTTGGTTTTCCAAGGTCCGCATAGCGATCTCCAGACTTTTGATGCTTGCATTCTGTATTGAGATAATGTGGAGCAATTCGTCAGTTGTTACATTTTCATCATGTGCGGTTGGGTCTTGTTGTCCCATATTGTTGTTCCAAGAAAAGTTGGGGTCATTTCTCCATTCAGAGTTGTAAGTATTTGAGTAGCTGTCACTCTGGTTGTGATTGAAGTTGGATGCGAACTTAAAAGTCCCTGTGTTGCATTCTGCAGCTAAATGTCCTCATCCGCATATTTTACAATATATGGCTTGTTTTAATGTGACAAAATTCTGCAACATACGAGTAAGAGTATCAATCTTAAAATTCACACTAGTAAGGGTGTCTAATTCATAAATGCTTTGTGCTTCCGCGACTGTTGACGACCTTCCTCCGGATGGGGAAGAAAATTTGGAGTCGCCACCTAATTTTTATGAAAAATTAGAAAATCGGGATAAGACACGTTGAGATTCTTGGGCTCGTATCGGTTACGTGTGAGAAAGACGGGACACCCCCACAGTGCCCCTCCGAAGAGGGTACTCTCAATTAAATGGCTTATATTTTTTAATTTGAGAATTATGAAATTATGCATGAAAATAATTTAATTGCCACTAATGTATGCATGTATGTGATACTGCTAAGAAATTGTAAAAATAAATGTAATTGACTGTGCTTATTTCTTTTTATTCTTGAATTTTGCGTGTGAAAATATTTTTTTGAGATATAGAGTTCGGATAACCAACTCATTCTAATATCTTTTTTTTTTTGGATAAGGGTGTAGAGATCGGTCAACCACCTCACTCTAATCCCAAAGATGTTTATGAGATTTTTCATTTAATAAATTTTATATTTTGAAATTTTTATTAAGGTGTAGAGATCGGTTAACCGTCACTCTAACATTATCTTTAAAATGTTTTAAGATTTGTTATTCTTTATTACTTTAATATTTTAAAATAATTTAATAAGATGTAGAGATCGGTTAACTGCTCCACTCTAACCTTATTTTTAAAAGATTTATGATATTTTTGATGTTTTGAGCCATCTTTATAGTAAAAAAATCATGAAATTATAGCTTAAAACCCAATCAAATGTGATTAAAATTGATTGAAAATATATTTGGGCCACTAAATAGGTTCATAGGATCAAAATGGCTAAGTCAGAATTCAAATGGCTCTATTAGAATTGAAAGTGGCTCGGTCAGGTTCGACTTGGGCTCGACTGAATTGAAACTGGCTCAGTTTAATTGAAACTTCGGTCGAATTGAAACCGACCGAGCCCGAGCTCGTTAATGGCGCGGGGGCTGAACCCCGCGCATGAATTATTTTTTTTAATGACGACCGGCTCAGCCAGTCGTCTTCAAAAACTTGCAGTTGGCCGCGAGCTCGCGACCGACTTGATAATGGCCGGTGGCGAAACGCCGCCGGCTACGTCGAAGCATATATGTATTTAAGAAATATCGAGGGTCCTGGATTCAATAGTGGTGCCAAAATTTGGTTCCGACGTGTATATTCCGATATATTTGAGAATTATTTTCGGTTATCGTTTTATTTTTTATTTCTGCCGCCGTGGCTCGCTGCCCGATGTCTATACCGTGTAGAGATTATTATGAAATGGTTTTAAGAGAGTTTAGACGCGTATCGAGATTAACCAAATTTTTGATTTTTTGGCGTTTCCGGCGGCGACGCCGGTGGCGAAACCGTGCGGCGGCGGTGACATCATCGTAGATAGTCGGCGGAGCTGGTGGCAGGCTGCAGGCTCTCTATCTCTCTTGTTTTCTCTCCCTCTTTCTCTCACCGGTTTCAGCCGAAACTCCCCTGTTTGCCGGCGTCGAGCTCTCCTCTAAATAGCCCGATGCCGCGTACGAGGCGCTGGCGACGTGGTGAGGTCCCACGACCGCTTCTTCCGCGCGATGAATGGCCACGCCGGAAATCCCTTCGCCCGTTTCTTCCTCTTCGCGTTTGAATTTTTCTTCTTCTTTTTTTTTCGTATTACGCAAATAATTCTCTTATTTTTCTGAATTACAAAAACGGCTCTCAAAAGATTTTGCATAAACTTGGTTCAGCATTTATGATATAGCAAATATAGCCCCTCCAAGTACAAATCTTGATTGTCGCGTAAATTTCTTGTTCGTGCGCGGCCCATTTAAAATTTTTAAAAATTTTATACGTCCAAATTGTCTCAAATTAAGCCAAAATAAATTTAATTGTGTAAATAAAGATTTTAAGCTTAATTGAGTTTATCGAATACAATTGGGACGATAACCCGGATAAAATGCGGTGTCTACAGCGACCCTTTGATCATTCATATTTTTGTGAATAACTCAAAACCAAAGGCAACTTATCTCAAAACAAGAAATCAAATAAACTAAAAATTGGAAGAAAAAAAAATAAAACTAATTAGAAACTAAAGAAACCAAAATAGAAAATAAATAAACAAAAAACAAAAAAAAAAAAACTGAAAGACATAAACATTCACAAACAAAAAATGATAAAAAACTAAAAAAATATAAAACTAATGCTAAAAATGAAATTAAAGAGGTAAAAGAGAAAAAAAAAAGCCTAAAAAAAAAAAATATACACGTTAAATTAAAATCAGGTTTAAGTAAGATCGATATCAACAAAACTTTAGTACCTGGAAACGGCGCCAAAAAATTTGATGCGTTGATTTTAGCAAGCGAACTAGTCGCACAAGTAATAAAGAATGAGTAGAGTATCATTCCCTCGGAGACTGAATTTATTGACACCGGTTTAGATTTAACTCTGATTTTATTTAACCAACGGGATGCTAAGAAAGATAATTAAAATTTGTTAAATTCTCCAAATAATGAGAATGAAGTACACAATTTATATTCGCTATGATAATCTAAATTTTTTTTATCTAGCATTCTGAACAAGATTAATTCAGTTCCAGCAAGTCCTTATTATTTAATATTTTCTCTCGATAAATATTAAAACTATTTATCTCTCATCACCTACTATATCTCTAACAGGTTAATCAGAGAGAAACAAACTATACTTTAGGGATTTAATTTGCTGCACGAATTATACGTAAATATCTCTAATTTATGTTATTTCGTGGTATGTTTCACTAGAAGCATTATTTATGATTTATTTCTCAATCTCATCATAAATTATCGTTTAATTTAAGTGATGATCAATCACTTAAAAGTATTAAAAATAGTGAAACATTTGATATTGAATTAAAATGATTTTAGAATAACTTGATAAAAGATTTCATATTTTCGTAATTAGACTATAAATTGTGTCCTCGAAGATTTTATTATATGGAATAAATAATAAAAGCAAATTAAGATTACAAGCTTTATTCCCCCAACGGGGTCCCTCTCTTATGCATGTCTCTCCTCATATTTATATTTTACATTTACCTTCATTTTCTTCTCTTCTTTAATTTTTCAAAGTAAATTTTCTCATTTTAGTTTTTCTTAGTTTGGATTACTTTTTCAAATGTTTCTTCTTACATTTACGTATTTGTTTTCTTATTTTTTCACAAGTTTCAAATTCATAAAATGCATGCTTCAGTTAGGCTTCAAATCTATCAAGAATAATGTAAAATTGCTCCGATCCATCGGTCGAAATTTTAATGCGCATTTAAGACCTGTAAACAACCAATAAATAATAAAATTAGTGTAAACTCAATGCTAAATTTATGTATAAAAATTATGCTTATTAGCTCCATCTACCTCCTCCCAACACCCATTGGAGCTGGTAAATTGCACTGTGTTGTCATAATTATCTGGTTTCTTCAGAGCCATGAAGTGCATTTTGAACGGGATCAATCAACAACATGACATTGTCTTCAGAGCCATGAAGTGCATTGCACCATGTTGTTATAGGTGAAATAGTCTTTTTTGGGTGTAATCTTTTCTCGGTTGCAGTTAGCCAAAACTACGACTTGTGTGGCAAAAACACCTTTGTTCCTGATTTTTTTTTAAATATTGTTTTTTAATAAGAAATTATTAAAATAAAGTTGTTGTAAATTTATTTACCAAAGTAAGATCGCACGCCAAATCAGCACCGTGTAAGAAGAGTATTTTCTCAAAAGACACTTTCGTGCTGACTCACCATTGAAAGAGTTTTTTTTTTTTTAAAGTTTTTTCCTCTAAGGAAAAGCTTTTAAAAAAAAAAAAAAACCGCTCTTTCTATTGGCTGAAAAATTGGTAAAAATTTTTTAAGTTAGGGAAAAAGCAATTTTTCCAAAAAAACACTCTTTCTCATGGTTACACATGAAAAGTTGGCGGCAAAATACAAAAACTTCAAACTTCAAATATTTAAAATATTTTATATTTTATTCTTACTATTCAGTTCCTAATAAACACAAAAATTATTAAAAAAAAGCATATTTCATTCAACAAGAAATTAGGATGATCTTAAGTATTATTTCGTAAATTTACCTCACCTTTATGTATTTGTAAAAATTGTTCAAACATTAAAATATATTTTTGGGCGACCATATAACCTTTTTTTACAATTTTGGCAGCGCTAGAATCGCAACAAATGCTTCAGTTTGATGGCAAAATGTATCTCGAAACAAGCTTTCCAACGGCATAAAGAATGCCTCGATCCGATCAGCGAGTGAAAAGTTATGCATTTCGAAATTAGCTATATTTTATAACTTTTATCTTTCTCATACGGTATCAAATCACTAATCCGTCTAACTCATTTGAAAGCTTCACCGGTCATCATTCTAAAGACATTTTTTTTATCTTCATCTGATTTATATACACAAATATATCATCTCTGAAAGACAAGATACGTGTTTTCTTTCGATAGTAAGAAATTGTTATTTTTGTTTAACTATTTCGACATGTAATTTTACTATATTCAATTTTTTGATAAATAGTTATATTTCTTTTTTTAAAATGGTGTTGAATGTTTTATTTTATCTAAATTATCCAAAAAACTTTCCGCAAAAAAATTATGCTAAAACGGAAAAGCATTTTTCTCTGACCTAGAAGAATTAGCCAGTGGAACATACTACTAGGAAAAAATTTTTTTGAAAAAAAAATACTCTTCATCTTCATGAGTCCGCATGAAGAGCGTCATTTTAAAAAAACACTCTTCTTATATGGTGCTGATCGGGCGCGCGCGACCCTAATTTGGCAGATAACTTTACAATAATTTTATTTTAATAATATTTTATTAAAATAATAATATTTTAAAAAAATTTCTTTGTTCATGATACTATATGCATCTTCACATCAGTTTCCTACTGCCTTACATCACCATTTTGCCATTTAAAAGAATGATGAAGGCGCTATAATCTATATATAAGTATATAAAATTGGATGATCAAAGTCGTTACTTACATACATTTTAAAAATTTTTTGATGTGTCATATGTCATTTCTCTTATTCTATAAGAGTCATATGTTATTTGTATTAATTGATAGAAATTTATAAAATCAGATCACTTATTTAAAGAATACGAAATGTCTAATATAAAAAAAATAAATATTTAACAAAAAATAATAATTTCCAAAAAATGATATAAGTAGATATATAAATAGTAATATAAAAATAATTATAGTATATATTATATAGTATTTATTTTTATAAATAAATAAATAATATATATTATATATATATAAATATATATAATATATAATATATAATATATATAATATATATAATTGGATATTACCACTATTTCATGTGACTTCTTAAATAATTTTTATGTATGGCATGTAGCATTTACTTTTGCTCTAAATAACATATGACGAATAAAATATAATATTATAATAAAAATAACTATGAACTTATTATAAAATTAAAATATAAAAAATAAGAAATTAAAACTTTTAGTATCATTATATATATATATATATATATATGATATAGCACCAAAAGAGGACCGACCCCGACGTTCAATGGACCGACCTCACAAGCTTTAGAACGATTTGTGTTAGAAATAACAGAGGGTCGGTAGTGAATCACTTTGGACCGACCTATGAGACAAGCTATGAAGTAAGACCGATGCTCTGGATGAGAGACGCATAGATCAACTTTTGGCAGGAACTCTAGGCGGAAAATTCAAATCAATGCCAGGCTGTCGCCAGCCTGGATAACAATTTTCGCCCACTTGCTTGCAACTTGCGCAAGTTGCAGAAAACCGTTACGGACTATAAATAGCGATCTACAGTACCGTAACGGGGATCCACTTTTTCGACAAGAGCGTAGAGAGAGATACTGTAATAGGAAGGCAGAGCGAAATCCACCGAGCTACTTATAAAGCTCGGTGCTAAAGCCCTGTACCTCGTACCTCGTTTTCCTTCTTAGTGAATTCTCTTTCGCTGGTCACGCGCGACCCGTGGTTTTATCTCGGATTAGAATTCGAGGGTTTCCACGTAAAATATCTAGCGTCATATTTCTCTAAGCCCTCTCTTCGAGCCTTCCTCTACTTTCGAACATAAAATCACCGATCGAGTACGAGTTCGATCAATTGGCGCCGTCCGTGGGAAACTCAAGCAACACGAAAGTCATGGCTCCGAGGAGAAACGCAAGCAGACGCTCAATCCGTCCAGAACAAGCAGATGCGCAAGCTGCTCACACTGAAAGAAAATCCGACACCCCAGACATCTCCGAACGCTCGCCGGAAAATCCATAGCATTTGCGAGGGATAAAGGGTCTTATACAAACTGAGGTTCGACCAGCGACGCTTGAAGACATCCGAGAAATCATCAAAGACGAACTACGCATCCTTCTTCAAGGACATCATACCGAGCCTGCGCCATCCACGCAGCAACAACGACCTGCATCGTTACAAACAAAGGGGTCGGCGCGGCATGCTCGAACAAACTCCCCCAACGGTAGCCGTGATTTCCCTTTTCATCGACTGGGGCATCCTAGGACCCAAGAGCGATTGGGGAGCCACGGTGTGAGGTTGGAGAGGGAGAGACTTCCAACAAGATCTTACCAAAATGAACGCTCGGCCCTTAAGGTGTCAGAGCGGCAGAGGAAATTTTTTTCGGAGAATATGATAGTGAAAATAGAACCGAGGTCACCTCAAAGCGTGTGGCAAAGCCACGAACCGAGAAGACCGAACCAAGGAGAAACGCTTTCGGGGTAGATCCGAACTCCCCCTTCACGGAAGCAATACTTGACGCTCCACTTCCACAGAATTTCAAAATTCCAAAAATCTCAAAGTACAACGGATCAGCTGCACCGAGAGCTCATGTGTCATGCTTCATGGCAGCCATGAGATTTACCCGTTATAGTGAAGCCGCATACTGTCAGGCTTTTCCAATGACATTAGAAGGGCCCGCTCAGATCTGGTTTACTGGATTGAGGTCAGGGACCATAAGTAACTGGACTGAGCTAGTTGAAGCATTTCAGACTAAATTTTTCGCTAGCTCCGACTTTCCAAAAGACGCTGAAACTCTCCTAAATATCGTGCAACAAGAGGGAGAGAGTCTAAAGTCCTTTTTCAAGAGATTTTGTGATGAACAGAGAAGCATGCTAGATATCGACTCCAAATTCGCACTGACTGCCTTAAAGAGGGGTGCTAGACATCAGCAGCTATTCTACGACTTTCATACTAACACGCCGAAGACCCTCACAGAAGCTTACAAGAAGATGAGACTGACGATTGAAGCTGAAGAGCGTGAAGCTGAACTAAGCTATGGTCAGAAAAGAAACCGAGATGACCACGGTCAAGACAACAAACGTGACAAGAGGAAAAATGAATCAAGGTACGCCGCTTATACGCAATTCAATGTTAGCCAAAGTGAAATATTAGCTGTGGTCGAAAGGAACCACCAACTTCCCTGACCTTCGCCCATGAAAATGCCGACCAACAAGAGAGATCGGACAAAATTTTGTGACTATCACGCACGCAGGTCCATACCACCGACACTGTCACAGATTGAAGGACTTGCTTAGAAAGAACATGGCAAGGGATGGTGAACTCCAAGAATTCATAAACCGACCTCGTGAAGGACAGAGGTCATACAGAGAGGAAACTCCGCAGGAAGGACCCCGACATCAACAGACCTTAGGTGGTCCTGTTCTATGATGATTACGGGAAATCCTGTCTCGGAATCGGCTAAAGCAGATACCACGCTGGGGCACCGCGCGCAACTTTCGTTTACAAAGATGAAATAAAGCAGTAGTATTACTTCTAGAAGATGTATAATACCCACGAGCCTCCGAAGCTCGGTTAGAGTAACATTTTTTCTCAAACAAGTGTACTACAGTTTTTCTTTTCGTCAATACAAAGCAACGCAATTTCATCGCCATAAGATAAGTCTTCTTTCCTAATATAGTAGAGGTGAACGACCACTTATTCCAAGGTCGGTCCAAAAAAAAAAAAAGAATAATTCAAACAAATGGACGATCCAGGAGCGGAGGACGACGGCCAAAAGGTGAACGACCTCTTACTCCAAGGTCGGTCCAAATAAATGGATAATCCAAACAAATGAGCGATCAAGGAGCGGAGGACGATGACCATAACAGGTGAACATTCTCTTACTCAGAGGTCCATCAATTTGATAACGACGACCTTAAGAGCGGAGGATGATGGCCAATTTTGATAAAACAAATGCGAACATCTTCTTACTCAGGAGTCCCCCTAATCAATAGGACACGATCCGAAGAGCGGTGGATGAAAGCATGAGAACTTCATAGGTAAGAGCAAAATCCACTTTCCTGTGAGGTCAGCCATAAAATGGACCGACCTCATGTATGTCCAGAAAGTGGACCGACCTCACAGTGGGAGGCGAACGCCAAAGCTTTTCAATGTTTTGGCAAAAACCTCCTCTGAGGTAGGCCATAAAATGGACCGACCTTACATCCGTCCATAAAATGGACCGACCTCAGAGTAGGAGGCAAAGAATAAAATTTTTTAATATTTTGGCAAAAGCCTCCTCTGAGGTAGGTCATAAAATGGACCGACCTTACGTCCGTCCAAAAAATAGACCGACCTCAGAGTGGGAGGTGAAGACGAAAGTTTTTTAATGTTTTGGCAAAAGCCTCCTCTGAGGTAGGCCATAAAATGGACCGATCTTACGTCCGTCCATCAAATGGACCGACCTTATGTCCGTCCAAAAAATGGACCGACCTCAGAGTTGGAGGCGAAGACCAAAGATTTTTAATGTTTTGGCAAAAGCCTCCTCTGAGGTAGGCCATAAAATGGACCGACCTCACGTCCGTCCAAAAAATGAACCGACCTCAGAGTGGAAGGCGAATGCCAACGTTTTTCAATATTTTGACAAAAGCCTCCTCTGAGGTAGGCCATAAAACGGACCGACCTCTTGTCCGTCCAAAAAATGGACCGACCTAAGAGTGGAAGGCGAATACCAAAGTTTTTTAATGTTTTGGCAAAAGGCTCATCTGAGGTAGGCCATAAAATGGACTGACCTTATGTCCGTTTATAAAATGGACCGACCTCAGAGTGGAAGGCGAATACGAAAGTTTTTTAATATTTTGGCAAAAGGCTCCCTCTGAGGGTAGGCCATAAAATGGACCGACCTTACGTCCGTCCAAAAAATGGACCGACCTCAGAGTGGGAGGCGAAGGCCAAAGCTTTTCGATGTTTTGGTAAAAACCCTCTTCTGAGGTAAGCCATAAAATGGACCGACCTTACGTCCGTCCAAAAAGTGGACCTACCTCAGAGTAGGAGGCGAAGACCAAAGATTTTTAATATTTTGGCCTCATCTGAGGTAGGTCATAAAATGGACCGACCTTACGTCCGTCCAAAAAATGGACCGACTTCAGAGTGGGAGGCGAAGATGAAAGTTTTTTAATGTTTTGGCAAAAGCCTCCTCTGACGTAGGCCATAAAATGGACCGACCTTACGTTCGTCCAAAAAAATGGACCGACTTCAGAGTGGGAGGCGAAGACCAAAGTTTTTTAATGTTTTGGCAAAAGCCTCCTCTGAGGTAGGCCATAAAACGGACCGACCTCACGTCCGTCAAAAAAATGGACTGACCTCAGAGTGGGAGGCGAATGTCAACGTTTTTCAATATTTTGACAAAAGCCTCCTCTGAGGTAGGCCATAAAATGGACCGACCTCACGTCCGTCCAAAAAATGGACCGACCTAAGAGTGAAAGGCGAATACCAAAGTTTTTTAATATTTTGGCAAAAGGCTCCTCTGAGGTAGGCTATAAAATGGACCGACCTTACGTCCGTCCAAAAAATGGACTGACCTCAGAGTGGAAGGCGAAGACCAAAGTTTTTTAATATTTTGGCAAAGCCTTCTCTGAGGTATGCTATAAAATGGACCGACCTCACGTCCGTCCAAAAAATGGACCGACCTCAGAGTGGGAGGCGAATGCCAACGTTTTTCAATATTTTGACAAAAGCCTCCTCTGAGGTAGGCCATAAAATGGACCGACCTCACGTCCGTCCAAAAAATGGACCGACTTAAGAGTGGAAGGCGAATACCAAAGTTTTTTAATGTTTTGGTAAAAGGCTCCTCTGAGGTAGGGTATAAAATGGACCGACCTTACGTCCGTCCAAAAAATGAACCGACCTCAGAGTGGAATGCGAATACCAAAATTTTTTAATATTTTTGCAAATAAGGCTCCCCTGAGGTAGGCCATAAAAATGGTCCGACCTTTTACGTCCGTCCAAAAAGGATGGCCGGACCTCAGATGGAGGCAGCCAAGCTTTTCGAGTTTTAGTAAAAATCTCCTATGAGGTAGGCCATAAAATGGACCGACCTTACGTCCGTCCAAAAAATGAACCGACCTCAGAGTGGGAGGCGAAGACCAAAGTTTTTTAATGTTTTAGCAAAAGCCTCCTTTGAGGTAGGCCATAAAATGGACCGACTTCACGACCGTCCAAAAAATGGACCGACCTCAGAGTGGCAGGCGAATGCCAACGTTTTTCAATATTTTGACAAAAGCCTCCTCTGAGGTAAGCCATAAAATTGACCGACCTCACGTCCGTCCAAAAAATGGACCGACCTAAGAGTGGGAGGCAAAGACCAAAGTTTTTTAATATTTTGGCAAAAGTCTCCTCCGAGTTAGGCCATACAATAGACCGACCTCACGTCCATCCAAAAAATGGACCGACCTCAGAGTGGGAGGCGAAGGCCAAAGTTTTTCAATACTTTGGCAAAAGCCTCATCTGAGGCCTGCCATAAAAGAAACTGACCACATGAGATGCACAAGGCATGGTTGACTAACTTGGAGAAAGATGATTTAGATCGATGTAGAGGAAAATGCACCTACCCAAGGAGAAAAGGCACCAAACTTGCTGAAGAAACACCAACTCAAGATGGAAGCTTGGAGTAAATCTCCAGAGCACAGACGAGCCAAAAGTGAATCTCGCCAGTTCAACTGGGTCGGAGATCTGACCAATAGGTTAATCAACGGAGCTAGAAGAATAACGATTGTCTGCATAAGTCGATTTATAGAGTGATCAAGAAGAGCAGATTTATTCCGCCAGGTGAGCCGACGTCCGACGCCACACCTGTCGGGGGCATCTGATATAGCACCAAAAGAGGACCGACCCCGACGTCCAATCGACCAACCTCACAAGCGTCAGAACGATTTGTGTTAGAAATAACGGAGGGTCGGTAGTGAATCACTTTGGACCGACCTATGAGAACCAAGCTATGAAGTAAGACCGACGCTCTGAATGAGAGACGCATAGATCAACTTTTGGCGGGAACTCTAGGCGAAAAATTCAAATCAATGCCAGGCTGTCGCCAGCCTGGATAACAACTTTCGCCCACTTGCTTGCAACTTGCGCAAGTGGGAGAAAACCGTTACGGACAATAAATAGCGATCTACAGTACCGTAACGGGGATCCACTTTTTCGACAAGAGCGTAGAGAGAGTTACTGTAATAGAAAGGCAGAGCGAAATCCACCGAGCTACTTATAAAGCTCGGTGCCAAAGCCCTATGCCTCGTACTTCTTTTTTCTTATTAGTGAATTCTCTTTCGCTAGTCACGCGCGACCCGTGGTTTTATCTCGGATTAGAATTCGAGAGTTTCCACGTAAAATATCTGGCGTTATATTTCTCTAAGCCCTCTCTTCGAGCCTTCCTCTACTTTCGAACACAAAATCACCGATCGAGTACGAGTTCGATCAATATATAATATCAATGAACCGCACGGGTGCAATATTAGTAATATTTAATTTTGGCCTTGTATCTGGGATGGGAGATCCACACAGATATTTAGTCGAAAAAAGACTATTCTTGTTATTATTAAGGTACAGTTAAACTGGAAGTTGCTATTCAACTCTACATGTTTATTTTGAAATAGGCATGAAAATGTCATGTCATATTCATTTTGTGGATCTAACTCTTGACATGTAGAGTTGGGCCAATTTGCACCATTGGTATAGCAAAATAGCACTATTTCTCTTTCAACTGACACATAGCTAACTTTAATGACATATTGGCAATTTTTTACTATGTCAGCACGCCATTAACAAAATAGTAGATGTTATCGACATAAATAAATGGCGACGTACTTGTAACTAGGGGTGTCAAACTCCAAAATAATGCTATTTTGGATTACCAACTTACAATTGATCAGTAGTATTGTGTTTATTTCTGTTCTCGGTCCCAGCATTCTCAGATTCGTCTAATCAAATAAGGCATGTTAAATGCATTTAGTATTTGTGTTTATTTTTGTTCTATGTCAAAGTTAAGGAATAGTTGCAATTAAAATCGAACTATAATAAAACTAAATAATGAGCTTTTTTGAATAGCACCAGGAAGCTTGCTGGCCCCATCATGTCCGTGTCGGATACCCAAACAACAAAACTATAATCACAAGTGTCGGCACTGCGTGCCTACGCTTCCTTCTCCTCCTCTTCTTTCCAGACAAACAAAAGAAACACACCCACAAAATCGCGACATCGCATGCGATCATTCATTTCTCTACACCCACGAGCAGAGAAGAGATCAGAAGAAGAAGAGATCACCTACGACAACTCATGACGGAGCGCTCAGACGCCGCAATCCGCTTCGATCTCGTTCTCCCGCTCATCGCCGCCGCCGCCCTCGTCTTTCTGGTCCGGCCTTCCGCCGCCCTCGTCCACCTCCGTGGCCGCTCCTTCTCCTTCTCCTTTCTCGACGCCCCCGCTCGCTTCGGTACTCCAATGCAAAGTAACAACTGATTTTAACTTATTAATTGAGCTATTATTTACTGAAACTTCAATTTGAAGCGGTGCCTGTGAAGCCGCCTGGGATCTGTGGATCGCTGCACGTGGGGAATCCGATCGTCGCTTGCCTGCCACTGCTCAATAATCGTAACGCCACTGACGAGAGCGGCGGGGAGGTGGGACCCAGATTTGTTCTTATAGCGCGCGGAGTTTGCAGCTTCGTGGACAAGGTTAGGAACGCGCAGGAGGCTAATTTTGAGGTGGCTATTATCTATGATGACCAGGATAAGAGCGGACTCTACTCTAGTGAGTAAACAATATATGCTTTTGTTTGTTGTTATTTCGGTCTTTAATTCGTACTGGATGTTGATCGTAGTGTTCATGGTGAATTTGTAATTAACGTAAGTTGGATTTCGTTGTGGGCTATCTAGTACAAGCATCAGAAAAGACTGTTTAAGTTGGGGAAATGGAGATATTAATTTGTTCAAAAGGAGAATTTGTTAGCACAAAAAAAAAAGCAAATTTGTAAGCTGCCTGTGTGTGTTGAATGTAGTGAGTCTTTTAGTGATGTAGCCACTGCTTTCGCCTATAGCCTTGCACAAACTGAAAGAAATAACACCGTCAGTTATGCTTGGTTAGATGTTGACGACAGAAAGGTGGCAAGTCATTGATGATATTCTCTCAAGAAAAGAAAAAGAAAATACATGTTAATTGCTTTGTCTAGCGGATAATGGCTGAATTCGACTTGGTATCCAATGAGATTTTAATATAAGCTACCTCTAGTATATTGTTTTGTCCAGTTAGCGTCTTATACTATGCTTCTTGAACACTAGAGGTGTATTACCTAAGTGTATTGTATTACCTCTGATTTATTTTTATTTTATTTTATTTTTGTGGCCCTAATTTGATTTTGCCTTGTTCTCCTAAGCTCTAGATATGATGACTAATAGGCGTTATGTATGAGGACTAGAGTAATATCAGGAAGATAATTGTCAATATCAAGGGTTAGGTTCAAGAAAAAATTGGGTTCTTCAATTATCATACATTATACTCTTAACAAAAATGCAGGGAAAATCCCGTTTCAGTTACGCGATTACAAGCAGCTTTTGCATGACATAATGGACACAAAAGCATTGGATTTGGAGAGAAACAAATACGATTATGCTATTTTTACAAGTGTATTGGGATACTTTTTTGCGAGGCTATATGTTCAGATGCCAGCTGAAAATTTGCCTGATATGTTATTTTATTCACAAATCCTAAGTCTTTATGGCCCGCTGTCCTAGATTTTAAGCAAAGATTACTTTTCCAATATCATGATATCTTCTAATTTACTTTGATTATTCTTCACCAGCTATCAAGTTAGTTAAGCTGTATTCCTCAAGTTGGGTAGCCGGGGGTATTTCAAGCTAATTAGGCAGTCTTTTTGAGATCTATAGATATAAAAAATTAGATGGGAAACAGTAATTTGTAATGATAGCCAATAGAAGGTTTTATGCCAAATTTCTATTGTCATCCTTTCCTTCTTTCATTATTATTTTCTTTAATCTGTTTTGTCTTCCACAGGTCTATTATTATGTCTGGAAATGTACCTAATTTCAGTATTTGGTCAAAAGTAATTTTAACTTTCTATATCATGCTTTTACGATTCTCTCTTGAGCTTTTGGTATGTATGATGTGCTTATTTTCTATAAAAACTTGTTTTTGCGTCTCGATTAGTTGTAACGCATGACCAAGTTAGTAATTTAACATGTCCTTCCTCTTTCCCTCTCTGTGCCCACGGTAAAGGCTTCATCATATGTAATATGTATTAATATGATTGACTTCAATGCACGCAGTGATTGGAGATCCTGAGGGTATACATATACATGCTGTATTTGTTTCAAAGATGGCTGGTGAAACTCTGAAGAAATTTGCTCAAGGTGAAGAAGGGGAGTGTTGTTTAGGCTCTACAACGGATGAAACTACTGACACGGTGTTAGTGATTTCCTTCGTGTCGCTTGTGGTCATAGTCTCGGTGCTAGCAGCATTTCTTTTTGCTCGAAATTGCCGCCTTCTAAGAAATGCCTATAATCGTCCTTCTAGTGTTAATAAACAAGCTGTGGAAGTGCTTCCTTGCTTAACTTTCAAGGCTGCTTATGTAAACGACAAAAACACTGCAGAAACTTGCGCTATTTGTCTTGAAGACTATAAAGATGGAGAGCGGCTGAGAATTCTTCCTTGTTTACATGGTAAGTGAGCTGAATACAACCAAAGCTTGCTTAGATGTGCCAATGTATTTGTATCGCAATTAAAAAACCACACCTACGCTCTTACTTATCAAAATACCAGTTATCTAAACAATGCTTTGCGGTGTCGCCGACACCAATACTGATATGGTAACGTGTGATACCCAATATTGTCGATGTTGTCACTACCGTCAATATGGTTTCTGATGCATCGATCCGGTATCGCCGATATCGTCTTGATCTAAAATGGAGTTCATATTCTCTTTTTTAGAGATTTTTTTTTTGGGTGTCGCAGTATAGCGAATCACCCCTCTTTGCCAGTTTTAATTTTTGCAATGTATACCATTAAGCTTTTTACCCATATGCAGTTTGAATTTTCTGCATGCATTGACATCATCAGTATAAAATTTTGGCTTCCCTTTTTTTCTTTGTTTCTTTTTTTTTTTTTCCCTTTTTTGAGAACTTAGTACCTGAAGAATTCTTTAGGATTAATACCTGAAGAATGCCTGCACTTGTGTCTTAACAAGTTCTGTTTGCAGACTTCCATACCGTTTGTGTTGACTCCTGGCTTACAAAATGGGGAACATTTTGCCCGGTCTGCAAGCATGATATGAACCCCGGAGAATAGGCAACTGCATTGCTAGTACAATTTTCATTTTAATCACTACTATCAAAGTGCAAGGTCTAGATCCCTCCTTGGTTATTACCTGCTCCTGTTCCCCTGAATCAGGAAATAAGGCATTCACGTCAGCTCCTATTTGCTGCTGTCAGTATTCTTATAAAGAACGATATTTCGATGTGCTGAGCTATGATGGAAGCAAGCAATGGAGGATGATCATCCTGTTCTTGTTGTAAGCTTGTAGGTTTTGGGTAGCTCTTCTCTTCTCCCTTGTGACTCGTCTCTCTGTAACTCAGTAGAGGGTAGTGTACATTAACTACTAAATGTATTGCTTTGTCAATCATATATAATCGTTCAGGTAATTTATCAAGGTACTCTTGACCTGTGGAGACTTCAGATGCTTGCGTTAATCTCTCACATTTTATTGCATTTCGAATGCCACATAGGAGAAGAATTTCCGCGTGCATTCTATCCAGGAAACAAGCTCATCAAGCTATACAATGCTAAGATTCCATATCATGCATATATTTGCAATATTGGAACAAGCCTAAAACTTGTATTTATTTTAAGAAACCTAGCAACTTGTACGTATTTATTATATTTTGTCAGCTAGTGGAAAAAAAGGTGGATAATGGAAAATATCACATTAGAGAATATAGAAGCCTGTTATGAACTGGACTTGACATGACTAAACCGAATTGGATTAACTTTGTAATCGAATATGAGTCAAAGTTGATTCTAATTTAGTTATTGTACTAGGAAAGTGTTGTGACTACAGGACAAGGACAATAGCAAGCACGGAAAGAGGAGGAAAGGGCCCAGGAAGCTCGGCCCATACAAGTAAATCAACGAAGAGCCACACAAGCCCAAGAGAAGAAGCACTAAAACCTGCAAATCCAAGATAGCCGCATTAGCTAAATATTATGCAGATTTCCAAGAGAAAATATATGAAAGAATATAGGAGAAGATTTATTTGTTTTAGCAAGTAGGTTTGCTTATATATAGGATGTAGACTGTTTTACATAACAGAAAAGGAAATTATTATCTCTAGTTCTATAGTTGATAGAGTTGTACCTAATTAAGTAATTATAGCATATCAATTGGGATTAGTCGTCTTCTTGCCGGTACCATGACATCTCGCCGGCCATCATCTCCACATGAAAGCCTCGGAGATAACTCGGTGAACCATTCTGGGGAACCAAGTCACTCCTCCCAACTGGATCATATTGAACGCCTCCTCGTTGCTGTGCTTGTGCGACTGCCCGTCGTTGTTGACATTAGACCACCACCCGCAGATATCCAACCACCACCCGCCGTCACCGCCCCACCACCCGCTGTCACAATTCCCCCGCTAACAGCCACCCCTGCAAACGCTCCCATGCATACCGCCGCTGAATCCCATGCACTGCTACCACGCCCTCTGTTCCATGGTAGTTGACAAGGATCGGCACCTCTTGCTCGACACAATTCCGGCGAGGATCACTACGTTGTTCCTCCATGGCAAGATCGCACTACCAACCATTTCCCGGATCCACCCCTGCCTCGACGAGAAAATCACAAATTTCCCACCTTCTCTGGCGACGATGCTCTCGAGTGATTATAGAATGCAGATAAATATTTCCGCCACTATAATATTATCGGGGACGCACGGCGGATGAGTACAGTAGCCGTGTACCTATGTGGCGAGGCAAATCTATGGTATCAAACCTTTGAACAGCTTTATCCCCATCATACATGGGCGCAATTCCGTCAAGGAGTAATCGATCGCTTTGGGCCCAACGCCTACGGCAACCCAAGCTACGCGCTTTGTGATCCGGATGCTCTCCGCGGTCTAGACTCGTCCGCGAGTACCTTGGATGCTAAACTAGGATCTAGGAAAGAACAAGTAGAAAACACAAGCAAGTTGAAGTGGAAAAGTACGTTGGCCCAAAATCATCAACAACCGTGTTCAGCTCCTTTGTTTTCACTTTAAAAAAACCACTTCCAACTCCTTGGTTCCGGTCCCCTACCACAAGTCGGTAGTTTGACCTTATTCCCCTCTGCTGGAATAATTTTCCAAACCCCCTTTGCCCAATCCGTCCAAAGGTTATTAATTACAATCCATTAATTACATACCCTTTATTGGGTAAAACAACACTTTATTGGGTAGAACAACACTTTGTTGGGCAGAACAACACTTTAGTGGACTGCTCCACCTTTACAGGCGTCTCTTGAGCTTCCCCATGCCGCGTGCCTCCGAGGCGTCCTCATCCGCGTCGCTTCTGCTTCTGCGCCCTTGAGGTCCTTCTCACGGCATTCGAGGTGCTCCTTCGCTTGGCGCATCCGGGTTCCTCCATGCATGCGCCAGGCCGCTCCTGCCCGAGATCATTGCCTGCCAGGTTAAGTTTCCTTCCGAGCTTTTGCATGCGCTGAGGCAGTGCTACCGAGGTCAGTTCTTCCGAGGCCCTTGCATTGCGCCGAGACCACGCCGCGAGGTCAGTTTAATTCCGTAGGCCTTGCATGCGCCGAACCATGCCTGCCGAGGTCAGTTCTTCGAAGGCCTTGCATGCGCGAGACCATACCTGCCGAGATCAAGTTCTTCCGAGGCCTTGCATGCGCCGAGGGACCATGCTTGCCGAGTCATTCTTCCGAGCTTGCACCAAGATCTCCTGGATCAGCCTCCCCACCCTAAGTACCATTGCTCGAAAATGGGTTAGTATAAACCCCAAGTGAGGAAACGGCCTTGCGACCTTCTCCAACTGTGTACCAACTTGGTTTTAGCGGGAGACTCCCTCGCCAGGACCTACTCGGTACCTTGGCTGCTCTCCACTCCTTGTGTGAGACTTTCCGCTCCACATTGTGTCTTCAACTAGGGGCTCCTCTCGCCCTAACTCCAGCTCGTCCATAGATGGTAATACCATGGGTTGGTCATCATCTAACATGAATGGCTCGAACAGTTTCAACTTTTCCGTGTTCACTACGGAATACATGCCTCATGTAATGCGGCAGTCCAATTGGAATGCGTTGTCGCCATACTTCTTGAGTATCCGAAATAGGCCATAGCGTATAGACTTAAGCTTACGCCTTTCCCCCTTGAACCTCTCCTTGCCAAGGTGTAACCATACCTTGTCTCCAATCTAAAATGTGCATGGGATCCGATTTCGGTCATGCCGTGCATTGTACTTCTCTTGCGTCCTCTTAAGCCTCTCTTCCACCTCCCCGTGTATCTTGCGAATATGCTCGAGGAACTTGCGCGCCCTGCTTGACTCGCTCGCCTACTTAGTTGTGTTGGGCCCGGGTTGGCTAGAGAATGCTAAGTCAAAAGGACCTTGAGACGTATACCCAAGATATACCTTAAATGGAGCTTGCGCTGTTGAGCCAAGCACAGCTCGGTTGAATGCAAACTCTATGTAGGGCAAGCTCTCGTCCCATGTCTTTGGATGCTTGGCGTCGTATCCCCGCAATAAGTGTACCAAGGTGCG
>MJHO01000224.1:0-32275 GCA_002076135.1 Xerophyta viscosa | reverse complement strand
TAATACAAGGCAAACACCAATAGCCAAACACAATAATACACATCGAAACTGTAATTGTCACGATCCAACAACCCAGGTGCCGCGGCAGAAATTCTCTTTTGAAAAGCAAACACCTTTGCAGAAACTTAATACAAAGGAAAAGAGTTTTGAAATGAATTTCTTTCTGAGGAACTTTGTTTAGAAAATAAGGATCGAGCCGTAGTCAAGGACTTTCCAGTTTAAGACGAAACACACGCGAGAGAGGCGGTTTCATCCCAAACCCGAACTTAACTTGCTAAAGATTATAGTACATCAATCTCTCTCATTGATACACTAGCCTCCGTAACAATCTAAGATCCAAACTCTTTTAAAAATCATAAAACTTGTTTAAAATCATTTCATCAAATACCGGCTCAATCTATACTTTTCAAAACCCTTTTGAAAAGCCAAATCTCTTAAGGCAAACACTTAATCATTCCGAAACATCAGAACTCATTTCAAAATCCTTTCACAACCAATTAATCGGGAAAAACAACAAAAACAAGTCAAACACACTCAACAGAGTCATTCACATGCACAAACAATGTTGCAACTCAGTCCATAGCATCATAAGAGCCTTCCAAACCTGAAGCTTCTTGCATCTCGCTCTCGGTTCGCGGGTCGTGACAAAAGATAACTACAATTCTAAACTCACGTATGGTTGTATCAGAGACGCCTCTCTTAGTGAAGCGTCGACCGACGTCCCGGGAATTATAGATCTATCCTCCTTCGGAAGACCCTTACAGATGAACTCCAAAGCAGCTTCGGAGCTCTCCCTTACCCGAATCCCATCTCGTATTCTCCAGTCCGGGACGTAAAGGGGGGAATCTCCTTCTTCCCGATGCTCTGTTCGTCTCTTCTTCTTCATGTTGCTAGCTGGCTAAGACGACGACTCCGGAACCCCCTCGGAAGGAAGAACCCCTGGCGAGGACTCCCTCGGAGGCACACTTCGCTCTGAAAGTGAAGACGACGAAGGAACGGGCACGAGTGCCCCGCCGGCACCCTGAATCGGTTGCTGCTCAACCTCTGGCACGTAAAGTTCTATCCGTGGAACAGCAGGTCCATTTTCGCAGCTGCCTTACGGCGCCGGGGCTTAGGAAGTTGCGCCGGATCACCTCCTCGACCCCCGACTTTCCTGTTGGCTCCATCAGTCCTGCGGATAGGGTGATCTGATCAGAGGAGCCAAAAGAAATAAAACATTACAAAGGACAAGTGTGATGCCCCGTATCCGGAGGTCAGGAAAAATAGTAGAAAATATACTTTCTTTTGGAGAGGAAGAAAAGGAAAATGAGACAGGTGTTATGAGTTAGCACTTCATGTTCACAATAATAAACAATTACTACAAATTAATAAACTACGCGGCGGATAATATTAAATACATATTACAATTTACATTTTTACCCCAAAGTCAATAAAATCCCTCCAAAGCTCACACTTCGATACGTCATCGATCCTCGCAATAACCTGAAGGAAAAGGTAGTAACATGAGTATATAAAATATATACTCAGTAAGTGACCCACCCTAGCAGCCCCTCAAGTCAACTGCTAGAGCTCCAGTCACGCACTAGCAAGCAACACCAGGCAAGCACACATGCGATACAAACTTGTATGCATAGATATAAACTGCATGCTAACACGTATGCTACAAGCAACACCAGTCTGCACACCAGAACATATCTTGCACCCCAAAACCGCATAACCATCATTATCCACAAGCATAGCCGAACTCGGCATATTATAAGCTTAACAACTTTAAGCTACAACATAACCCAAACATATCAATAGTGCTTATCAACTATAAGCTATCAGCTACAGCAATATAACAAGGGATCCATCATCAACAAACAAAACATGCTTGACTTATAAAATAAACATCAACACATCAAGCATAACATAAAGTAATCGTTTACACAAAACCCATCAGGTTAAGTTATCTTTTCTTAAGTCGCGTGGACTAAAAACTACCAAACCGGTTAGTCCTCTCATGTTAAAAATCTCTTTAGGTACTCGCACCCGTGTGCTTGGGTATCTTGCGCAGTACCAAGGATCAAGAAATCTTGTTCCGCAAAGTGCACATAAGCAGCAAACATTGACCCTTCAGTTGGAAGGCGATCCCCATAGACGTCCATGGGAGCTTACTCGAAAAAATCTGGTCAGTATCCGGAGTTGACCGTCACGAAGCCTCGCCTGGTATCGTAGCCACCCCCGGCCAAAGGGGTCGATTCGAAACTACGCCAATGGCCCCATCTGGCTACATTAATCTTTTCTGCGCCTCCGCGGCTCCTGCCCGTCACCCATCCTGAATCTGCTCCAACGACCTCTGGGTGATCGAAACGAGCTTAACGGTACATTACCGCCTCAAAACCATTACTCTCGTTTTTAAAAACATTCATGCAATTTAATTAAAACATAAAAACTTTTGCTCGTACCCTCGAGCAAATCACATCATATACAAAATATTTCTCCTGCCTCGAGCATAACATATATCACAAAAAGCCAAGTAGTATGAACGTACACTTGTCTATACTAAATGGCCAAATCACTTCGCATCACATAACATGATTAAGATAATACAATCAAATAAAACCCAAGCCATATAACATCATTCTGATCACTTAAACATGCTCAAACATCATCAACATATATGCTAGGGTCAACTACCCAAACAAGGCATATTCATCATAATAAGCATGCTGGTCCACAACAAGTTTACAAGTACAACACACTTGCAACTCAAACATCAACCAAGCGTAATGAATCACATAACCAATCACAACCATATGCTTTACATCAAAAGCATTCAATCGATAAAAAGGGCACAATTCTGTTCGCTAGAGGTATAGCCTGAGAAGTCGGCTCGTATACCAACTAAAGCAGTTCAAACACACGGACTACTCAATCAAGTGTCAGGACTCCACTACATTATAACAAGCGCAGGCGGCGCACACACACACCAAAATCAGTCAGAGACAAGCACACACAAGTGCCACAACTAGGTCAACGACCCCACAACAGGTATAACTAGAGCGCAAACGGCGCTCGACACCACTAACTAGTGTCCAAAGCAGTCAAACATGTCCATATTATATTATTATGTAAGTATAAACCTGGCAGTCAAGCCCTAATACTTACTCAAACAAGACAGTGTCAAGTCATCTAACTAACAGGTATCACATCTATCTAGATGTCCAAACAAGTCATATATCAACTATAGACCACATTTACTAAGGTATCGGTTCAACAAACTAATGCATTCATCCGTGTAGACTATCATACCGACACACTTAAGCATGCTTACACATATATATATCTACGCTCACGCAAACATAAACACATACAAAGTCCACGGGTCCACTCACCTACGTCCCGATCCTACCGGATCGAGACCCGACGAATCGGCGTGAATCCACGGAGATCTACCGGAAACGACCACGACAATGCGTACCCGAAGACTAGACGAAGCAACAACTCGGTCGGGTTCGGCGGAGACGGTCGGTGGCGGCAACAGAGACGGCGGCGGCGGATTAACGATGGCCGAGGTTCAGGGGTCGGAGGAGACGGCGGCGACCTCGGTGACGGCGGCCGGAGCAACGGCGGAGAGGTTCGCCAGTGACTCAAGTGACGACGAGGAGCCTCAGACGGCGACGGCGAGGCACGGCAGCACCGGAATGGACGGCGGTCGAAACTAGGTTTCGCGGCCGAGCGCGAGAAACGACGCGGGAGAGAGGGGGACAGCAGACCAGAGGATGAGAGAGGTGAGGTGGGGTCCAGCAGCGCGCGCCGGCGGCGGGCGGAGCAGCGATCGGCGCAGCGCGGGACGAGATCGGGCGAGATGAGAGATCGCGAGAGCGAGAGAGGGTGAGCACGCAAGAGAGGCTGACCAAAGAGAGCGGTAGCGGGCGCGGGGCGACCTGGCGACCTTGACAGCACTCTAGTGTTTGTATTATAATTTTTGTAGGAAGCTCCAAATAGAGTGAAACCACTTCCATATGAAAGCAGACTTGAAGAGCTTTCCAACGGTATCTCTTGCCTCTAAGAGTTAGATCATTTGAGAGATTTGTATTTTGGTTTTTGAGTTCTTTTCTCTTTCAAGAGAGATTGTAAAGGTTGTTTGGTGAGACTCAATGATCCGAATCCCCAAGGGATGACTAAGGAACTCGGTGTAATTAGATCTAGAGGGGCTAGGAGGAATGGCCGAATGAGAGGGAGAGAGAGATTTGGTGTGGCCGAATTACCACTTTGTTTTTCTTTGCTTGTATTAATAGAAAACATCAAAGCCTAACTTCTATTACAGCAATTAAAACATTAAAAGCAAATACAATAACTACTTAGTGGGGATGCCTAGAGCCACCCCTTAGCCTTTCCGCATGCCCCTGCTGTTCTGCACGCGCACGCCCGGCCCTCTGGTCTTCCCGAGCGCGCGCGCCCACTGTCTTCCGCGCATGCCCGCGCGCCCGCTGGCCTCCCGCCGCACGCTGCCGCGCCTGGCCTTCCAGCGGCGCCGCCGGTTGCCCCTGGCCTCCTGCGGCATGCCCCGCGCCCGCGGCCCTTGGCCTTCCGCGCGCCCGCGCCTAGGCCGTGCCTGTTGGTGCGCCAGTGCCCGCGCCCATTGCCGCGTCCACTGCCGCGCCCTTGCCGCATCCATGCCGCGCCCTTGCCGCATCCATGCCGCGCCTATGCCGCGCCCATGACGCGCCTTGGCAGAACCTTGGCCGCACCTTTGCCGCGCCTCTGCCGCCTATGTCGTGTCCATGCGCTCCCATGCCGCGCCCATGCGCGCCCATGCCGTGCCCATGCCACACTAGGTTGCGCACTTGTGTTTTGACCCAAGATCCACCTGGATCACTCAAACCAAGACTTTACGGGTTGCTTGGTTAGCCGCTAAAACCAAAGGATTTCGGTTATCGCTAAGCCAGGGAATAGCGAAGTTGTAAACGGCTTGATCAACGTGATCCAGGAGGATCTTGGGTCAAGGAAGACATAGAGGACATGACTTGGGGGCATTGGCAAGCCGTGGCCAAAGTGCTGCCAAGGCGCGGCAAAGGCATGGCAAGGCGCGGCAAAGGTGTGGCCAAGGTTCTGCCAAGGCGCGGCAAGGGTACGGCATGGGCGCGGCACTGGCGCATCACAGGCACGGCC
Source organism: Xerophyta viscosa (assembly GCA_002076135.1). Taxonomy (NCBI): domain Eukaryota; kingdom Viridiplantae; phylum Streptophyta; class Magnoliopsida; order Pandanales; family Velloziaceae; genus Xerophyta; species Xerophyta viscosa. The sequence continues at coordinate 27,118 of MJHO01000224.1, read as the reverse complement.
TAGGCGCGGGTACGCGGAAGGCCAAGGGACGCGGTGCGTATGCGGAAGTCCAGGCGGTACGCGGGCGCGGCGGAATCCAGCGGGCGCGGGCAGCTGCGAGGGAAGGGCCCAGCATGGCGTAAGGGCCAGCCGGTGCACGCGCGCGGTAGGCACGCGAGGCCAGCGGGGCGCATGGTTATGCAAGGATGTCCAGCAGAGCACGGGAAATCCAAGGGGGCCACAAGTTACATGGGGGGGGGGGACCCCATTTTTGGTTCTTTCCCCAACTTAACTTTTTGTTTTTTAAAAAATTTTTTTCAAATTGCGATATTAGTTAAATTACCTCGTTGACCGGTTTGTGGCAAAAAGGCTGGTTGGGGTGTGTCCAGCCTATTTATAGACCACTTGGCCGGTTGTTGGCTAAGGGGGTGGAATTGTGTTGTAACCGAGCATTGAATAGGTAACACGAGGGGAAGTCGGCGGTTATTTGGCCAATCATACCACAAAAGAACTCCTCCTCTCACTCTCGGTTCCCTAGATCCTAAATTACATCCGAGGGCACTCGACGGCACAGGCTAGGACCTGGGAGGGATTACGGATCAAAGTGGTATCAGAGCTTAGGGAGCGTGGAAGATCGAGGACATGGCTGTCACGAGGGCTTGGCACGGTCACGGCACCGCAAGGAGGTGAAGAGGAAGATATTCGCGCTCGGAGGACTTCGGCGCGGCGTACAAGGGCAATCCAGCCGATGAGGAGTTCGATGAGAAGACCGGAATGGGACGCTTGGAAAGGAGCGTTGGATCGGTTGGCGGGGCTGCTTGAAGAGGATGCTCGAAGCGCAAGCCAAGGGGGTCCATGCAACCTCGGCTACCCGTATAGCACCTATGGCGCGACGAGAAGGCACCAGGTCCGAGCCGATATGTGGGGAACTATGGAATTCTCATTAACCAAAATGCGTGCAGCGTGAGCAAGGTAAGGGTCACCGACGGGAGTGCCGACAGGAGGAAGCCCGAGACTCCATAGCAGAGGCACAGGTCGGAGCAAGGATTGGGCGAATGTTTCTCACCCATTACGAATCGATGACCAGTTGGAGCTTCCAGTGTCAGACGGGTGAAATTAATGGGGAGAAGTAATAGATGGCTGATTGACAGTTTAGAGTCATATTATACATTGTATGGCTATGATAGTGCCGCGAACGCAAGGCTTCGCAAGACTCAAACTTGCGTCGCATTTAGCGTTGGATATTGGTGGAACTAACAACCTAAAAAGAGAACGCAGGGGAGCGGAGAGGAGTCACTTGACACCTTCAAGGTGACTCTGAAAAGGGAACAATTCTATCCAGTTTGCGAATAAACGAATGAAGAACGGTGGGGAGTGGTATATAATTTGAAAGCAAACCTTATAACCAAGCGTGCAGGACTACACTACGGAGTTCCGGAGACGCGCGCTGGCTCCCCTACGCGTACATTTGGAGGATCGTGAGGTTTCTACGCAAATACCTTGCGGGCTGCATGAGAGCTTCGTGCGGAGGTAGATCTTTACCCTATTTTGATGTAGGGGATGCTTGCAAGAAAGCGATGGCGTTCAAGAAGCTCAACCGAGCGCGCGGGCGAAGCAAGGGCAAGCAAGCGCTGGCTGCGAAGCGCAGCAAGGGCACGGGCAGGAATGACTCGGCCGAGGATAGCGCAAGTACTGTGACAGCGGAGGAGGTCCAAGAGAATGACATCGAGTGCGGCCCACTGTGGAAGAAAGGCCCAACCTCAAGAAGAAGTGTTCGGAAGTTGCACCCGGGAGTTGGCTCCAAGAAGGAGGCCGGAGGTATGGACAAGGGCAAAGAAGACATTGATGACAACCGTCGAGCGACACGAAGAATCACCCCCCTTATCCATGCAGAGGCGGATCCGACACTATCTTTTGATGGTTCGGGCCAAGGAGTCCAGCGTGGAGGCAACAGCAGCAAGGGAAGGGTAAGATTGCCCGTATTTGGGGTTCTAGTGTGAAGGCCATTGCGAGCAATAGAAAACGTACGTGGGAGGCTTGATCCAGAGGATCTTGGGTCAAAGGAAGACATAGAGGACATTAACTTGGAGGCATGGAAGAAGTGTTGGCCAAAGTGCTGCCAAGTGCGCGGGCAAAGGCATGGCAAGGCGTGGCAAGGCGCGGCAAGGCGCGGCATGGACGTGGCAAGGGTGCGGCATGGGCGCGGCACTGGCGTATTACAGGCACGGCCTAGGCGCGGGTACGTGGAAGGCCAAGGGACGCGGCGTATGTGGGAAGTCCAGCGGCGCGGCGCGCGGAAAGGTCCAGCGGGCGCAACGGCAGCTGCGCGGAGGCCAGCGGTGCGCGCGGTAGGCAACGCGGAGGCCAGCGACGCGCCATTGGGTAATTGCCAAGGGATGTCCACAGGAGCACGGGAAAATCCAAGGGGCCACAAGTTACATGACCATTTTCTTCCCACTTAACTTGATCTCATTGCTATTAGTTAAAGCCCTTTAACCGTTTGTGGCAAAAGGGGTGGTTGGGTGTGTCCAAGCCTATTTATAGACCACTTGGCCGGTTGTGGCTAAGGGGGTGGAATTGTGTTGTAACCGAGCATTGGTATAGGCAACACGAGGGAGTGGCGGTATTGGCCAACTCATACCACAAAAGAACTCTCTCTCACTCTCGGCTTCCCTAGATCCTAAATTACATCCGAGGCACTCACGGCCACAGGCTAGGACCGTGGAGGGCATACGGATCACAACGCCCGAAAGTTGATCGTCTAGTAGAGAAGTTCTCGGAGGAGGCAAGAGAAGTGGACGTAGGCGGAGTTTCGCGAACCACTATAAATCCGGTGTCGTATCTCTTTCTCTCTTGCTTTATTTTCATATACTCTCTAGACGCATGCTTAGGAATTAATTGTTCTATCCTTATATGCATTTGTGTCTAACTTGTATAAGAGCTAAATTTGCTTAGATTGAATAATCACTTAATTAGCTCTACTTTTATTATTACCCAATTCACCCCCCTCTTGGGACCCAACACCATTGAACTAGCTGCTCCTTGGTTACGGAGGAAACAGCGGTGTGAGGGTCGAACTCGGCAGGAGGAACCCTCACTCCTTTGTATCGACTAAACGAGGCTTCCGCTTGCGAGGCCCTCTCTTCTCCATGTCTCCCACCGTCGCCTTCCCCCACGAGCTCGCTCAACGTGGCACTCATCTTACCCAAACGAAGTTGCTCTGCGACTTGACTGATAAATTCCCCCTCCGGGATCACCCGGTCCCCAGTAATATCTGGAGACACGGGCTGTTCTCCAAATCTAGGAGAAATATACGGAGTGGGAGGGATGGAAGTATAGGATCCCACACCAGAATCCCGGTCACAACCAGACTCCCTATCCGTGGAACTACGAGCAGACATATCTTATCTACGCAGACACTCAAGAAAGGAAGAAAAATTGGAGGGCTCCTCGTCACAGATCTTTATCCGAGAGAGAAACTCTTGATCACGGTGAAAAGCAAAAGAATGACTATGGGCCCTACTTATAACCGTAGAGAATGACAGTCCTCTACATGGTAACTCGGTGTGCGAATCATTGTGTGACAGCTGTCCAAGATTTGACAGACCATACCGATAACCGATACGGGAGACCGTAAAACCAATGAGAACGAAGCATATTCCGTAGCACAGAAGTACCAAAAGAATGCATTCCGATAGATAAGCCGACAACATCTTCTCATCTGTCGGGGGACAGATGATACGATCTAAATACTGGCTCAAACGGATTGCTTCCCATCAAAGGTACGAGAGTGACCCCGGACAGGAAACCATGAGGTACGTACCTGTTCATGAATGGACTACGATGTCAACGACGAGAGATCACCATATAGCCTAGAGGCACGAATAGCACGCCGTGTTAAGTGTCCCGTGAAGCTTGATGACAGTAATACCCCCTGTAGGGGACACGTGGAACGCTATAATGATTTTGCAGATAATTAACTACTATAATACCCCTTTAATCTCTGTATAAAATCTCCACTTGTAACACTAAAGGGGGGGTCAGCCAAGCATACACAATACAATACTTGTATCAAAGACAAAAATACATAGTGAATCTTGGAGGACTCCATTCCTCACCATGGTTTTTTACCCTTGGTTAAGGGTTTTCCACGTTAAAAAGGATCTCGTTAATCTACGTGCCTGACCGTGATCCGTCCTTTATCCCATTGACTTGAACTCCTCTCCGTAATTCGAACCACCCAGAGAAGATCTCTGTAGTGCACGCCATCCCAATCCTGGTGAGGAGAAACCCATCAGCATCAGCGCTGAGCCCCAAGAAATAAAATAATATTCATTCGTTCTTACTCATTTCATTTTATATATTTGTAGCATTGTATATATTTTTGTAAAGGCATACCTATATCATAGATATAAATATCGCGATGTTTATCTAGATACGAAGGATAGGAACCGGATGGATCCTAATTTGAGTGACTGGGGTAAATAAATATGCACGATCGTAATAGGAAGTGATGGATATTACTTTCTTAAACGACCATACATATTTATAAAAGACAAATCCCATTCAAATAAAAGATATATGAAAAACGAGATGATGGATATTATCCCGACAGATATATATTCTATATTTGGATGTGTCTACCTAATATGATTTAGAGAGTAAGGTGGATACCGATCTCTCTTCTTTATATCAGGCAGATAATTAAATATGTATGTATAATAATAAATGTGTGATAAATATAAACCCAAAATTATTCTGATCACCTATAGAGTACCCTCTTTGAGGGGCGTTGTGGGAGTGTTTCGTCTTCCCCATGCGTAAACGACGAATGAGCCTGACGAATCTCTTATGTGCCTTATCCTGTTTCCTAGATTTCCGCAAAATATCTAGGTGGCAACTCTAACCCTTTCCCTCCCCGGAGGAAGGTCGTCAACACACGCGCGCCGAGTCCTCCGAGTGCTGAATATCTTCCTCTTCACCTCCTTGCGGCGCCGTGACCATGCCAAGCCTCGTGACAGCCATTCCTCAATCTTCCACACTCCTAGCTCTGATATCACTTGATCCGTAGGTGTCCTCGATCGATCACAAGCCGAGGAATTGCCTAACATGTTTCTTTAGGATCTAGGGAAGCCAAGAGTGAGAGAGGAAGAGTTCTTTTATGGTATGAGTTGGCCAATACCGTCCACTCCCTCGTGTTGCCTATACCAATGCTCGGTTATGATCCGTATGCCCTCCACGGTCCTGGAATGTGGCCGTGAGTGCCTTCGGATGTAAGTGGAAAAAGGAGAGTTGGCCAGTCTATACCGTGCCTAGCTCCCTCGCTAATACTATCCTTCGAAAACCACTTACAAACTTCTCTAGGTTGCCACACAACCCGTGGCCTCCCTAGATAATATGTGCTCGGCCTCCCCGAGCCCCTTTGCCTACCCGGTCAAAGGAAACCACTAACCCACTAAAATGAGCAATAAAACATACAATAATGGAGAGCATAATCATGACAAAGAAATGCAGTCACTTGCAACCGCTGGCGCCCCTTAGGCTCCCTGCGCGCACGCCTGGCCGCGCGCGCGCGCTTGGCCGGCTTCTTGCGCCCGTGCTTGCCCTTGCGTGCCCGTGCCTTGCGCCCGCGCGCCCATGTCTGCTGCGATTCTCCCCCGCACACCTATGCGTCCGCTGAAGTCCTCTCCTATGCGCGCTGCCTGCGCGCCCATGCCTCTTAGCCTCCCGCGCGCCCATCCGCGCGCCCGCACCAGTCAGGTCCCCGCACTCATGCTCGGCTAAGGCATGCTACGCACCCAAGTCATGTTGTACCCACCTTGACCCAAGAGCCTCCTGGATCAGGTTACAACACAATTCACACCTCTCTTAGCCACAACCGGCCAAGTAGGCTATAAATAGGCTTGGACACACCCAAGCACCCCTTTGCCACAAATCGGTCAAAGGGCATTTAATTAAGAGCAATGAATACAAGTAGTGGGAAGACAAATGTTCATGTAACTTGTGGCTCTTTGGATTTCCCGTGCTCCTGCTGGACATCCCTTGGCATTACCATGTGCCCGCCAGCCTTCCGCGTGCCACCACGCGCCCGCTGGCCTTCCATGCTGCTTCCGCGCCCGCTGGCCTTCCGCGCGCCCGCGCCCGCTAGACTTCCCCATTCGTCCGCATCCCTTGGCCGTGCTTGTGATGCGCCAGCGCCGCGCCCATGCCACGCCTTTGCTGCATCTTTACCGCGCCTATGTTGCGCCTATGCCGCGCCTTGGTAGCACCTTGCCTCCACCTTTATCGCGCCTTGGCAGCACCTTGGTCGCAACTTTGCCGCGCCTATGCCGCACCTTGGCCGCACCATGCCGCGCCTTGCCGCGCCTTGGCCGCACCATGCCGCGCCTTGGCCGCACCATGCCGCGCCTTGGCCGCACCATGCCGCGCCTTGGCAGCAACTTGGCCATGCCTTGCCATGCACCCAAAGTCATGTCCACTATGTCTTCCTTGACCCAAGATCCTCCTGGATCACCTGGATCTTAGACGCCCAAGATTCTACGCTGAACCAGGTCGCCTGTTTGAATTATTGGAGTAAAACTTGCTACAATATTTAGCGGTTTGGTGTTGATACGCCTCTGCTCGTATTGCCACTTCTTCCCTTTTCTCGTCTTTAAGGTCGAGCTCGACTTTGAGTTGTACGCCGTTAGATTCAGCGTTTTCCCATGTTCGAAGAGTCTGCTCGCTTATTTCGACTGGGAGGACAGCTTCCGTCCTGTACACCAGGTTGACAGGAGTTTCTCCAGTGGCCTTTCTATGGGTGGTTCTGTAAGCCCACAACACCGTTTGGAGTATATCAGAACAGCTTCCCCCTTTCTCCTCTAGGATGTCTTGTAACCTTGATAGAATGGTGCGATTAGCATTCTCCACCAGCCTGTTCGCTTGGGGGTGGTATACCGATGAGAATCGGCGTTCTCTTTTATATCTTTTGCATTGTTCTGCGAAGATTGCACTTTTAAATTGAGTGCCGTTGTCTGTACTTAGTACTCTAGGAAGTTCATACCTGCAAAATGACATTTTTCCAAAAGAACTTCCAGCAATTGTTACCTGTTATCGCCGTGAGCGGTTCCGCTGCTATCCACTTGGAGAAATATTTGATGGCGACAATAATGAATTTGCGTCCTTGAGTTGCTATGGGCACAGGTCTTACTATATCCATCCCCCATTGAGCGAATGGCCACGGGCCGCTAATGGATATTAAATTTGTAGGAGGTAAGTGAATGATGTTAGCATGTCTTTGACAAGCTTCACACCTCTGCGTCAGCTCCTCGCTATCTTGCTTTATCGTGGGCCAATAATATCCTTGGCGTATCACCTTGGCTGAGAGTGTTCGACCACTGATATGCATTCCACAATCTCCATTATGTATTTCTTGTAATACACTTTTTCCTTGCTGGGCCGTAATGCATTTTATTAGGGGCCGGGAGAACGCTCGCTTATATAGTTGACCTTGGATAATTACAAATCGCATGGCTCGTTTGCGAACCTTCTCCGCCTCTCGCTTGTCTTCCGGCATGACACCCTTATTCAGGAATAGGGCTATAGGGGTCATCCAGGTTTCTGGTGTCTCGTTTATACACATAATATCAGCTCTGCCTTCGGGGATAGATTATTCAGTATCCAGGCAAGAGCATTCTAGTTCTTCCAAGAATATCCGTTGTAGGGTGAATTACCACTGCGATGTAGCTAGCTTGGACAGTGCGTCCGCTAACGTATTATGTCATTTGGGAATGCTTGTATCGAAAAGATATCGAACCTTTTAATGCTTTCCCGAGCCATGTTCAAGTATTTTGCCATACCAGGATCCTTTGCTTAATAGATGCCAGCTACTTGATTCACTACTAGCTTGGAATCTGTTCTTGCTTCCAGGGTCCTGACGCCCAGTGCGTCTGCTAGTTTGATTCCCGCAACTAATGCTTCATATTCAGCTGCATTGTTTGTGGCAGGAAATTTGAATCGCAAGGCATAATCTAGGAGGGCTCCTCCTTGGCTGGTTAAAAACAAACCTGCTCCACATGTTGTGTCTGTGGAGGATTCGTCAGTATATAGGTACCATGTATTTGGTACCAGTGTTCTTCCGGAGGTAATTGCTTGTTGATTTATCTCCTGTTCCCCTGCCTGTGAAGGGTCGGGGAGAGGTGTAATGGTTTCCACTAGGAAATCTGCCAACTTGTGCTTTGATGGCTAGTCTGGGTAGATACTAGATATCGTACTCAGATAATTCTACTGCCTATTTGACCAGTCTGCCAGAAGCATCCAATCTTGACAAGATGTGCTTTAGGTGGTAGTTGGTTAATACCTGAATAGTGTAGCCTTGGAAGTACGGTCGGAGTCTTTCGGCGAATAACACTAGGGCTAATGCTAGCTTCTCACATTCTGAATATCGCGTCCCTACATCTTGCAAGATCTTGCTGATATAATATACTGGTAACTCCATCCCATCCGACCGCCTAACCAGGACTGAACTCACAGTAGCTGGTGAGACCGCTAGGTATAGGTATAGATTCTCCCCCGTTTCAGGACTGGAGAGCACCGTTAGTGTTGTAAAGAATTTCTTTATGTTGTCAAAAGCGCTTTGACATTATTCATTCCAGACAAACATTTTATTTGTAGTTCCAGGCCACCCGATGGTGGCTCCTTTCTTCTTGAAGATGGAGAAGAATAGCTTGCATCGATCCCCTAATTTGGATACGAATCGTCCCAAGGCTATTATTCTTCCCGCCAGTCGCTATGCTTCTTGGATATAGGTTGGAGGGGGCATATGCAGTTTGTCGGCGACCTTCTCCGGGTTAGCCTCAATACCTCTGCTGGACACCATGAAGCCTAAAAGTTTACCCGAGGAAACTCCGAACGAGCATTTCTCTGGGTTCAAACGTAAACCAGCATTCATCATGAGGTCGAACGCTCGTTGTAGATCCTGAAATGATTCTCTTTCCTCCGGATTTTGACTAGTAAGTCGTCCACATATGCCTCCATCGTTTGTCTCAACTCGCTTCTGATATCCATTGCTCGCTGGAAAGCATCTTGGGCATTTTTCAGGCCAAAAGTCATGACCTTATAATAATAAATGCCTTCTTTTGTGATAAAGGCAGTGTTCGACGTAACTTTTTCATTCAATTTAATCTGGTTGTAGCCGCTATAGGCATCTAAGAAAGATAATCGCTTGTATCCGCATGTAGGATCCACCAGATAATCAATGCGCGGTAAAGAATAATTATCCTTTGGGCAGTGTTTAATTAAATCGGTAAAGTCTACATGCATACGCCATTCGCCATTTGACTTTTTAACTATAACTACATTTGCTAACCTGGAAGTAAACTGGGTTTCGTCAATTAATCCAGCATCGAGTAGCTTCTGTACTTCTGCTCTTACCGCTATCTTCTTCTCCTCTGAGCAACTCCGGAGTGGTTGCTTGACTGGTCAAACGCTAGGCAAAAGATGCAATTGGTGGGTGGCGATCTTTGAGTCCACACTAACCATATCTGCAGGCTCCCAGGTGATACGGTCCAAACATGGAACCGAACGAAGTGTTATCCGTCGAAGGCGCAGGAGCCATAAAGTGTTCTCCGTTAAGGGAACGAGACGTACCTCGTTAGAGAAGCTACAACATGCCCGGCTGCCAAACCACGGACTGCGACGCCGACAAGTAAGACGTCGTACTACAAACGGATCGCACGCCATGCTGCTAGCCCGTGAAGCGTGATGACCCTAACACCCCTATATAAAGACACGTGTAATGCTACAGTAATTCAGCGGGTAATTAACTACCATAATACCCCTTAATCTCTGTATAAAACCCCCACTTGTAACCCTAAGAAATGGACAGAAAAAAGAGAGAGAGAGATATACAGTAGATACTAAGTGCAATACTTGTATTTACAAAACATACATAGTAAACATTTGAGGACTTCGTTCCTCCCCGTGGTTTTTCTACCCTCCATTGAGGGTTTTCCACGTTAAAACAGAGTGTTGATAATCACTTTACTTAACTGAGACCGTTCCTCTAACTCGTCTATACGGACCCCTTTCCGTAACCCCATCCGACTGGAGAAGATCTACGAAGCGTGCGTCATCCCAATCCTGGTGAGGATAAATCCATCAGCATCATCTGGCGCCGTCCGTAGGAACTACGAAGCAACGCCCACGTGGTACACTGTAGATCTTTTCGACACCGTTCATCATGGTGAACACTCGAAGTCAACCCGCTCGTCAGTCAGCCTCCCGAGCACGCCCGAACACGAACACCTCAACTCCTACTCAACTTCCTTCTCCGCCGGTGCCTACGCCCAGGGCGCCGGGCCTTCTCGAGCGCCGGAAACACATCCGTCTCAATCTTTGGATGCCTATCAAGCTGCACAGCTCGAAATTTTGACCAATCCGTTGGTCCATAAGTGATACCAGAAACTCGTACGGGCGGCGCACGAGAACAAAATATAACCACCGCTGCATCGCAGCAGGCCCAAAAGCCGTCAGTCAGGACGAGATCCTGCACGTCGTGGTACGATTAGAGAAAATAGCAGGAGGGAGTCTGCTTTCGACAGACTCGGACCTGCTAACCCTTTGCCAAGACAGGAGCCCGCTCGTTCGATGGCCCAAGCCGCTCAACGGTTACCACATCAACCTCAGCGCTCAGCTAGGGACCCACCCTGCCAAGACCCGAGACGACGGGAGTCCAACCACGACAGACGACTCTTAGCGCACTCGAGTCAAGACGAGCGTGAAGACGAAGTGAGTTCCGGAAGATCCAAAGAAGGAGACTTCGAGAACTGAAACGAACTCAACAACGGGAAGCTATCCCGGTTCTCCCTGGCCCTCCGACCATCAGGAAATGCTTTAATAGTTCATTCACGGGAGTAGACAGATTTTCCCCCTTTTCGGAAGAAATAGTGGCGTCGCCGTATCCCGTAGGCTATACCGCGCCGAAAATCAACCGATACGACGGTACTAGGATCTGACTACACTACAATCCGCCACTTTCTCCGAGCAATGAAAAGCCTACCCGTGCGACGAGATCTATATTGCAACGTCTTGCCAACGCTGTTGAAAAGGACACACGCTTGACTTGGTTCACCATTACCTCCGAGGTGTATAGAGAATGGGATCAGTTCGTTGAGTATGATTGTCTCGAGATTCTTCTCCAGCACTCATTTCCAAAAGAGTCCCGACTCCATTATGAACATCAAGCAATAACCCAACGAAACCTTGATGAGCTACTACAACCGATTCACCGAGGAGCAAATCAAGCTGGGATAACGAGCAACGACCTCATCGTCACAGCCTTGAAGATCGGCATCGCGGAACAACAATTAGTATACGAGTTCCACCACAATACTCCCAAGACCGCGGAAGAAGCTCTTAAAAGGCTACGGGAGTACGCCTCAGCGGAGGAAGTGCTGATAAGCCATGGAACCACAAGGGAAAGCACACTGTGATGAAATCTTCTCACGCCGTTGCTAACTTAGGGCAAGGCACCTCTTCGGGGGGAGGAAGAGCACAAGACAGCACCAATAACGAAGCCCAGAGAAAAAGGAAAAATCCAAGCGACAGCAGGGCTCCCCAAGTTGCCCAGAAGCCAGTATACAACACAAGGTTCGCGAAGTACACCCCCTTGTCCGCTCCACGGAAAGACATCCTGCATATACTGGAGACCAAAGAGCAAGTGGCCAGGCCACCCCCTATCAGAGCTCCTCCAAAGAAAAGGAACGAGAGGAAATACTGCAACTTTCACGAGTCGCACGGACACTTCACCGAAGACTACCACCAACTCCGCGATTACCTAGAAGAAAAAATAAGACGTGGCGAACTTCGAGAATTTCTGCCACGGAGGGGAAACCAGCCTCCAAGACGAGACGATCCTCCGCGGCATCCGCCACAGCCGGCGCCCGAAAGACAACCAGAACCGACGCACCAAGTACACTATGGAGAAATTAATTTTATCTCCGGAGAAGTTGACGAAGAAATCTCCCGTGGAAGAAAGCGGCGAAACGGGGAGTGTTACCTCCTCCAGACTCGAGATTCCTCAATAGACTCGGAAGGCACGGAGCCCATCGTCTTCAGCGACGACGACTTCGATGAGGTAATAACTCCGCACACCGACGCCCTCGTAACAACCATGATCATCAACTCCATGAGAGTACACCGTGTAATGATCGACACGGGGAGTACAAGTGGACATCATGTTCTACGACTGCTTCGCCCAAAAAGGGGATCCCGGAATCTGAACTACGACCAGTTCACTCCGAACTAGTCGGATTCAACGGCTTTTCCACGACGCCCCTATGGGCCATTGACCTCCGTGTCACCATTGGCGAGGCACCTCGACTCAGGACAGCAACGGTTACGTTCGTGATCGTACAAATTCCCTTCGTATACAATGTGATATTCCGGAAGACCTGGGATGTGGAAGTTCCCGGTCGTCTCGATTCCAGCATTTGAATGAGTTTAGAAACCAAATCCGGAAATCTACACATTACGAGGCGATAACAACACAGCAGACGATCCATAATGACTCTTGAAGAAGGAGGCGCACCCCGTCGATAGCCTCTCTAATCTAGGGACCAAAACGAGACACCGGAGAACAAGCGCCTCACCCGCGAACCAAACGATTACTAACCCGGCTCGACGAGACTACGAAGACGGAAAAGTAGTATTCCTCGGCTCCACCCTTAACCCCGAAGAGTACGAGATACTGAAAGAATGCCTTCAAAACAACACGGATATATTCGCATGGACTCCGTCTGATATGCCAGGAATCGACCCCAGCGTTATTACGCACAAGCTCAGCGTTAGGCCGGACGCCAAGCCGTTCAAACAGAAGAAACGATCTTTCGCCCTTGAGAGGGCCAAAGCCATCAGAGACGAAGTTGAGAAGCTTCTAAGCGCCGGCTTAATCAAGGAAGTTCGATATCCCGAATGGCTTTCAAATGTCGTATTAGTCAAAAAGTCAAACGGTAAATGGAGAATGTGTATCGACTTCACTGATCTCAATAAAGCCTGCCCGAAAGATTGCTACCCGCTTCCACAGATAGATTAATTAGTAGATTCCACCGCGGGACACGGAATGCTAAGCTTTATGGACGCGTTTTCCGTGTATAATCAAATCAAAATGCATCCCGGAGATGAAGAAAAGACGAGCTTCATCACGAATAGGGACATTCTGTTACACAAACGGCTTATGCCCGTTTGGATTGATAAACGCAAGGGCAACATTCCAAAGATTCGTTGATACGGGTTTCAAGCCACTGTTGGGAAACACGATGGAGGCTATGTAGACGATCTTCTCGCCAAAAGCAAGAACCGGGAAGATCACGCCTGCAACTTACAAAGGCATTCACATAATGAGGGCCTACGGAAGCGCCTCAACCCCGAAAAATATTCTTCGGAGTCTCCCAGGAAAATTTTCTTGGCTAGTGGTCACGCCTCACGGAGTGGAGGCGAACCCAGACAAAGTAAGAGCCGATCATTCAACATGCCCTTCCCCGAAAAATATAACGGAGGTACAACGACTAACAGGCCGGAATCACAGCCCTCGACGTTTAATATCCCGTTCCGGGGACCGATGCAAAGCTTTTTTACAACATCCTCAGAAAGAAACGAGGTTCTATGGACCTCCCGAGACGACAGAGCATTTGAGGACTCAAGCTTTTCCTCATACAACCCCCGGTCATGGCTATTGCCGAACCCGGAGAACCGTTATATTTATACGTCTCTGTTTCGGAGTCCGCCTCTAGCGCGGTCCTCGTTCGCGAACGGGATAAAGTCCAAAATCCTATCTTCTACTACAGCAAGCTTCTCCGAGACTCGGAACTTAATTATTCTACGCTAGAGAAACTGGCCTACACGATCATTCTTTGCTCAAGACGGTTGAGGCCCTACTTCCAGGGGCACCCCATTCACATCTTGACGAATACCCCACTGGCGTAAATTATGAAAGACCCAAGGGCGTCGGGCCGCATAGCCAAGTGGTCAATGAAGCTAAAAGAGTTTGACATCCTTTTCCAACCACGCCCGGCGATCAAAGCTCAGGCCTTGGCCGACTTTATTGCTGAGATGACTCCGCCACTAGAAGAGGAACTCCGTCGACACACGACGAAAGCAGTTTCTGTGACGACTGTTGACAACCTTCCTCCGTAGGGGGAATGGATTGGAGTCGCCACCTAATTTTTATGGAAAATTAGGAAACCGGATAAGGCACTTTTGAGATTCTATCGCTCGTTTGTCGGTTACGTGTGGGGAAGACAGGACACCCCCACAGCGCCCCTCAAAGAGGGTACTCTATAAGTGATTAAGATAAATTTGGGATTAAATTTAACGTATATTTTATTCTTAAATACTTGCATATTGGCTATCTGCCTAACAAGAGTGAGAGAGATTGGTATCCGCCGTACTCTCTAAATCCCGTGCGACAGATACATCCAAATAGATCATATATTTTTATCGGAACAATATCCATCGTCTCGACTTGATATATTCTCTAATTGTATGGGATTTGATTTTTAATAAGCATGCATAGTCGTACTAAGAAAGCAACATCCATCGCATCCTGTTACGACTATTCATGCTTATCTGATTCAATCACTCGGATTCGGGTCCATCCAGTCCATAATCTTTGTGATTGAACAAATCAAATCTCTACTAATATACATGTATTTAACTGTTACGCGCGCGACCGATAATATCATCACATATGATTTTTAAAAAAAGAAAGAAAGAAAAAAGAATATTATCGCAAAAAAACTTAATTTTTGTTCTTAAATACTTATGTATTTGACTATCCACCTAACATCGGTGAGAGAGATTGGCATCCACTAGTCTCTCTCTACCATGTTAGACAGAGACATTCAAATAGAGAAAATACTTCGTTAAGATAGCATCCACCGTCTTATTTTCATATTTCCTCTATTTGAATGGGATTTGATTTTTAATAAATATGCCTGACCAAAGTAGGGGAGCAACATCCATCGCATCCTATCTTAGTCATTCATATTTATCATACCCCGATCATTTAGACGCAAGTCTATCCGGTCCCTGGTCTTCATGATCGGAGAAATCAAATCTCTAACATACCAGTAAGTATACCGCGAAAGAAAATTACAAGAAAAAAGGTTTATTAATTTTGAATAGTGGGCTCAGCGCCGTAGTCGTTTCCTCTTCAAATCGCCCGGTATTAGGGTAGAAATATCCATCTCATTCACCTAACACCATTTTGTTGATTTTTGAACTTTTAAATTAATAGGAAAGATATCCCATTCTCTTTCCCCATATTTATATTCTACGATTTGAAATTTTCGCGCTTTAACTATTTTTTCGTAAAAAGAGATGCTTGACGTGAGTCTTTTATTATTTTTTTTTGTGGAGCCGGACAAAAGCAAATATCCTCGCCTTACTTCCCGACTCCTTTCATTTTATTATTTTTCTCGGGGAAATATCCATCTCCACCGAAACATCATTTTTATAAACATTCAACATTTTCTAAAAATAAACACCACATCATAATAAGGATAGAAACAACCGCACAAAAAATGAAATTACACTTATACAGATGAACTGAAATAAACGGTACTGGATCGGCCTACGGATTAAATTTCAACCGTACAAACACAACGATTCGTTCGTCGAGCCGAAACGATTTCCTAAGTTTTTTCGGTTTCTAAATTCGTCGGAAACGTCGGCAAACAAACATAAATATTGGTTTAACATAATTTATATACAACGCGGATTCAAGTTATTTTATCAACGACGGCGTTCACAACCACACCCGAGTATAGAGTATACCTTTGCTTAGCACCGGACTTGCGGCGAAGCTCGCCGGCACCGGGATCGGTAGCTAGAGTAGAGAGCAGCGGCTGGAGCGGCGTCGGAGCTTGAGGCGGCATGGTCGTGGTCGTGACGGAGGCAGCAGCCGGAGGCGGAGCTGTTGCGGCGGGGCGGAGGCAGCACTCAGAGGCGGCGTGGAGCTAAGGGCAGGCGGAGTCGCGGCAGGAGCAGCGACTGGAAGACGCGGAGGTGACGCGGCGAGATCGCGGCGGAAGCAGCAGCTAGGAGATGGAGCTGGAGGTAGTTGCGCGACGGCAGCGAGATGGGAGGCCGGAGGGGAGCTGGATGACGCGGTCGGAGACGGCGTGGTCAACGGCGGTCGCAGAGTTGGTGGCGGAGGAGGCGCGGCGGAAGCTGTAGCCGGAGCAGCGGAAGCCGGAGACGCGGAGCAGGCGCGGAGGAGGCGCGGCGGGAGTTGCAGACGCAGCGGCGATGCGGCGCGCGGAGGCAGAGGCGGCGCGGACGCAGCGGCATGGAGGCGGAGAGCGGCGGCTAGCGCAGATGGAGGCCGGGGCGGCTGGACCAGGAGCAGCGGGGAGGTCGGTGCGGCGAGGTCGCGGTCGCGGAGGGCTGGCGACGCGGCGGGATGCGGCGAACGGCAATGGAGGTGGCGGACTGCTCCCCTCTGCCTCTCTCTCGTTCTCTCTTCTTCCCGTTCTTCTTCTCCTCCTTTTCTCTCTTTCTTTTTCTTTTTCTTTTTTTGTTTTCTTGGATGTCTCCCCCTCTCTCTCTCTTCGAATCTCTCTCTCTTCCTCTTTTTTTTTCCCTCGAAATTCTCCCTCCAGCACTGTAGCCCTAACAACCTCTTATAAAGGAGGTTCCCTAATTGCATAAAAATTCCATTAGTTTGAAAAATTGAAAAGATTGGTGCTCAACCAATTGCGAAGCTAGGTCCGTCATGTTGCGATTTGGCAATATTAGCCCCTACGTGCACAAATCTTTAATTTGTACAAACACATATCATTTACACGTGTCTCGACACATTTTAAGCTGTCCGTTTATGTGCTATTACCAGAAGATAGTCTAATTAAATTTGGTTACGCGAATCAAATTTAAATTAAACTCTAACCGGATTAAATAAACCTGACGAACTTAATCGAGACGAACCGTGACTCGCGGACTGTTGTTGTAATGCGGTAGGCCGGACAAAATGGGGTGTCGACAGTTGCCCCTCTTTGTCTAATTCTTCGGAGAAGAGTTGGACAAAAATAAAGAGATACCACATTTTGTCCGGTTAGAGTGAAGAACTTCGGAGATGAGTTCATATCTTTTTTTTTTTTTTTTTTTTTTTTTTTTTTTTTTTTTTTTTTTTTTTTTCTTTTTTTTTTTATACTGTGTGACTGGTGGTTCCTTATCCGAAGTGAAATACTACCGACGTGGTAGATTGCCCCCTATCCGGGGTTAAATGCTAATGACGTGGTAGATTGCCCCCTACCCGGAGTAAAAACTAACGAAATGGTAGATTGCCCCTACCCGGGGTGAAAACTAACGAAGTAGTAGATTGCCCCTACCCGGGGTGAAACGCTAACGACGTGGTAGATTGTCCCCTACCCGGGGTAAAAACTAACGAAGTAGTAGATTGCCCCCTACCCGGGGTGAAAACTAACGAAGTGGTAGATTGCCCCCTACCCGGGGTGAAAAGTAACGAAGTAGTAGATTGCCCCCTACCCGGGGTGAAAACTAACTAAGTAGTAGATGCCCTACCCGGGGTGAAATGCTAACGACGTAGTAGATTGCCCCCTACCCGGGGTGAAGCTAACGAAGTAGTAGATTGCCCCCTACCCGGGGTGAAAACTAACGAAGTAGTAGATTGCCCCCTACCCGGGTGAAACGCTAACGACGTAGTAGATTGCCCCCTACCCGGGGTGAAACGCTAACGAAGTAGTAGCCCCTACCCGGGTGAGAAAATTAACGACGTAGTAGATTGCCCCTACCCGGGGTGAAACGCTAACGACGTGGTAGATTGTCCCCTACCCGGGGTGAAGCTAACGAAGTAGTAGATTGCCCCCTATTCGGGGTGAAAACTAACGAAGTAGTAGATTGCCCCCTATCCGGGGTGAAACGCTAACGAAGTAGTGATTGCCCCTACCCGGGTGAAACTAAGGGAAAGTGGTAGAGATTGCCCTAGCGAGAGTGAAAGTACGAAGTAGTAGATTGCCCCCTACCCGGGGTGAAAACTAACGAAGTAGTAGATTGCCCCCTACCCTTGGTGAAAACGCTAACGATGTAGTAGATTGCCCCCTACCCGGGGTGAAAAGCTAACGACGTAGTAGATTGCCCCCTACCCGGGGTGAAGCTAACGAAGTAGTAGATTGCCCCCTACCCGGGGTGAAACGCTAACGACGTAGTAGATTGCCCCCTACCCGGGGTGAAACGCTTTTGATATGAAAAAGGGTGTCGTATTTGGCTAATATGCATTGCAGTCAGAAAGTTTGCTTGGGGTTCGAAATTGAAATCGATGTTGATGCATGTAATTGTGTTTGTTTTTACATTGGGATCAACCTTGGGAAACGTGCCGATTAATCATCGATTTTAGGTTGTCGCCCATCTTTACATTTTGGAAACGAGGGTTCATGTGGAAGTCATCTGTAACTCGTATTTTGGCTTATCTGAAGTCAGCCAGAAAGTTTTGTTTGATCTGAGAACTTTTACCAGAAATATTTTTCTTGCATAAAATTTTTGCCGTAAATTCTTCCTTGTTAGACTCTTTTGTTTTTTCTTCTTTTTTCTTTTCTTCTTCTTCTTTTTTTTCTCTTCTTCTTCTTCTTTTTTTTTTTTTGTGTGCTGCAGTTTGAAACCATTTTATCGAAAAATCTGCCCCTTGATTCAAATTTTCCGGTAGAAAATTTGCCCAAGTGTAAATTTTTACTTTCTGAGAGACTAAAACTTTTTGATGTGCGTGCATGTCATAATTTATTTATCATTTGAAGATGTGCACAGTTGGCTTTTAATGGAACGCAGTCGTTTCAAGAGAAAATGTTAAAATACGATCAGTCATCTCGTGTTGGAACACAGTCGGTTCAAAATTTTAAACTGTTGAAAATTATAATCATAGAACACGGTCGGTTCAAAATGTTAAGTTTCTGATGTTTTAGAATGAGAAAATTTTATCTTGTCGCCTGATAATGTAACAAAGTAGTTTTTGGAATGAGAAAAATTCATTTTGCTGCACGTTGATGTTTGTCAAAGACTTTGTGTAAAAAGAAATTTTATGCTGAAAAGAGTTGAAAAGAATTGCCAAAAAAAACTTTGTGAAAAATTTTATGCTGAAAATACGCTGTGTGTGGATGTTCGGTCAATCCGACTACTAAAAAATCATTGTTCTGCATCCTTTTTCTTACTTCTTCTCTTTTCCTTTGCCGATTGGTGACTTTCAAAACTGCTCCAGTTCATCATTTATTGATATACATTCTGGCGTTGGAGATCAACCTCTTTGTAAACATCATGAGCAAAATTGTCCCAGTTTGTAGGCTTGTCAGCTGTCATGTGTATTTGTTAAAATTTTTCGAGAGAAAAATTTTGCCCCAGTGTAGTTGGTGGACTCATTCGTTTGTACTTTGCTTTCCTTGATCTTTACAAAATTTTCGTACGAAAATTTTGCCCCATTTTAAGTGCGTGGACATTTGGCTCAAATTCTTCAACCGAAGAAATATTCCCATGTTTGCAGCTTGCTCCATTGTTGACCATTTTCTCATCTTCTATCAATTACAAAATCTTCTGGTCTTCATCTTCATTGCTTTCCATTTTCAGTAAGTCGCACGGGACTTGAGTTCAGCTCGTAGCTTATCATTGTATGAGTTTTTATTTTTCATGAAATGAAAGTTAAAACACGTTTATTGTCATTTTGAGAGAAGAAAATAGAAAAAAAAAAAAAAAGAAAAAACAAAAAGAAAAGACAAAAAAAACGAAAAAGTTTCTTCGCCTCTGACCCAGTTGTAGTTTGGACCGGGAGGAAATGACGACATTTGCGTGGCCCCCGCCTCCTCCTCCCCCCCCCCCCCCCCCCCTCGCCCCCCGCCCCCCCGAAACCAAACTGGTTTCCCCTCGCTCCTACCCTCCTTACCTCCGCCTTGTGCACTTGACGATTCGAGGGGCTGTGTTCAGGGGTGGGGATGATCTAAGGCTGTGCCGCCCCCCCAGCCGCTCGACTGGTCCACGCTCGCTTCCCCTCCTCGTAGCTATCCCGCCCCCGTCCAGTAACTCTGGATGATTCGCACTGTAGTGCATGCCCCTCGTGTGACGGACGTGCAGTGCCGCGACTCCTACTGCCCGGCCGACAGGGTGAGTGTTGCCATACTAGAGGCTGAATCAAGCACTGGGTCAATCTGAACCTCTGAGTTGAAAGTATGTAAATTTTGAAAGAACTTCCAAATAACAAGATACTCCAGCTTGGAAAAGTTCTAAAAAAGTTGAGGTTTTTAGGTTATTGGCTTTATTTGAAAGTGGAGTTTGGAGATAATTATGGCTATTTAGGAAGTGGTGTCAAAGAAAGTTTTTGTTATTATTTTTTTTGTGGTGTCTGGAGATGAGAAGAAAATGAATTCCTGTGAATCTTGCAAAGGTGCAAATTTTCAATATGTATATTCTCGGTTAAATTAAATAAGTCGAAGAAAATTTTGCATTTTTTTTTATGCCTAGCTGATTTTTGCTTAGGTCGTCCTTCGGATTTTTCAACCTAGCGGGCTTTTTTTTTTTTCTTCTCTTTCTTTTTTTTTTTTTTTTCCTGGGGTATTCAGTTTCACAATGCACGACTTTCGAATTTGTTGATCTTGATTGGCCGCCAAATGTTCTTGTAATTCCGTTGAGTCTTCATTATGTTTTGTCGTTAGTGGAGTAAATGAACATCATCACGAAGTGATTGAGTGTAATCATCCCTCCTTATTCGCTGGTGAACACAAATCTCCGAAATAAACTTGGTGTTTATTTTCTTTTCCTGTTATGACTTCTCTGCAATATTTTCAAAACATATTTTTTCTCTGCTACTCCAAAACAAACTTTTCTATGCCATGTAGGACCAACATTTTATGTTACATCCCTTTTTCTCGTTTTCTTTCTTTCTTTTTTTTTGTTTTGGGATGACAAGTAGACATTTTGTCATTTTTTATGAACACGACTCTTAATGCATTGTCCTTGTTCAGGACAAACACCACAAGTAATTATTCGTATGCTTATGTTTTATTTGAAGCTGAACGAATATTGGTACTTAGAGCCTTTAGTGTGTTCAAATTTCAGATTCTTTTTCGATTGCAGTTTGCCATGCCTTCAGCTTTGTCATCGAAGTGCACAATTTCTCAAAATGCTTTGCATAGATTTGCGAAGAGGTCACAATCTTGATAAAAGTTCACTTCTTTTCCTTTCTTCTTCTGTAATCTGTGCGTGTATAACAGAAATTTGTGTGCAAGAATTTTTTCTTTTCCCCCTTTTTTTCTTTTTGCCCCCTTTTATTTTTTTTTTGAATGCCAATTTTTTCTTTATTAATTTAAAGCAGAGTATACATCTTTTGATTCACACTTTGCAGGATTCACAAGAATTCACGAAGAATATTGTGGCTGAAAAATTTCATGGAGAAACTGGAGTGCATTTTGCTATTAAGAGAATTCAATCAAAATTGCATTAATAAAAACTTTCTTCCACTTAGAGTTGTCTATTGAAAAGTAAGTGCAAAACTTGATTCGATGAAAAATATGAACTATGCATTGATAAGTAAAATCTAAACATCAAATCTTAATACGACAAATGAAATCGCCAAAGAAGCAATCATATGCGAGGGGTAAACGAAGACGTCCTCATTTCTCGAGAATCATTCATCTTGGAATATAGTTGCATCAATCTCATTGATTCCTCCTTCAGTTATGCTAGCATTGTTTTTCGGATTGGCTGCTGACGTTATTTCTTCAGACTTTAACTTTATCCTTCCCGTTTCCAGTAGTTCATGTGTCTTGTTTCGAAGTACATAATAATTGTTGGTAGTGGCCTTGAACATTACTGTGAGACTCACAATAAACATTTATATCATACTGCTTAGGGAAGGAGGTGGAACGGGTTTCAGCATGCCTTCCTTGGCCAAATGTTTGAAAACTTCTGCTTAGAAACTGGCAAAGGTTCACGAGGCGCATAATATTGACAAGTTTGTTAGGGTTGTTGATATCGTCGTTGCACTGGAGTTTGTTGTTGTTGATGCTGAATGTAATATGTCTGATTGACCTTATGTGCAGGTTGGTAATATTGTTGATGTTGGCGATTGTGTTGAAACTGATAATTTTGAGATACTGCTTGATAATTTGATTGATATTGAACCGGGACTCGGTATAAAGATTGTCTGAATTTATCAGTATCACCAATATTGTCTACCTCTTTATCTTTCTTCTTGAACTTTGTGTCATCTTGTGTTTTAAACACATAGTCTTGCAACATTTCGATCCTTAGCCCTGCAGTCACTAATTGAGTGAAACTTGAGGCAACAGCGCATACGATTTTGATCTTATCATCCAAGCAATTCGAGATCATAAACTCGTCAAACTCCTTTTCGGTCATAGGAGGAACGACCTGTGCAGCTAGATTTCTTCATATTTGTGCAAAAAGCTCATAATTTTTTGTTCGGAGTCAAAACTCTGAGTATGGATTTGTCAGAAGCTAAATCCTTGTTATGCTGATAGTGGTTAAGGAATTCACTTGCCAAATCTTTCCAACTTTTTATTTTGTTCTTGTTTAAGTTTAGGTACCAACAGATCACCGGTCCCTTTAGACTCTCTTGAAAATAGTAGATCAGTATTTCCTCATTTCTGAGATAGTCCCCCATTTTACTGCAGTACTTTGATATGTGGACTTGCGGGTCATCCGTTCCATTATGCTTTTCAAAATCAGGAACCTTGAAGTCTTTTGGGATATCTAAATCTGTTACAATGCAGAGCTGGGCGGGATCTATTATTCCTCGGCTACCTTCCAAATTATCCAAGCGATTCAGAATAGTTTCAACCTTATCTTCTACATGCTGGTTCTCAGATGGAATGAAATCATGTTGCAAATCGAGATTAACCGGGAGTTGTGTCGTCGGATGATTTGGCGGTTGCACAGTTCGAACAGGTAGAGCATACTGTGGAATAATTAATGGTTTGCTCAGATTGTTGTGGTAATGCATATGGATCCTTTGAAATTTGTTATGCTGCATGTTGTTCTTGTACGAAAAAAAGACGAGGATCTCCAATTTGTTGACTTGTTACATTGGTAGCTCTTTGTTCGACAAGTACGGCAATAGTTGAAGTCAACCGCTCTAGTTGCTTATTCATATCGTCGAGTTGCTTACGAAGTTCTTCATTCTTTTTTTTTTTCAGCTGTTGGTTCATTTCGTTGTCGGCCATGGATGCAGATGTGTGGCGTCTAGATCGAAGCAGATACGGATTTCTTTTCGTGATAGTCGTCTTGACCGTCCTTGTATAGAGAAATCATGTGTAAATGATATGCAAATTTTATGCAAAATGTTTGCCGTGAAATTTTAAATTCTTGAAAAAAAAAAAGATTAAGAGAAGGAATTAATTTTGTTTTGAAACTTTCGCAAAAAGAATCGAAATTTTTTTATTTTTAGAGAAGAAATTTTATTTTGTAACCTTCGCAAAAAGAATTGAAGAACTTTTTTTTATTTTTGTTTATAAGAAAAGGAATTTGAAAATATTTTTGAAAAAAAGAAAATCTTTGTTTGTGTTGTTGTTTTTTTTTTTTTTAAGGAAAAGAAATTTAAAACGATTTCTTGAAGAGAATCTGATTTTCTTAGCTGTGGTGAAGGGCCAGGCATTTCGGATTGTCTATGCACATTGTACGCATGCTCCGATTGTCCTGTTAAGTAGGATGGGCATACCCCCTGAATAACCATATGCAATACAAATTTATACCACAATTCTTTAGTACAGACAAATGCCGGTAGGAGTTTTAGAGGTATCTATGTTGGCTGGGCTTACGGACTACCCGTGCACATTGCACACGTGCTCCGATTATCCCAGTGGTTTCTAACAGCCCGTCATTGCTGTGGTTCCTCCCAACGACCGATATATATAATACACCAGCTCGGGATACTGCCCAGGTAACATCTTGGCTGGGGTAAAGGGGCCAGGCATTACGGACTACCCACGCACATTGTACGCAAGCTCCGATTGTCCCGGTAAATAGGTTAGGCATAGCCTTGGGTTGTGATATGCAATGTAGAATGTAAATTAAATATATAGACAGAGAAACATCAATATACATAAAAACATTATCAACAAAATAAACATGTATTTATATGTTAAGCGTAATCCCAAACTTATTTTAATCACTTTGAACGAGCCTGACAACGTCCCCAGCGGAGTTTTGCCATCTGTTGACAACCTCCTCCGTTAGGGGGTAATGGATTGGAAGTCACCACCTAATTTTTATGGAAAATTAGGAAAACCGGATAAGGCACTTTGAGATTCCATTTTGGCTTGGTTCGTTGTCCGTTTACGTGTGGGGGACCCACAAGGCCTAAAGAGGGTACTCTATAAGTGATTAGATTTTGGGATTAAATTTAACGTATATTTATTCTTAAATACTTGCATATTGGCATCTGCCATAAACAAGAGTGAGAGAGATTGGTATCCGCGTAACTCTCTAATCCCGGCCAGATACATCCAAATAGATCATATAATTTTATCGGAACAATTAATCCCATCGTCTCGGACTTGATTAATATCTCTAATTTTTAGGGATTTGGATTTTTAATAAGCATGCATAGTCGTACTAAAAAGCAAACATCCATACGCTCACTGTACGACTATTCATGCTATCTGATTCAATCTCGGTTCGGGTCCCGTCGTATCTTTGTGCTTGAACAAATCAAATCTCTACTAATATACATGTATTTAACTGGTTACGGGCGCGCGACCGATAATATCATCACATAATATTTTTAAAAAAAAGAAAAGAAAGAAAAAAGAATATTATCGCAAAAATAATTAAATTTTTGTTCTTACTTCATTTGACTATCCACCTAAACATCGGTGAAGAGAGATTGGACATCCACTTATCTCCCTCTACCCATGTAGACAGATAACATCCAAATAGAGAAAATACTTCGTTAAGATAGCTGCCACCGTCTTATTTCATATTTCCTCTATTTGAATGGGATTTGATTTTAATAAAATTATGCCTGACCAAAGTAGGGGGACATCCTCGCATTTCCTATCTTAAGTCATTCATATTTATCATCACCCGAATCATTTAGACGCAGGTCTATCCGGTCCCTGGTCTTCATGATCGGAGAAATCAAATCTCTAACATACCATGTAAGTTATTATTTAACCGCGAAAGAAAATTACAAGAAAAAGGTTATTAATTTTGAATTAGTGGGCTCAGCGCCGTATCGTTTCCTCTTCATCGCCCGGTATTAGGGTAGAAATATCCATCTCATTCCCTAACACCATTTTGTGATTTTTGAAACTTTTATTAATAGGAAAGAAATATCCATCTCTTTCCCATATTTATTCTAATTTTGAAATTTCGCGCTTTACTTTTTTTTCGTAAAAAGAGATGCTGATCATGAGTCTTTATTATTTTTTTTGTGGAGCTGGACAAAAGCAATATCCATCGCCTTCTTCCTACTCCTTTCATTTTATTATCTTTTCTCGGGGAAATATCCATCTCCACCGAAACATCATTTTTATAAACATTCAACATTTTCTAAAAATAAACACCACATCATAATAAGGATAGAAACAACCACACAAAAAATGAAATTACACTTATACAGATGAACTGAAATAAACGGTACTGGATCGGCCTACAGATTAAATTTCAACCGTACAAACACAACGATTCGTTCGTCGAGCCGAAACGATTTCCTAAGTTTTTTCGGTTTCTAAATTCGTCGGAAGTCGGCAAAACAAACATAAATATTGGTTAAACATAAAGTTTATATACAACGCGGATTCAAGTTATTTTATCAACGACGGCGTTCACAACCACACCCGAGTATAGAGTATACCTTTGCTTAGCACCGGGCTTGCGGCGAAGCCCGGCCGGCACCGGGATCGTAGTAGAGTAAGAGAGCAAGCGGCGTCGGAGCTTGAGGCGGCATGGTCGTGGTCGCGACGGAGGCAGCAGCCGGAGGCGGAGCTGTTGCGGCGGGGCGGAGGCAGCACTCGGAGGCGGCGTGGAGCTAAGGGCAGGCGGAGTCGCGGCAGGAGCAGCGACTGGAAGACGCGGAGGTGACGCGGCGAGATCGCGGCGGAAGCAGCAGCTAGGAGACGGAGCTGGAGGTAGTTGCATGGACGCAGCGAGATGGGAGGCCGGAGGCGGAGCTGGATGACGCGGTCGGAGACGGCGTGGTCACGGCGGTCGCAGAGTTGGTGCGGAGGAGGCGCGGCGGAAGCTGTAGCCGGAGCAGCGGAAGCCGGAGACGCGGAGCAGGCGCGGAGCAGGCGCGGAGGAGGCGCGGCGGGAGTTGCAGACGCAGCGGCGATGCGGCGCGCGGCAGAAGCGGCGGCAGAGACGGCGCGGACGCAGCGGCACGGAGGCGGCGAGCGGCGGCTAGCACAGATGGAGGCCGGGGCGGCTGGACCAGGAGCAGCGGGGAGGTAGGTGCGGCGAGGTCGCGGTCGCGGAGGGCTGGCGACGCTGCGGGATGCGGCGGCGCGGCGAACGACAATGGAGGTGGCGGACTGCTCCCCTCTGCCTCTCTCTATTCTCTCTTCTTCCCGTTCTTCTTCTCCTCCTTTTCTCTTTTTCTTTTTCTTTTTCTTTTTTTGTTTTCTTGGATGTCTCCCCCCCTCTCTCTCTGTTCGAATCTCTCTCTCTTCCTCTTTTTTTTTCCTCGAAATTCTCCCCCAGTACTGTAGCCCTAACAACCTCTTATAAAGGAGGTTCCCTAATTGCATAAAAATTTCATTAGTTTGAAAAATTGCAAGATTGGTGCTCAACCAATTGCGAAACTAGGTCCGTCATGTTGCGATTTGGCAATATTAGCCCCTACGTGCACAAATCTTTAATTTGTACAAACACATATCATTTACACGTGTCTCGACACGTTTTAAGCTGTCCGTTTATGTCCTATTACCAGAAGATAGTCTAATTAAATTTGGTTACGCGAATCAAATTTAAATTAAACTCTAACCGGATTAAATAAACCTGACGAACTTAATCGAGACGAACCGTGACTCGCGGGCTGTTGTTGTAATGCGGTAGGCCGGACAAAATGGGGTGTCGACAACGACCCAGGTCCGGGGGCCAGAAAATTTTAATACAATAAAGCGGATGTTATGAGCTAGTACTTCCAATT
>MJHO01000223.1:0-143944 GCA_002076135.1 Xerophyta viscosa | reverse complement strand
AATTCGTTATGCTAATTTCTATTGAAGTATTATGAATCGATTTCTTGCTCTGAACTTTTTTGTTATTGTCGTCACAGACTTCTTTGTTGATGTCGTGGACCTTGCATTGTCAAAGATATGAAGAACAAGTAGCAGCATGCTCGGCGGGACAGACCAGTTTCATCTTCTCAATTCAGTCATCTTTATATTTATTTCTGAAGTAGTTTATATATGTTCATCTTATAATGGGGCTCTATACATAAATAAGAACTATTATTTAGACAACGATGAGACACCACCTCGCTGTCTCTCATGTTCGTGCTTCTCTGAAGCTGGAAACTAGCAGACTTTGTTTTTAAATACATTGTGCTAAAAATAAAAATGACAAGATGTGCAGCCTCCTTTTAGTGCGCATCAGTTAAGTATTTCTTTTTATTGCAGGTAGTGTTTTATCCTTAAAAAAAAAGGAAGAAAAATCAATGCGGCATAAATTTTTTTAATGTATGTAATTTATATACATATATATAAACTTGGTGATAAAATTCGTTATGCTATATGGCATTTTGAATAATTTTTGGTGCGTCATTTGGTATTTATTCTTATTCTAAAAAGGCCATGTGATATTTATATTAATTGATAGGAATTAAATAAAGTTCATGTAATTTATTTAGAAAAATACAAAACATCTAGAAGTATAAAGGATTACTTAATTAAATATAATATTTTTAATAAAAATAATCTAAATGTAAAGTTGTAGACGTAAAAATAGTATTAAAATATTATATTATATGTTATATTTTATTAATTTTTTAAAATAAAATTTTACTATATACAATTTTTTTTAATTATATACATAACCTATTTAATGTTGATTTTCAAATAATTTTATATATAGTATTTAATTTAATTTTTTTTATTATAATAACATATTACGAATAAAATATAATATTTTAATAAAATAAGTTATATAAATTAAAAATAAAATAAAGAAATAAAATTTGTAATATTATTAAGGGAGAGTTGCAGTTGAGTCCAAAACGTAAAGTTTTGTTGTATTTGGGTCCAAGTCTAAGTTTCAATTATAGTTAGATCCAGCTACTTTCAACACTCCAAAATAATTATTCTAGAAATATTTTCGAAAAATACTCTTTCAACATAAAAGTTTTAGATTTTGATAAGCATTTACAACTTTCATGTTGAAAGTTTCCTCCAAAAAATATCTTAATTAATTATTGTTGAGGTTGTCAAAAAAGTAAAAAAATCTTAAAAAATTAAAACATTTAAAAACGGCGATCTGAAACTTTGAAGACTCAACAACACTATTTAAAAAGCATTTTTTGAAAAAAACTTTCAACATAAAAGTTTGTAGATATTATTAAAATCTCATAATTGTCATGTTAAAATTTTTTTTCAAAACAATATCTTCTAAATAATTAATTTTAGGGATTGAAACAACACAAAATAATTGAAATGAGGGACTGCAGTGAAAAAAAATAGTAATCGAGAGAGATTGCAGTGAATTTTTCTTATAGGTGTGGATGCAAGTGATGTTGAAACTTAATGTAGGGAGTGCAGTACAATTATCCGTATTATTAATTATATATATGACTTATAACCGTATATTGTACGAGTGCAAACTAGTTTTTTAATTAAAAAAGTAAAATAAAATAAAAGAAATACCATGTGTGCTCTTGTTTCAATTCCATCACTGTATATTTAAAAGTCGATAATCAATGAAGAGTTTGTAATTACAAAGCGATGTAGTTGTTTAAGAGTCTTGAGGGCAACATCGATGACTCTAAATATAAATAAAAACTACAAAAAGAAGTTAGTATTTGGAAAAAATGAACCTTTTTGGTTACATTCACCGTTGATGTGAAGCCTAGCAATTACCAATTACGGAGTTCAATTTATAATATGCCGATAAGGGTAGATTTTTCATTTTTGTGGAGTTGAAAAATGTATCTGGAGTTCTGTATAAGTAATCTAAAAATATCAAAATATGCCAATAAGGACCTCAATTTCTTAAAAAAAATGTTATGCACCAAAAAAGTTTTTAAGATAAACTATCAGCAAATATAATATTGAGGCAAGAGTTAACAATGGCCTCAATACTCAAAAACATAGATACAATATAGTGCATAATATTCAATTTGGTCAAATATAGATCGATGCTAGTGACAGAATTATTACGGAACTCTCGAAAAATATGTACAACTACATATGGCTGATGTTGTACCAAATCTCTATAATAATATATGTAAAGTAAAGATAGTCACCGATTTTATATCATATAATAATTGTATGAACTCTTAGTTATATGACACGTGACAAATATTTAATATTTAATTTAATTTATTATAAAATATTAGACTTATTGTATTCTAAGTAAATAATGTCTCTGTGGATTTGCACTAAGTAAAAACCTTTGATAGTCTAAGCCATCAAGCTTTTCCATATTCTAACAACATAATTACATTTATATATTATTGCTTTCTAGATTCCTATGTGTTGGTTTTGGACTTGCTATATTTATAACCCCTTTGACATCGGAGTTTAAAGTTTTCTTTTTTTATGTTCACTTTCTGTTAGTTTTTGGTAGAAAAACTCAATTCTCCTTCGTCTTTTTGCAGTTGCAGAAAGCTATGCAGTTGAAGATATAACTGGGACGACCGGTTTAAAGATGAAGAAGAAGCCAACTGCAAAGAGGCTTGAGTTGGCCGAGAAGGGAAATAAATTATTTACAAATATCAAGTCTTTTAGCGAGTCCTACAATGCAAAGCTGAAACTCTGAAAATTTTGAAGATAGTACTGGATCTCTATATGAGGAATACATGTAAAAATTTCAAACATATTTCTCCTCGTAAATTGAATATGTTATCTCATTCTTATTACTAAAGCTGAAAATAAAGCCGACTTTTTTTAAATTTGGAAAATAATAAATGAAGTGTGCATCCTGTAGACGTAAATTTAATATAGACATATACATTTTAGTAACTGTGGTTATACCTAATTACTTAATCATGATAAATCCTTCGGACCGACACAATTATATGAACTTTCTTATATTCTTATATAAGTTTTGGATAGAGTCAATTATAAAAACAACGAATATGAGTATACAATAACCTCTATAATAATATATATAAGTAAAATTAGTCACCGATTTTGTACTATATGGTAATTGTATAAACATATATATATATATATATATATACACACACAAAACACACACACAAGCTAATGTAATTTTCTGATAATTTGGCATCTCCTTAATTATGTGGTATGGCGGCTCAATATTTAATTCTTTAAGTATTTAAGATATCTTTTTATATTATCTGATCATTTATATTAATATATATAATATTAAATAGCATATGTCTCTTCAAATACGATAATTTTTAAAACATAAATAAAGTGAATAAATCTAAACGATATCAAAAGAATATGATAAAATCGTTTATTTATAAATTTCAATATATGTAAGTTTTATAGTTTATGATGTCAAGTTTAGTTTAGCAACATTTACTTAAAATAAAGAATATACAATATTATTCAAATTTTATAATTTTTATTTAGATATTATATTATTCATTATATGTATATATTTAAATAATACAATACATAATAATTTTAAATTTATAGTCCGTGCATAGCGCATATTACAAACTAGTAAATAATAATAGTTAGTACCGTGCCTTGTTTCCTCCGGAAAATTTTATAATGCTCCGGGTATAAGTTTCGAAAACTTCACCACATTCATTAAAACTATATTTTAAATATATTTTTTGACAAAAAAAAATTCAAACTACAAAGTTGTTTCAGAAATAAATTATACTTTTAATAGTGTAAATTAATTTTAAAAAAAAAAAAATTAAAATACCATGTCAAATAAATCGACTAAAAAATTATAGATAAATTAAATTAATTTAAATATCACTATTTTGATAATTATTTTTGGCATATAGTATGATAATTTTTAATGAAATAACTTGAACAACAAAGGTTATACTATTTTATTTTTCCTGAACAATTTTGTAGTTGAATTTTTTCAAAAAATATTTCTAAGTTATAAATTTGAATAAACATGATGTAAGTTCGAAATTATGTCCGAGTATATAAAACTTCTCGTTTACTCCTCTCTTGCTACTCGTCTTCGCTCTCCATCACTTCACACCCACCCGATCCGCCTAAATCATATCGATCGGACTTTACATCTGAGGAAGGAGAGAAACAAAGGAAACAAACTAGCGCGGCTTCTAGATAGTAAGGAATACTCTACCTTTGAGACGATTAACTTCTGTAGGGAGTCATCTACAATGATCCCTGGTTTCTCTTTTTCCCTGCTTTTAATCTCCAAAAGAAATAAAAATAAAAATAAAATCAGAAAACAGAAACCTCTTGAATTAACCTACTAGATTTTCTCCATACTGTATCCTTTTCAGAAGCATTGTTAGATTGATCATTTAATTTTTCTGCTATTATAATTTAATACTCGGATCCAAAACCTGCAAATATCAGGGAACTCCAGTTGTATCAAATGAGTTTTCCGAGACACTGGGACCCAAAACCATGGCTGATTCTGAATCTTTATATAGTTGTGACCTGAAGACCTAGATTCTCGAATACTATCTCAAATATATATCCAGATGTAGTTTTGAAAAGAGTCTTGAATATCTCATGATAAGAAACATATTTACACTACTTCCAGAAATAATAGAAAGTCTACCATGCATGGCTACCGTAAACAACCATAGGAGGCCATCTAGACCATAAGCTTGGCGGTGTCTCTAGAGCAACTTGGTAGAATTCAAGCACAACGGAGACAAAGTCGACCGCCAATGTCTTTGCCTCCTCAAACCTCAATATGTTCTTCCTCATTATCACAACAAAAGCAATGGAAACTGCAGATTTGCACCAGCTCATCATCTTCCCTCAGGTTCTGTATGAAGGCTAAGAGTCAGTGATAATTGGAGGATTACAAACAGGTGGTTATATAGATCTGCGGAATAGTTGACAAACTTCGAGCAATTAATGTAGCTATGAACTAATATTTTTAATAAAATAAATAATGGCATAAGACTATCCGCTTGAGTCTGCTTCCTATGGAATCATATCATAGATGGGGCCTATGAACCAGTCTTCACATTGATTTTTAAGCACATCTGTATTTATTTATTTATTTATTTATTTTAATAGAGCGTTGGCTACATAGAGAGTCGAATCTAGCAGGGAGGGTTTCCGAGCACCAACACATCCGGTGCGACACTCCATCACCCCTTTAAGCACATCTGATATTCGAGTTGCAAGTGACTGCATTTATTATTTCCTCTTCCATTCAACATATAATATGACTTTTAGCAGATAAGTAGAGCCAATAGAGCCTTAATGAATTGCATCAAAGGAGTTGGTGGCAGGTTATCATCCAACCATGATGACTTAATGATTGCTCGCGGAACCTCCAAGTAAATAACAAACCAAAAATAAACAAACTACAAAAAATTGTAGAAGCATAGACTTTGCTTATAAAACAATAGAAAAGTTTATATAGAAAGAAGGATATTGTGGTTGTCATACTTTATGGTAAATCAAAGGTTGTTCGATGTACAATTGGTCACGTTTGAATTAACAATTCTATGATTATCTAAAACTTTCTTTTTTAATTTTGCCAATAGTAGGTGGAACTTTAGCCAGACCAGTTCTCTTAGTGCAGCTGCTTGTCTATTAAATTCGGATCTGGAGCTTTGCCCTCGTTATTAAAAAAAATAGGGTAAGCAGTCACAACAAGTTTTCTAGCCACCTTCCGAGAACATGAATACTACATGGGCTCGAAAGTGGCGAGCTGATGAACGATTGAAGGCATATCAATAGAATATCTCCTAGTATGTTTAGTTGACTTGAACAACAATAGGATCACTAGACATCCAAAGGCCAGGGTGAGTTCCTTGAGACAACCTCATCAGAATATCTCGAACAACCACTATGACCAACTTGATCGCAAAACTCTTTACTTTTCAATTCTCATTATGTTCTTCCTTGACCATAATAAAGCTAATGAAATCCTTATTAGCATGTGCCCATCTTTTTATCTGCAGAAAATAAAGATTTTTTATGGTAATTATTAGAAAAAATAAATTTGAAGCAAAATATAATATTATCACATTACAAAAAGATGCTCAAGTGAAAATATAGAATACCTTTTATATAAATGTTTAAAAATCTATATTGAAAAATAACATAATTTAAAAATTAGATAAATTTGCTATGTTTAACTACTATATTCTTAATACATAAGATTGTAATTTTTGCTTCAACGGTGATTGTCTGGAAATATCTGCATGGTGGTTTGTTATAAGATTTAGTACAATATCTGGCCATCTTCCTATCTGCTGCTTCTGAAAATAAAGATTTTTTATGTTAATTATTAGAAAAGATACATTGGAGCCAAATATAATATTATTACATCATGAAAAGAAGCTCAAGTGAAAATATAGAACACCTCTTATATAAACGTTTATAATATCTATATTGAAAAATAGCATAATTAAAAAATTAGATATATCTATATTTAACTACTGAATTCTTAATACATAAGGTTGTATCACCTCCTCCGGAGGCTTACAGTTTACTTCATTTTGATGTATCTTATTCTGGTTTGTCTCGAGTAATAAAGATTTAAGGGACCTTGTCCCCTTTTTTTGACCAAAAAAAAAGCATTAGATTGTAATTTTGCTTCAACAGTGATTGTCTGGAAATATCTGCATGGTGGTTTCTTATAAGAAATTTAGAACACAGTTTTATATTGTTTAAGAAGAATTCAATTATAGGACGATGCTATTTGTGAATTTTATCTATAATTAGGATCGCACAAAAAATAAGTACATTACTGGAATTATGCACATAACACACATGCACAACTTTGCATCAATGTATCCGATTATTGATATTCTTATTACTGAATAAAAAGGATGAAATTTACAAAACTGTTAAAAAGTTCAAATGTTAGACAGCCTCCTATTAAAGCTAGTTAGAAGCAATTTTTCTGACATTTGTCTTTTCCATCTGCTTGAAAATAAATAGAAGAAACAGTTCATCATATATATGTTTTCAGCAATGCATAGGAACACATCTAAGATAAATTTGCATATAAATTATATGCATATTTTCTTTTTCTTTTTATTTTCCCGAATATTTCATATGAAGAACTTCAGCTGCTATAAGGAAGAGCGTACAAGAAAGACAGACTGCATTAGATAGGGTCTCATATCAGCCTCGTGTTGTGGGATAAGAAAAAAAAGGAGAGTTACATATAAGCCCCTCTATCGATTTAAACGTTCAAATAATTCTCTTATTTACCACTCATTATTATTATTGACGTCCCAAAATACTTAACTAAAATTATTTTTTTAAAAAAATCTTTGAATATAAAATTTTAAATCTAAATCAAAATATATTTTTATTATATTTAAGTTTATCTATTTTTTTTTTTAAATATATATTTTGAAACTCCAAAATCTTAATAGATTAGTGGATTATTTTTTAAATCTACTAAGACTTTTGAAGCCTCATAATATTTATTTAGAAATATTTGAAAAAAAATTTAAATATAAGAATTATAAATCACATTGATTTTTTTTTATATATAAAATTTTTCTAAAAAGTATTTATATAATAGTCAAAATGTCATGATAGAAAGGCGAAGACATTGACTGATTTGTAAGGAATTTGAAATAAAGAGTTAGTTGTATGAAGGGAAAGCTTTCACTTCATTCTTGGTATAAAATACTGAATGTGATTTGTGAACTGAGTCAGACCCCATCAACGCAATAAAGCAATTGTTACTCTTTGTTACTCAAAAAAACAAGGCAATTAAACAAATAACTTATAAGTCATGTTGTTCCATATAAGTAATTACTTTAAAAAAATAACAATTACTCAAAAAAAAAAAATCCATATAGGTTTCCTATCTAGGTCACTATGAGGATATGTAGGCATGGAACAGAATTTAATAGACGTCCAAGACAAGTAATCTAGTCCTGAAACTTTTAATTATTCTCACTTATTACGATGGTAAAAACGAGGATAATTTGTTAAAAAAAATATAAATAAACTCCAATAAAAGATTATACATTGATGGCAGAATTATGGTTGTATTATTTATTTAGTATATCTTATTAAATACCACCTCAACCGTATTCCAATTAAAGCACGGACACCACAAGTGGGTCAATATTTTTTGTGAAAAAGATAAATTTGTTATATATAATCGGGATTTGCAGGTTTTGAACTCAAAACTTTGTTCTTGTACCAAGTTGATAACCGACTCTTCTAAGAACTTATGCATTAAAAAAACAATCTAACAAACTCCAGTTTTCAATTGGCTTACAACTACTTGCCAAAGTATAAATAAATATGTGGAAGCAAACTTGGCATTTGCATGTAAAGCACTACTTACTAATATTATATATTATATATAGAGAGAGAGAGAGAGAGAGAGAGAGAGATGGCTAATCTCCACTCGACAGGAAGCACGGCTCGCTCCTGTCCGACTCAGCGCGTCGGATGCGACGATCCGACGGCTGCGATCAACGCGCTGTTTTTGTAAGAGCTCGATTCGATTTTCACAGCCGTCGGACATCAACCTCGCGGATCCGACGGTCGCCATTACGCGCGTGTTTTTGAAGAGCTCGGGTCCAGAATTTCAGCCGTCGGATAGCCGCGATCCAACGGCTACGGACTCAACAGAAGCGGGCCGAGCTCCTGTCGAGTGAAGATTAGTCTATTTATATATTATATATAAATATATATATATATATTTATATATATATATATTATATATATATATATATATATATATGCACACACACACACGAATTTTATCAGGACTCTTTCTGCTAAATGACAATTTTGTTTGCATGTATGCACCATATCCATTTAAGATTTGGTGAGGGCTGCAATTTGGCAGCAAGAACTGCATTTGAAAGTCTCCAACACAACCTTGGGCTGAAAAAACTGGAAATGGGCGGACGGTATCCAGTCCATCTTGGCCTATGGGGAGCTAGCTCTCCAATATTATATCATAATTTCTTTTCCCTTTTTTTTTAAAAAAAAAGAAGAAAAAGCTTACACATAATGTTCATGTTGCAGTGAGGGAATTCACCTGAAATGGACATCATAATACTTCCAGGTGGAAACTGGTATAATTGTTTCGTCATCGCTGTCGAATGATTACGGTTGGCCAAATGCACTGAAATCTATGCACCACTCAGCAGCAAAATCCTTCACATCATCCACTTTGATGTCCACAATGGCAAAATAGAAGCAGTGTTGGCACACACACACACACACACACACACACACACTAGTTGGGAGCTTGTGTCTCCTTTTTACTAATGCCTAGCTGCTTTTCATCTCATGGCTTCATTGAGTGCCCCGGAAGAATTTGTTTGGATAATTATTTTATTTTATTTTTATTATTTTTTTGAGGAAGAAGTTTCATTTAACTGATATTGTAATTGGCCAATCACGTTCTAAGTCGTATGATTCTAAGTGGGGTAGTACAACTATTAATCAATATCTAACATGAATGTAGAGGACAGAGTTCCTCCAGAAGTGCTTCCTGTGTTAAGACGAGAAAAACAACTTAAGAACAATTCATGAGCTTCTGCCCTCAACAACGGAATAATAATATTTTTATTTTCATTACTGCTAAACTATTATATTCTAGTATTCGGAATGTAGAAGAAGATCAAGGCCTTTCTGCCTTTAGATAGTTTAATGTTTGCAAGTGGATTCCTTCCTTTTGGTAAAGCTACAGTGGCAAAAGAGACCCACTAACTCACCATCTCCACTACAGCAAAAGTTCCTGCTGCCCTCTGCAAGCTCATTTGTCACAAGAGAATATAATCTTTGAATCATTTATCAGAGACGTTAGAAATGGAAAAATCACAAAATACCAGCAAAAGTTCCTATTGATGACCTGATGAAAAGGAAAAAAAAAAAGGTGCATATAGGGAATAAATATAAGTTAAAGTTCATCTTAGGCACTGCAACTTGATGAGCTCGTGAAAAGTCGCTTTCGACATAGATTGGACATGTTTAGCCTGAGCATAGATGCTGGTGGGAACTATATAGCACGAGTTCTACCTGCCACATGTTAGCCAAGGAGACGATGAGCGATGTCGCAACTTGTGTCGAGGCTCCATGGATGGACCTCGGTGCAGCACAAGGTCGGGTGGACCGAGCCAATGTCCCCAGGCGAGCATATAACCGTTCAGAGACGAGACCGGTCAACTACACGGTTAGCTCCAGAACGTGGGATGCACGTAGTGTGTTACGGACTTGCACAGAGACCTGGGATGCCACGTCGTGTGTTCGCATCGAACTGATCATTCAACTCACGATTTCCGCTCCCTCCATGATCACCGGTATGACCACACCTCCAATATCCTACAAACAACGCCTATAAAGAGTTGCCCTGGTCTTCACAGTGGAATCCCAGATTTTTCCAAGCAACCAGAAGGAGAGAATAGCAAGAGAACGTGTAATCAAGTATTAAGGCTCGTGCCAAGAGTAGTTGAGAGACTGTGATGGAGGATTGTACATCATACCAATTCTTTGTTAGTAATTTTCTTGTTGTTGATCGCGCAAAATCCCATGGTCTTACCTTAGTTCGGTTCGAGTGTGTCAACATAAAAATTCTTGTGATTGCTTGCTTTATTTCTTACGAGCCCTCTCATCCTTCTGGTCAAGGTCAGCCCGATCAGAAACTTAGTGGCTATGGCTACTGAGTTCATTCAATTTTAATAAACCAGTAGGGGACTGACATGTAGGTTATCAAGTATACAGATAGCATGCAGGCAAAAGAAGATTGATCTTGATGATGATGGTAGGCATGAAAGAGAAGTGAAAGCCAAGCATATAGGAGTTCTCAGATAAGGCCGCATAAAGGGGAGGACCATCAACTTTTCCACCTATTTAACAAACCTTTTAAGCCAAGGGCATCTTATGTGTGAGTTGGTTGCTTTTTTTATGACTGTACTAGATTTTGTCAATGAGTATGTGCAAAGAATCACATGAGTGCAGATGATCACTTGGTTCAGACTACAATGCTAAACCAAGGTGGTCCTAAGTTTGATTTTTTTTTTTTTTTTTTCAACATATAATAGAAAATATTCGATAATATATGGCTGGTCACTTGGTTCAGAGTACAAACTTTAACAAAAATTTCGAGAAGAACATATAAGACAGTTGCCTACCACTCGTGGAAGAGCTGGCTAGCAAATTCCAGCTATTAAAGTGTGGTGTCAATTATTTTTTGAGATAATAAGGAAAAATATTTCATGTAGAAAATGTTAGATTATTATACTGAACACAATTTTCTAACCATAATCATTTAGAGTATGATTGGAAAATAAAATCCCGCATGTGTTGTACCCCGAAACGTGGTTGAATACATGCACATACTTGTTATAACCTTCAATTCCTGAAAAATCACTATTCCACAATATTTTGTCAATCCTAGCAGTGTCGGAGCTCTCAAAAAACTATAGGCTAGAAAGATACGGTGGGATCACAATGCTCAACTCTAGCATTTGTCATCAAAAAATCAAAAAGTGAAGTGGGTTTCAAAATTGTGCATATATATAATATTATTAAGCATTTGCACCAAAAGGAAGACAAAAGCACGCGTGCATGTAATTAATCATGGTTAGTGGAGACACAAATGGAATGATCTGTTGAGGTTATATTGGCTTTTTTATTTTATTTTAAGTTGTAGTTACAAAAAGATTTGTTGGTTGAATAGCAATGCTGGATCACTTTACATTATTATTATTATTTTTTTGGTCTAATAAAATTAAAAACGCAACCCGAGCCGTAAAACAAGATGATCTTTTTCATACAATCCAAAACATCTTAGATGGATTTTGGGTCAAAAAGTTTGGTACATCTGGCAATTTTTGTTGTCAAACAACCACATTTTCAACTTCACAAAGCAAAATTTTTTATTCTAAAAAACAGAGAAACTAAAAATATATAAAACAGTACAGACCGGACCATGCCACCCACACTACTTGGACCGACTGGCTCGGCTCATAGCTAGCTAAAAAATATAAACAAATGCTGAAAAAGTATTCTGCTTGGTTGTTTTCGTAAATTTCAAATACCATTCTCAAAGACGCTTAACACGCATATAAATACATTATCCCTTAACCACCACCCGATGTTGAATAATCCAAGGGCTCAGTATTATATGTATAAACCATGATCCTACTCAGTCCAATCCAATATTCATGCTGACCCGCTTCGTCTTTCAAAAGCATTTGCCTATCCATCCCGTACAGACTCGGTCGGGTCTACTCGCATGCATAATGCCCACCATGTTTTATGCTCAAAAGTCAGATATTTAAGTTGGTTAAGATACCAACCAATTTTGGTTCAGTTGATTAGCACGGCTGGGTGCTGAAAAGAAAATCCTAGCATGCTTTTCATAAAAAAGTAGATTATGAGTTCGAATTTCAGGAGTTTTATCTAATGCGCATAATTTTGATCAAAATATAGTATATAAATCGAACTCCGCACTCCGCAGTCAAGACCAAAAAAAATTAGTTAAGGTGAGGAAAAGAAGTGAAATATACCTAATATGCAAAACCTACTCATTAGAAGATACATTTTGCAAAGGGTGAATAGTATTATGTGTACATTACATCCATAAAGTCAACGGGGTGCTAGGCAGCATTCACCACTAATATATCATACCAATGGATAAATAGGAGTGGAGTTCGAGTATCAGTACCACCAAACTCAGCTAGACTAGGTTCGTTAAGTTCGGGCTCGGCTAGATTATAAAAAAAAATTTGAATGCAGTTGATTAGTTTTGTACTTTTGTTATTTCGAAACTCGAATTAATCAGAGGTCAGCTCGAAATTGACTCTAGCTCGACTTAACCTGGTCTCGACGTGGCTTTAATAAGCGCACGAGCCTATTGAATCAAATTGTAAAATGTTCAGATCCGAGTCGACAAGCATGCCAAGCGTTAATTTGAGCTCGAACTCAAATTTAGCTCGAGCCTAGCTCGAACTGAGAACAGTCCAACTGGGTCTTCTTTACTCACGGAGAATCCATGCCTGCTTGGACATGTACGCATATGGTAAGCTATAATA
This sequence comes from Xerophyta viscosa, assembly GCA_002076135.1. Classification (NCBI taxonomy): domain Eukaryota; kingdom Viridiplantae; phylum Streptophyta; class Magnoliopsida; order Pandanales; family Velloziaceae; genus Xerophyta; species Xerophyta viscosa. The sequence continues at coordinate 130,802 of MJHO01000223.1, read as the reverse complement.
TATTAATATAACTTGGAACCATATGCCCCTAGGAGGATGACGAGAGGATTCAAATCTAGGGTGCTCATATAATCATTAGCATTCTAACTCGGCGGTGCATCGCCCGTTGTTATTGCTTCTGTTTAGTAATGGAAAGTACTTAATTATTTTAGGTATTGCCTTATTTTTTTGAAAGAAGTGAAAACAAAAACAACAAGGAATCTGTCTCAAATACTTATCCATCATCCAACTTTGAAAAGTAGTTACCCAAAAAAAAAAAAGAAAAAAAAAAGAAAAGGACTTTTCAAAAGTTCTTCGAAGGTAGCAAGACTAAACATGAAGCTAATCGAAAACATCATATACTATATCATATTATTTTATTAAATATAATTTTCTAATTACAATCTAGTTATTATTAGTCATGGCATAAACTTTCATGCTTTTACTAAATAATACGTCATTTAGTATATGAAACTAATGGTACAACTTGTATTTAAAACAATACTCGTATTCGTAAACGATGATTCATCGTCGTCTTCAGCAGGCATAACTCCAAAAGTGTAATTCTAAAATAACTGATATAGTAGTGCTGTCCCCTCAGCAAAATCAAAGATAAAATTAAAACTTAAAATTTAGTACACTAATTTGTCGAAGTTTTTAAAATAGTGGCTGATTTGTAATTAACCTTTCCAGTTATTTCCCATTGGACACAAGCTAACACTCAGCTGGCCCCAACCCAGCCCAAGCTTCATCTGTTGGAGGCATCATTGGCCGGCTGCCAGCTGCCCGACGCCACGTATGGATCGTCCCCACCAATTGGACCACACTAAGAATAAATCTAATCCGACGGCCTATCTTCTTTATGATCCAACGGCTCGCCCACGATTCCCCAGCTCTGCCGGTCACGTGATTAAGTACTTCTTTTATTGCCAACAAATATAAATTATTTTTCTAGGCATGTCGAATTTGGGACAGGGTGGACAATTTATCTTTAATAATCAGATGAACTACAAACTGTCCCCTCCGATTTCTCACTACTCAGAATCATCACTTGCAAGGTAGTTACCATGATTAGAAGCCTGGTAGAGTTAAGATCGTCTAACTTTTACTTATGAAAAAAAAAAAAAACTAGAAGACACGCCTATATTGTACTACTAGCGTGAAATTTGATCCTATATGCTCATATCCCATACAGATCAAAAAGTTTGTAATTATTTTTTTGAAAAAAATTTAATATGAAAGTTATAGATTTAGATAAAATTTATAATTTTTATATTAATTTTTTTTTAAAAATATTTTTTAAAAAATATTTTGGACCATAAAATTTAACGAATTTTAAACAGATTTTAAAACTGTTTTAAAATCCATTTCAAACATGTTAAACTTTGGAGTCCTAAAATATCCATCTAAAAATATTTTTGAAAAAAATTTTAACGTTAAAATTATAAATCTCATCAAAATTTATAACTTTAATATTAATTTTAAAAAAAAATAGTTAAAAATTTTTCTTTTTTAATTTTTCGGTACACGCGGACGAATGAAAATCCCATGCGCACAGGCGTAAGGATTAGCACTCCTACTAGCGTACTCTTGTGACGTGCATCTATTCCTAAATCTGTGATTTACATCGCTCCCACCGAACACACATCTCTAGGATAAGGCAGAGATTGAGGAGTGCTAAATAAGTGTCAGGATTATCAATGTGGTGATGACCGATGTGTGGCAGAACAAGTTAGAGATTGAACGGTGTTTACATGGAGCACCACCTACTATATTTTGCTAATATATTCGCTTCTTCTAATGCTCCCTATCATTGTATATATATGTAGGGGATGATACCTCATACTGCTTTAAGGTCGCAAGGTATGTATAAGAGATGCAGAGTGGGGGAGGGGGGTAATAGATTGGTATATGATGCCGAATACCGCTATTTGTTTTCCGAGTGAGGGTTGAAGATAAGGATGATCGTAAATGCTAGATAAGGTCTCACAAGTTTAGAAAATAGGCGTATCAATGATTGTTTTGAAATTTCCTAGAAAGTGAATAATAGATTCGTTACGATTAATAAGTTAATAACTTTTCTTTGAAAGATACGGTTTATATTTGACGAGTTTTGGTTTGCAAATTTTATACGTTACTCTTTAACAAAGGCTATGATTTACTTAAAATTAGAATTCACTGGCACTTGCATCGCGTTGCCCCCCTCGACACGAAGATGGGGACCATCATGAGTATCCGTTTGACCACCTTTGTCCGATCATTAAGTTAATAACTTTTTTTTTGGAAGATACGGTTTATATTTGACGAGCCTTGGTTTGTAAATTTTGTACGTTACACTTTAACAAAAGCTAAGATCACTTAAAATTAGAATTCATTGGAACGTGCATCGCGTTGCCTCTCTTGACACGAAGATGGGAACCACCATGAGTATCTGTTCGACCCACATAAAGCCCACCAACAATACGACATCTCACTATTCATCCGACGGCTAAGATTTGGTAGGATCGTTGGGGAAATCAAATTTTCTCCGGTCTATGTAGGGTTATTTTTCGAAACAGATAAATTTAACTAGACAATAAAATCTTGAGATATATGGAAGAAAAATTCTTATCTAATGTTTAGATATATAGGAAAAAGTATTCCCTTGTGTCCATACAATAGGGTTTCATTTTTATTGTACTATACTGCTATCATATTTAGATCCTTAAAACGAAAAAAGGAATGACCTTTTCGTCTTATAAAATTTTTTATATTTTTTCTATATTAAGCAAAAAAAAAAAACATACATATATATATATATATATATATAATATATATATATATATAAAATTTAAATTAAAAATAAATCTTTATTTTAAAGATATTTCTTAAATATACCTCTAAATAGATATTTTTAAATTTTAAATTAAAAAAGTTTTAGAATATCAAAATATTCGTATAAAATATTTTTGAAAAAGTTTAAATAAAAAATTTTATGAAGCACACAAATTTTTTTCCTTATTTTGTATATATATATATATATATGTATTTTAGAATAATTTTATAATTTTTAAAAAAAAAGTATTTAGTGACTTCTCAAGGGCTCATCTGGTTGAATTGACTAGCTTAATCGGTTTATACAATTAATAATTCAAATAATTTAATTATTTATACTAGTAAATCAATTTAAATTAATTAATTTAATAATTTAAAATTTGATATAAATAAGTTTGAACAGTCGACTTAAACGGCTAATTTCCACCGGGTGGTGAAGGACTATTTAAAGGAACTTTCAAAAAATAAGGAAAAAAGAGGATCAAAAGAACACAAGTTAAGAAAATAAAAATGAAATTTTATTATAACACACTATTGTTTGGCTTATTTGTTTATTTATTGCTTTTTCGCTCGCTCCGCCAGTCTCTTCCCCGCTTCCGCCCCCTCCTCCTCCTCTCTCTCTCTCTCTCTCCGCTCCTCCCCTCCCCTTTCCCCCCTCTTTCCCCTCCCCCCCTTTCTCTGTGTGTGTGTGTGTTTGGGTGTCAGTCTAAGTTTTCTTTCTAGGGTTTTGTTGTTCTATGGTACGTCGACGAAGCCTTTTAATTTCCCGGAGCTGGATGGGGTTTCGTATCTGCGAATAATCTCTCTGCTGATGGAAGCGGCGAGGCTAGGGCAAGGCTGAGCTAACTGTCCTATTCGGATGGCATTGGGGGATTTGATGGCCTCACGGTTTTCCTCGCAATCCTCATACTCTTCTTCTTTGGTGTCGAATCATTTGGACGTGTTTGATCGAGAGGCGGCGGCGCCAGATGACGGATGCCACGCACCAACGACAACAAGTATGGCGTATTTGCCGCAGACAATTGTGTTTTGTGATTTTAGGCATGAGGGATTTGAGTACTCGGCTCCTTTGGGACCGTCAGAGAACGGCCTTGTCGCCAAGTGGAAGCCTAAAGACCGGGTACTTTTTTGGATTTCCAATTCTTCAATTGTATAGCTTTAGATGCAAAATTCATCTTTTAATACGTATACGAATTTTGATTAGTTTCCCTAAACATGCTGTATATGAATCATATATAGGAAAATTTTCATAATGTACTGAATTACTGACCATTTTTTGTAATATTAGTTGTGTGTTTAGATGATGACATGCAGTACTTTAGCTTAAACGCAAAATCCATAAGATCTAGCTTCACTTTCTGTACTCTTTGGGTTTCATTACTAGTATTCCTTCAGTGTCAGCATGTGCCTTTTGTTTGCCATAACATGTTTTATCTTGTGCTGATCTTAATATATATGGTTATGGTCTTAGCATGATCACAAGCTCTTACGTTGCTCATAGCCAGTTTATATAGCTTCATAAGTTAAACACAAAGGTAGTTTATAACATTGTGTTTGTGATAATCATCATTAATCTTTGCGGATAAAATTGTCAAGTGATGTTATGGTAAACTTAAAAGTCACTAAATTTGACAGTCCAGTGAAAACACGAACAGGTGAATATTGAGAGACATTTTTGTCTATAGCATAGTATGCTTAATGCTTATACACTCCCGTAATTCGCAGCATATCTGCTTCTAGAATCTGGATGCAATTATTCAAGATAATGTCGATTTCTGCGTGTCACGTGCACTACTATGCAAGCCTTTATGTGCAAAGTTTTGTGCAATTTGGGTAAATAAAAAGTTCTAGACCGAATGACGTTTCACATTGTTCCAGTGAGAACCTGTGTAGATAATCCAGAGGTTAACTGTTAAGGTAGATTTACAATTCTAATGCCAATTACAATGACTCTTTATTATTAGTCTTATGAAATTTTGTGTGTATATATATATATACACATACATTCTTATATATATGTATATATTATGTATGTCTTTATCTCTTTGACTAAATTGTCTCTTAGTGCAGATGAAGACTGGATGTGTGGCACTCGTATTATGTTTAAACATAAGTGTTGACCCACCAGATGTAATAAAAATATCACCTTGCGCACGGATGGAGTGCTGGATAGGTAAGGCCTGCCCTTGTTACTTAGCACGCTCAATTTGTCTTTCAACTTTCAAAGTATGAAAAAATGGTAATTGCAATATTAATACTTCTGCATATCACCATCAAGTATATTGGTTGGTCCTTGTTTGCTTTTCTGGCCATGAAAGCTCCTTTTTTTTGTACTCTTTGACAGTTGCTTAAGTATGTATTTATTATTTCCTGTCACAAAATTATCAAGACAACAACAACAAAACAACATCCTAGTGGTAAGTCCTACCCTGGCGGGGTCTGGGGTGGGTAAAATATACTCAGGCATGCCCCTAAGGAGGCTGTTTTCCTAGGATCTTCGGCTGTTTTTCTTGGCATTGACAATTGTCAATGTCAAGAGAATGATTCTAAAGGCAGGTGTAGAAATTCTATGCTTACTGGAACTAGATATAGGTTATCCCTCTTTTTGTAAGGCAAATTTCCTTTATAATTGCAGGGAACTGCTTTTTCAATATGGGGAATTTCTTTTACCTAAGCAACATAGTAGTTGTTAGGATATTGGTTTCTTTTGGGTTTAAGTTTTGGTGTGAGAGGCTTACATGCTGCAATATTGAGGCTTAGGCCTTGGAATATACATTCTTATGGACTATGGTTTAAAGCATGGTTTAGGTGCTGGTTGTCACACTCCGTGTTGGGCAGCAAGAACTTGCACGGCGCTTGCCGAGAAATAAATGTATGTCGGCACGCTAGTCGCGGCACCATTGGCACGGCCGGCATGTGCCAAGATTTAAGTTTACCTAAATTCAGCTCGACTCGGCACAAAAAACCTTGGTTTAAACCACGAGTCTTACGAAATGGATGAGTCACATTGTTCATCATCGTGTTGCATCACGTTGTCTTTTAAATCTTTTTGCTGGATGAGGGTTGAAACGCATGATTGCATGTCATTGTCTTTTAAAATCTTGTTGCTGGATGAGGACTGAAATTCATTGCATATTTTGAGAGGATCGAGAAGCCTACAGAGTTTTGTTTGGTCTTGATTCCTGACTATTTCAGAATCAATATATGAAATCATATTTACATGACTTCCTAAAAACCAGCGGAGTTCATTCGAAGGCGGACTTCTAGATGTCTATGATTCAGGAGTTCTGGAGGAGCTTAAACAAGTTGCGACTAGGTAAATAGTCGTCTTCAAATGGTTTTATGTCAGAGTATTCAGCAGGAATTAACGACTTGGACAAGGAAACAAGAATGTTTTCCAAAGAATATTGCTGGATTTAGAGATGGTTCTTGTGAAGCATTGATGAATGCCTCTTGTTCATATGATGTACACTTAACTAACTTCCTTTTTCATGTTGAAATAAGAAAATACCTCTTGCAAGGTTTCAAAAAAATCATAGTTGGTGCTTATTTAGTTATATTTTTGGTTGGCAGTCTAGAATACACAATTTCGAATAAACCATTTGGGAAGTATGATATGTTTATACATGGCTCCTTTGAAAAGTTTTATATGTGTAGGGATTGTCTTACTTTGCAGATTATCTGCTCAAGCTTAGAGCGTCTGCTCGTGCACTGCATACAATTCCTTTTCTTCTAACTTTGACAAAGTTAAAAATGAAAGAAGTGCATTCACTTGCCGTCGACTCCATTTTGTTGTTTGATAAAATGTCTACGTATTAATAACAATCAGCAATTTAATTTTTAGTCTGTGTAATAGGAAATTGTTGGCCATATTGGATTGGTGCTTATATAATTGCCTACGCCTTAACTTCCACCAGATGTTTTGATTTGATGGATTGTTTCCCTTATTGGTTTCAGATCCTTTTTCATTGAGTTCCCAAAAGGCCCTTGATAGAATTGGTCAGGCTTTGCATGAACAATATGAAAGGTGGCAACCTCGGGTAAACATTTAAAATTTCAATTATTTTAATGCTATCGGATATGTTGTATTTGTACTATGATTTTTTGGTACTGCAAGGCTCGTTATAAAATATCACTTGATCCTACTGTGGAAGAAGTCAAGAAGCTTGGCACAACTTGCGGAGTACGCCAGGTCTGAAAGAGTCCTCTTTCACTATAATGGACACGGAGTACCAAAACCAACATCATCTGGTGAAATTTGGGTTTACAATAAGGTTGTTATCACTGATATGGTTATAGTGATGTTGAATTTGTACACTAGTGATCTCTTGCTTGCGTACAGTGACTTGGAGATTCTGTATTCTGCAGAGCTATACCCAATACATACCACTACATATCAGGGAGCTTGATTCATGGATGAAAAGCCCTTCCATTTATGTATTTGACTGCTCTGCTGCAGGGTTGATTGTCAGTGCGTTTTTGAAGGTAAGTTTTCCTCTTTTTTTTTTTTTTTTCTTTTTCCCCCGTGTAAGATATAGGCTTCCATTGTTGTGTATCTATTAGAGAATTATGGTTGTACTTGTGTTACAAACATATGATTGATGTTTTTGTACTTGTCCTATTAACTTAGCATCTGGATCTGAGCTCTTCTGAAGCAATAGTCGAGCCATCAAAGGACTGTATTCTTCTTGCTGCTTGCGAAGCTCATGAGACACTTCCTCAAAGCCCTGAATTTCCTGCTGATATATTCACTGCTTGCCTTACGACACCAATAAAAATGGCACTACGCTGGTAAGTCATGCCTGTTTGAAAGTGTTTTTGATCTTACTGTAGTTGCACTTTTGTTCTGTTTATCATGTTTATGCATGTGTAAATTTAATTGTTAGGCTTCACTTTTTATCATTTTGAAAAAGTAAACTCTTAACTGTGTTCTGACGTCCTGTTAGATAAGGGTTATACTTCGTTGACAACCTCGGTTAGCAGCCTCTACCTGTTTCTGCCCCCCTTTGCATTGGTTTCATCAGTGGCGGATCCAAAAATTTTCAACAGGATAGTCAGATATATATATTATATAAGATTATTTTATAACCATAAACCTACTGTTCTAGATGTAAATTCAAGCAAATCAAATACTGAATGAGCCAAAAACAACCACACTAGCACTAACATAAAATTTTTTTGCAAAATACAACTAGAAATTAATTCTTTGATTAAACCATTATCAATATATACCTAGGCACAGACAGGCAGAGGGCCGCGGCGCGGCGGAGCGTGATCGGTGGAAGGTGGGAATGCCGGATGGGCTTACTGCATACCCTAGGCTTTCGGCGGGATTGGGAGAGGCGTGCGAAGGGATGATTGGGACCAAAGCAGGGTAGGGCGAGGCGTAATTTTTAAAAAGAAAACACAAAAAGTAGGATCGAAAGGATCGAACTCGCGACCTCACAACTTGCGGCGCGTCTGAAGTGCCACTGTGACAAGCTTGTAAAACATCAATATGTGACGCAATATAATTATATACTAATTAATTATAATATATATATATATATATAAAATTCCTCCAAAATGCAGGGTAGTCAATTGACTACCCTGCTAGACCAGTGGCTCCGCCACTGGGTTTCATTTAAGGCAGTTATACAAATATAAAGAGTGAACCTTTTGGGAAATATGAAAACGCTAATGGCTGTGCTATGTTTTTGCCTTCAATAATTTACAACTTTAAAAAATTGTGTATCTCTGTTGCATGGTGATGTGCTTTTGCAATGAGGTTATTGCCATGGAAATAGATATTGTTATCTCAACCCTAATTAAAGCTATTGTTATCTGCAATTTCATAATCCAAGTTTGTTTTCTGGATTGGGTATATGGACCTGGCTTATTTTAATTATTTAGTGTTGATGTGCTTGTTACTTATTTGGATGTGTGAATAATGATTACGCACGGATATGTTAGATGTCTTTTTTTACAAATTTGTCAATAACTTGTCTGCCACTGCTTATGTTTCGTATGTTTTTTGTTATGTGATATTAGGAATTAGTATCTTCACTTAGACCTTTTCAGATTAATTCATTCCCTTTCTTTTAGTTTTTTTTCATTCCCTTTTCTTCTTCTTCTTCTTTTTTTTTTTTCCTCACATCAGGTTCTGTTCTCGCTCTTTATTACGGGATACCCTTGATCATTCCCTTATAGACAAAATTCCTGGACGTCAGAATGATCGGAAGACTCTTCTCGGGGAGCTAAACTGGATTTTTACTGCCATCACGGATACAATAGCATGGAATGTCTTACCTCATGGTAGTTGATAAATGGATAACATTCACTTTTGAAATGTTTGTAGATGTTTCAGATCTTACGGAAGTTCTTTCTTTTTGTTTTTTTGAAGATCTTTTTCAGAGGTTATTTAGGCAAGATCTTTTAGTTGCCAGCCTGTTTCGAAATTTCTTGCTAGCTGAACGGATTATGCGATCTGCAAATTGTTCACCGATTTCATATCCAATATTGCCACCGACTCATCAGCATCATATGTGGTAGGTGTATCTATGCATTTTTCCTTTCTCAAAATTTTCTCATGGTTATGTTGGTCATCTTAAATTTTATTTTTGCAGGGACGCATGGGACATGGCTGCGGAGATTTGTCTGTCTAAGCTTCCACAGTTAATTGATAATCCAGGCAGAGAGTTTCAGGTTTTCTTCAGCGATATCATCTTGCTATCATGGCACTCTGAACTTCCTTTTACTCTCTATTGAGTTTTACAACTTTGTTTGATGGTTATATAAGCTTTTTGCTAAAACAATTTACAAAGCTTAACTTTTGCTGACTTAATTTCCTTCATTCATCAGTCAAGCCCATTCTTCACTGAACAATTGAAAGCCTTTGAGGTGTGGCTTGATCATGGCTCAGAGCATAAGAAGCCTCCTGAACAGCTGCCTATAGTTCTTCAGGTGATGAATCTGTCTGTTACTGGGTTATGTCATTCTTCTTTGTTCTTTTTCTTGCATTGTAGTCTATAAATGTATGTTTCAGTAAGTGTATCTCTTGTGCATAGCTGAAGAAACATGCAGGCTATGCCTTTAGGTTTTTGGTAGATAATTCTTTTTAGTTTTGTCCATGACCTATTAGGTCTTGTGGCTAGGGTTTGTGTCTGGCTTTGAGTTATCCATGATGATATCTGTTCGTTGAAGATTGAAGGTAAATACTTTTCGCAGCCTCCATCAGTCATGATGGGGGTTCTTCCTTCGTGAAGCCTGTCTTATCGGGAGAGACCTGCTTAAAATTTACTTTTTCCAGCTGTTGAAGTTTTTTTTAAACTTTAGTGAACCTACGACGTGCTTCTTATCTCTTGTCTGTGGATTTGTCCTCACTATGCCGAGAGGAAGACAACGGGACAAAAACTACCTTAATCAGTAACCAAGTTATTATTTAGGAGACGATATTTTTGGACTTTCCGTATTTAAATACCTGATTGGTGGCAGTAACAGTTAGAAGAAAGTTGTCGAGAAACAACTTCTCATTGACTAAAGAGGCTAGTCAGTTGACCTTACCTTTTTTTTATATAATTTTTTCCTAAAGAATACTGTAGATGAACTATACCGTTGGTATTCTCATGATGGATACCCAGTAGTGGACAATGGGTTAAATGAGGCTTCCGGCCTTTCACAAATTAGAATGTGAAGGTAGCAATTGGCATTGCATAAATAACAAATATTTACTTGTGAAACTAATTACAGTAGTATACCCATGCATGTGAATAGATTTAGCTGATGCAGATGAACGAAACAAGGATATATGATTAAATTGGAAGGCACACTCAGGGGTCTAAATTGGCAGACCCTTGCAGTGATGTTAATTGAGCTGATCATTATATACTTTCCGTGCCGGTTCCGGCACCCGTACGGTGCCGAACCGGCCATGTTGGTGAGTGCGCCTGTGCCGCCCGGCACGGTGGGCAAGCTTTTTAGTTGTTATTTTTTTTAATATAAAAAACATTGTTCATCTTCCTCGGTTTCGCGAAGAAGATGAACAGTCGCGCTTGTGTGAGCGCGATGATTTTTTTTTTTTTTTTTTTTCGTCGCGGCACGGCGCCGACGACACAGCAAGGTCGGAACCGGTAGTATTATTTAGTGGCATGCGCTCTACGCATGACCACTCTTTTTTATGGTTTTTTTAATTAAAAATTTTAAAAATAATTTTATATAATAAAATATATAATAAGATATAAACTATTTTATTATAGGCATGATAGCACGTCTCGAGTTCGGAATTTACCGAAACTCTGCGCGGTACGAAACGGAAAATTTTGGTTAAAGACTGTTCGTGAAGGACGATCATAAAGAAAGCCAGCCGCCATAGACTGGGTTTTTTGGCTGCACGTGCAGTCAAATATTTTTTTTTAAAAAAATTTAATTTTAAAAATTAAAAAAAGGTCAGTTTTCGAGTCTATATATGACAATGAATTCGTACTATCTGTTATGGATTTGTAATTTTTTTATCAGCGACATCGACACTCTATGTGGTAATAAATTCGTACTATATGTTATGGATTTGTAATTAGAGTCTTTATATTTTGTAATTGGAGTTTTTATATTTTATTTTAGTATTTTTGTTTCATTAATTTTTTTACTATTATTTAAATAATTTAAATATTTTATATATAAAAAATTGTACGGATGGCACAGCACGGTCGGCACGTGCCGAGTTTCGGAGTTACCGATACTCGCCTCGCCTCGGCACAGAAAACCTTTATATACGTGTGTGTGTACCAGTATCCATGAATCTTTTTTCTGATATATCTGCGCTACAAACTACTGTTCTGTCTAATAGGGGTGAGGTTTGTCATCTAATGTTTAAAGAAATGGCTAATAGGCCTTGTTGTGAAATACTGTTGAATAGATGCACTGCAATAAGAGACAGCAACACATTTGCCATTTTGTATTCTATGTTAAGCAGGATTATTACTAATCAAGTCATGATTTTTTAATGCGGATGTTCTATATAAATCTGTTGTTTTCAAACTAATGAATTTTGCAATTTGCTATTCATTACTCATTGCCGTCTTGGTTTAAGCATTGTGGATGTTAAAAGTTTGTTCATCCTTCATAGACAGCTTGGGATCTGCACTTTTCTTCTTTTGATACCTAATATTTATTGGTATGATGCATCTAGGTTCTGCTTAGTCAATCTCATAGATTTCGGGCGCTGGTACTTCTTGGAAGATTTCTTGATATGGGTCAGTGGGCTGTGGATTTGGTATGTTCTTATTCAATTTTCTAGTAATGTTTCAACCACCTGTTCTCATCTCATAATTTATTCTATCTCTTGTTTTTATTTTGATTTTAAAAAATTGTTTAGGCTTTGTCCGTTGGTATCTTTCCTTACGTTCTGAAGCTACTCCGAACGACTGCTGTGGAATTACGTTCAATTCTCGTATTTATATGGACGAAGATTCTTTCTCTCGATAAGGTATCCTTTATAAATGTCTAATTTATTGTTTTCTGAATTATCTAAATTTGGTCCTTAGTTCTCAATCTTTATATTTATGTGGTGCATGGATTTTTGTTATTTGGGTCTCTTAATCTGGTTGAGTAAGAAGTACGCAATGGATCGAGGGATATGCCATTTTCACTTGCATTAGTCACCATATATTAGAAAATTATACCCCATTCTTTTTTGTTTTTGTTTTTGACGTAGGAAATGTTTGGGTATTACGTCTGGACCTTCAGGAAATGCTACCCTTATGATTCTTTTATTTTTGAAACTAGTTTTTAGTCCATGCTATCCACATGATGTTATGATTAAAACTTGTACTTTTAAGAAGTCTATGCGATTCTATATCATATAACATGAAACAAATACTTGTACAGCTTGTCTAAGTAGGAAGTACCAAAACATGTATTGTTAACTAGCTTTTGATGTATCGGTTAAGTTGGCAATATATCTTAATCTATTTTTACGTACTAAAACTATTTGAATTGGTCGGTTCATGCGTAATCTGATTATAATTTTTTGGTTTTCTTTCACATCCTGTTCGTAATTTTAATTTGAATTCTTATATTTTCGTTTTTTTAAGGCAAATAAAAACATTTGGGTTAACTGTTTTCAAGTTCTTTCATTATTTGCTTTATAACTAGAAATATTTTGATTATCCATTTTGTTTTTTTTTTTTTGGGAAAATTTTTATCCTCTTTATTCCATTCTTTTTTTTAACATTCTTACAACTAAAAAAGTTCTTTTTTGACTTTCTAAGTTTTTGCACCGGCTGGTGCTTAGCCTGAGTGTTGTTTCGATAGGTTGAATCTTTGTAAAAAAAAAAAGGTTGATCCCATCCAGTCGTGAAGGCTTCCGCTCCATGAGCAGGCTTTCTTTTTTGGGTGGGGGTTTTTTTGGGGGGGGGGTGTGTTTGTACACGTTCTTACTCGTGTTAACTCACAATGAGGTCGTTTAGGTGAGGACTCCTACCATTGCGCCTCTTCGCTCTCCGGTAGTAGGTTTAAGATGACAAACCGACAAAAAAAATCTGTAGAGAGTAAGATGACAAAAAACAGCTAAATTGAAAGTCAATAAATAGCACATATTGAACTGAATTAAAAACTCAAAAAATAAAGAATATGTAAGTAATATAAATTTGAAAGAAAGAGAATGTGCTCTTTATATATATATATAGAAAATCGGGTATTAAAATAATTAAACGCCATGTGATACTTCCAATAACTTATAATATTCCACATGTCATCTCTATTATCTCATCATGTGATATGTGGCAAGCTTAATTAATCACACCATTAATGCAATTTTTCATTCAATGCACATTAAATGCATTCAATGTATTAATAAATATTCTATATATTTTTGTAATGAGCAATTATTTTAAAATTTAAGTTATTTATATAAATGATATATTATAATAATTTTAATGAATTTGAAAGGGTAGTATCAAAATATATCAATATTTCACATATAAGCAAATATATATAAATATATAAAAATAGATAATCAAAGTCGTTGTGCCACATGGCATCTTAAATAACCTCTGCTGTGTTATTTGTCATTTATTTTTATATCATAAAAAATATGTGGTATTTGTATAACTAAGTTTAAAAATATGAAATATCTATAATTAAATAACTACTTTTAAAAATAGCAATTTTTTAAAAAAATTATTATATATATATATATATATATATATATATATATTTTTTTTTTTTTAGAAAAAAAGATGATCAAATCGTTGCGCCACGTGGCATCTAAATAACCTATTTATGTGTCATTTGTCATTTATTTTTGTATCATAAACATGTGGTATTTATATAACTAAGTTTAAAAATATGAAATAACTAGAATTAAATTAATAAATTATAATAACTTTTCAAAATAACAATTTCTTTAAAATATTATATATATATATATATATATAATATATATATATATATATATATATATATATATTTTGGCATCTCAAATAACTTTTAATGTATTATTTGACATTTATTTAAGTCATAGAAAAATGCACATGACACTTATTAATAAGAATTTATATAAGTAAGTTGAAAAATATAATAATTTAACTATGTATATATGTATGTATGTGAATATTTTAAAATAATATAAATATATAAAAAGTGGTGAGCAAAACCGTTGCGTCACATGGCATCTCATATAACTTTTGATGTGCCATTTGGCATTTATTTTTATATCATAGAAAAATGCACGTGACATATATTAAGATAAGAATTTATATAAGTAAGTTCAAATATAATGAATTTATATCATATAAAGTAAGTAAATTGAAGAATATTCTTAACATACATATGTATGTAAGTATGTATGTTAAGAATAATTTAAATAATATAAATATATAAAAATTGGTGATCAAAACCGTTGCGTCACGTGGCATCTCAAATAAGTTTTGATATACCATTTGACATTTATTTTTATATCATAGAAAAATGTACGTGACATTTATTAAGATAAGAATTTATATAAGTAAGTTGAAAAATATAATGATTTAACTATACACACACACACACACGCAAGTGTGTGTAATATGTATGTAACTTATTATCACCACCATTTTATAATGCGTCTCAAATAATATTTATGTATGTTATGTGGTATTTATTCTTGCTATCATAATTTGCATAATATTTTTAATAACATAATTATTAATTCATCTATAACTAAAAATATAAAAAATTGAAAATTTAATTTTAATTATTTATATTTATAATCTGAATCCATGCATCGCACGGGTGCAAAACTAGTTTGATTCATCTTTTGGGGGTGCTGACTTGAATGTCTACTTTGATACTTGTATAGTATAGTTAAGAATTTCATGAAGGGATGATCCTTATCAATGAGTAGCATTTATTATGCTTGATTGAAATTGTGAACGTACATCATGAAACAAAACAACTTTTGAAATATTTTTTTTAAAGTTGTTAACAGACACTATGGCAATAAATTTTATAGAGACGATTTAAGTAGATCTCTTTTTGGTCTTCGCAAATGGCACATGGCACACATGCAAAGTAGAAGGCTCCTGCTTTTTAATATAGCAAATAGAATGTGCCGGTTTTTTGGAAACTTGGTTGTGGACCATATGATTGATCGTCCCTTTTTTCTTGTTAAAATTAGTCTTGTCAGGTTGATTTGGTTAAGGATGGTGGTCATGGATACTTCATCAAGTTTCTGGACAGCACGGATGCATACCCTGAACAACGTGCTATGGCTGCCTTTGTTTTGGCTGTTATTGTGGATGGCCACAGGCAGGGGCAGGAGGCATGCATACAAGCAAATTTAATTGATGTTTGCTTGAGACATCTGCAGCTTGCCAATCCACATGATGCACAGACGGAGCCACTGCTTCTTCAGTGGCTGTGTCTTTGCCTAGGTAAGCTGTGGGAGGAATTTCTTGAAGCTCAGGGAATAGGTTTGCAAGCAGATGCAGTTGCAGTATTTGCTCCTCTGTTGTTGGAACCACAACCTGAGGTGAACATTTCTGATACTTAATTTCCTTAAGTTATTTTTTGCATGATCTACTATTTTCTTTTCTTAAGTTGCACAGCTTTTCTGCTCAGGTTAGAGCAGCTTCGGTGTTTGCCCTGGGTACCCTTCTCGATATTGGGAATGACTCCTTTAGGGAAGGTCTTGGTGATGAGGATTGTGATGATGATTATAAAATCAAGTGTGACTTTAATATTATGAAAAGTCTTCTTCATGTTGTTGGAGATGGAAGCCCTCTGGTTAGGGTTGAGGTTGCTGTGGGTAAGTGAGCTATATCTTTATGGTAGGAGCTAATGACCTTGCTTATGATCTCGAACCATGTTCACACTGCTCAATTTCTTTGCTGTGTGCATGTCAGAGTTTTGATGTATTGGATCATTTCAAGGTTTCTCGTATGTATGTAGGGCTGAGCATTTGGGTCAACCCGAACCGAACCTACCCGACCCGAGTTTTAAAAGGCCAACTCGAACCTTATTAAGTCAGACCCGAACCAGCCAGAATTTGGTTTCAAACCGAAGACTAAAAAACTGCAAAACCACCTCTTTGCATAGTCTCTCTTTGTTGCGCAAGTTCCATTTCTCTTAAACTTTCAGCTTGTGCTTCCTCTATTTTCTCCCTTTCTCCTGGTGGTATTATTGGATCCCGTAGGTCAAAATCATCGTAATGTTCTTCTGTGGGATAGTCCTCGTCAGCCGCATAACCCTCTGATATGAATACGGCAGGAGCAGGATCGGGTGGCTCAGCAACTATGGAAGCAGGCCTCGAACAACAAGAGCAAGGCCCAGACTTGGCTGAGAAGGCCTTAAAAGTGTACAAGCGTCGCAGAGAACGAGTCAAGGAACGGGAAGAGCCTGCAAAGTGAAGATTACCTTATTAGTAGGAGATCAATGTATTAGTTGCTGATTTATTGGAGGATATTTAGGAAAGATAAGATCTAGTTAGTTTAGAAGATTTCTATATCTTAGGAAAGTAATACTGCTTGGACTCTTCAAGGCCAAGTATATATAGGGGTGTACGGGAGAGGTTATATTTTATGAAAAGTATGTTTGTTTTACTTAATTAGTTTATCGAAATTCATATCAAATTGGTATCAGAGCTTTGCAGCTGGCCACATGTCGAAGGGAGGCCGGCCAAATCCCCCCACCAGCGAAGGGGGCAGCACCGTCGAAGGGACCAAACCAGCGGTAACATCAACGTTGCAATTGATGACGTGCTACGCGCTCAGGAGAACTTCATGGATAACATGAAGGACTTGTTCAAGTCGTTCTTGGCTGCCCAACAGACTGCCCGCAACGCAACTCCGACACCACCCAACCCATCTGAATCGACCGCAGCGCCCCCTGGAGCGCCAACGAATTTTAATGCTGCGTCACCCCTTACGGGTAGACCGCATGTCCACTTTGGGCACTTCATGCCGGAACGGACACCATCGCCACCCGCACCAACATACTCTCCGTCGACTGCGCCGACATATGCCCAACCGCTATCATCAGCCGCACCATACGCCGCGCACCGTGAACGCCATCAATTTCCTTGTTTCTCCGGTGAAGACCCGCAAGAGTGGCTGTACAACGTGGATAAATACTTCAAGTATCACAGTATTGTGAGCGATCCGCACAAACTGGTCACCATGGCAATGCACTTGCGGGGAGAAGCAAATCGCTGGTACCAGAGTTTCGAGCAATCCTATCCCGTCCATTCATGGCGACAATTCTCGGATGCCGTTATGGAACGATTTGGACCTAGCGCCTTCGGCAACGTCAGTTACACGATGGGAAAACTCCGACAAACGGGCTCTGTAGCAGAATTTCAGGCGGCGTTTGAGGAGCAGAAATCGCGGCTGCCCTGGATTCATGAAGAAGATCTGATAGGGAGGTTTTGCTGTGGGCTTCAAGACCGAATTGCTATCAAAGTGCTGGCCCACGGCCCACGAGATCTCCAAGCGACTTATAGATTGGCTAGACTGTTTGAGGAGGAGCAGAGGCTTGAGCGACGGGTTCCGACGCCAACACACGCTGGCCGATCTCCTCTCTGGACCAAGCAGAACCACGCGGGCAAGGCTGCAACCACCGAGCCGACTCCCGCACCTCCGGCAACACAGCGACATCAGGGAAGGACCACTTCCCTTTCTTGGGCTGACATGAAGGACCGAAGAGCTCGAGGACTTTGTTTTTACTGTGATGACAAATACGACGCAGATCATCGGTGCCGCGCACGCGTGTATAGCTTGGAGGGCCACGAAGAAGATGAGGACGAAGGAGATGACGGTGAACACACCGGAACCGAAGGTGGACAGATCTCACTACATGCTATTCATGGGATGGCAGGCCCACAAACTATTCGACTTTATGGGCAAGTGAAGAAGCAGAAAGTTTTTATACTCATCGATCCGGGAAGTACACACAATTTCATCACGGAAACCTTGGCACGCCACCTGCACTTGATAGCGGCACCCGGACGCAGATTGCAGGTTGAGATTGCTGATGGACGTCCTTACCCCATCAACCAAGTTTTTACCCAAGTACCACTGACGATTGAAGGTGCAAAATTCCTCGTCGATTTTTACCCGTTTCCGCTTGGTGGGGTAGATATAGTGGTCGGTATTCATTGGTTACAGACCCTCGGAGACGTGCTTTGTAACTGGGAAAAAGGTGTGATGAAGTTTGACTGGGAAAGCAAAAACTATGTACTCCGAGGAATTCGTGAAGGCGGAATATCTGGTACATCCACAGGCAGCAAGGGGAGTTGTTTTGCGGTCAGAATTGTTCCCAGCAGAGCGGAGTCACATACGCAAAAGGAAATTCCAGCTGACATACAACGGCTCTTGGACCAGTTCCCAACATTATTCGCGACACCTAAAGGACTCCCTCCCAAACGAGCTTGTGATCACAAGATTCCAGTCATGCCAGGAGCAGCCCCGGCCAATGTGAGACCCTATCGTTACCCAGTGCTTCAAAAAGACGAAATCGAACGAACGGTTCGAGAGATGTTAGACTCAGGCATCATTAGGCATAGTACCTCGGCCTACTCCTCACCCGTAATCCTAGTCAAGAAAAAGGACGGGACATGGAGGTTCTGCGTGGACTATCGAGCCCTTAACAACATCACCATCAAGGACAAATTTCCAATTCCCGTGATCGATGAGCTCCTGGATGAACTACACGGCGCGGTCTATTTCTCCAAATTAGATCTTAAATCGGGGTACCACCAGATCCGGGTGAGCAATGAAGATATTCACAAGACACTTTTCGGACTCATGAAGGGCACTACGAATTTTTGGTAATGCCCTTTGGTCTTACAAATGCCCCGTCTACTTTCCAATCCTTAATGAATGAGGTATTCCGACCTTATCTACGGAAGTTTGTTTTGGTTTTTTTTTGATGATATACTAATCTATAGTACGAGTTGGGACGAACACATTCGTCACCTATCCCTTGTCTTGACAGTCCTCCATAAAGGGAGTTTTTATGTCAACAAGACCAAATGTAACTGGGGCCAACATACTATGGAGTATTTGGGGCACATTATATCGGCCGATGGAGTCGCGGCAGATCCGGCTAAAATACGAGCTATGGAGGAGTGGCCGACACCAACCTCGGTAACGGCTTTACGGGGATTCCTCGGGCTCACTGGCTATTACCGACGATTCATACAAGATTACGGAAAGATTGCTGCACCTATGACCAAGTTGCTGCGCAAAGGCGCCTTTCAGTGGACGGATGAAGCCTCACAGGCGTTTTCCACCCTTAAGCACAAGATGTCCCGTGCTCCAGTCCTCACCGCTCCGGACTTCTCTCAAGCTTTTGTGGTCGAAACCGATGCCTCTGGGAAGGGAATAGGTGCGGTCCTATCTCAGAACAAGAAGCCTGTTGCCTTCTTCAGCAAAGCTCTTGCGGGACGTGCTCTTAGCCAAGCCACCTACGAGAAGGAACTCATGGCCGTCGTTCTCGCGGTCCAACATTGGAGACCCTACCTTTTAGGCCGACGCTTCACCATAATCACGGATCATCATAGCTTGAAATACCTGCTGGAGCAACGTCTCGCGACTCCTGCACAACAAAAATGGTTGGTCAAGTTGCTAGGTTACGACTACTCGATTGTTTACCGACCAGGGACGTCCAAACAGTGGGCCGAGCTTGTCTAGACAAGATCAAAACGAGGACGGCCAGCAGCCACCTCCCACTCCAGACAATGTTTCCCCCAACGAAGGAGTCTCAGGCACACTGCACACGATCTGCTGTTCCTCGGTTCCAGCAGACTTGCTGAGCAACATACGCAGTACGGGGCTAACCGACCCTACATATCAAACACTCCTGGGACAAGCGCAAGCCTCCCCGGACTTATTTACTTTCCGTGATGGGTTACTTTTTCGCAGTGGCAGTTTAGTAATCCCAAATAACAAGCAACTTCGTAAGAGTATCCTTTTCGAATGCCACGACACACCTACAGGGGGACATGCTGGCCAGTTCCGCACTTTCAAACGGCTCAGCAATTCCTTTTATTGGCCGGGTATGAGGAGAGACGTACAACAATACGTACTTACCTGTACTACATGCAACAAAGCGAAAACTAGCTCTCTACAACCTGCTGGATTGATGCAACCTCTGCCAATTCCTAACTCCGTCTGGGAAGACATTTCAATGGATTTCATTGAAGCACTACCACTATCAGATAGAAAAGATACGATACTGGTCGTCGTAGATCGCCTTTCCAAGTATGGGCATTTTATTCCACTACGCCATCCTTTTACGGCACCTACAGTGGCCGATGTTTTCGCTCGCGAGATCATACGTCTTCATGGTATTCCCTCCACCATTGTATCTTACGTCTTCATGGTATTCCCTCCACCATTGTATCTGACCGCGATAAGATTTTTATGAGCAACTTCTGGCGTGAGCTCCATCGTTTACAAGGTACGACCCTCCTCCATAGCACCGCATACCACCCTCAAACGGACGGGCAGACCGAAGTCCTCAATCGTTGCTTGGAAAACTACTTGCGTTGCTTTGTAGGAGAAAATCCGAGAGACTGGTGCGCATACCTCCATTGGGCAGAATTTTCCTATAATACTAGTTTTCATACTGCTGCCCACGCTACACCGTTTGAGGTAGTCTATGGCCGACCGCCACCAGCTATTCACGGCTTCGCTACTGGATCTTCCAAAGTGGATACGGTCGGAGCGGCTCTACGTACCCGAGACGCTGTCCTACGGGACTTACGACAACACTTATTACAAGCGCAAAATCGCATGAAACAGATCTACGACCAGAGGCATAGCGATAAAGTATTTACAGAAGGAGATAAAGTGTTGCTTAAATTACAACCATATCGACAAGCATCAATCACAGAGAGGCGCAATCACAAGCTACGACATCGTTTTTATGGGCCATTTACAGTTTTGGCTAGGGTCGGGAAGGTCGCCTATCGCCTACAGCTCCCTCCCTCTTCCCGTTTGCATAATGTGTTCCACGTTTCCCAACTACGAGACGCATCGCAGCTTCGTTCTGCAGATTTCTCTCCGCTGCCCAAGTTCGGAGATGCAGGGAACCTCCAGCCACAACCAGCGGGCATACTGGCCTCCCGAGTGAGCCGACGCCGTCGCCAGGACTGTTTGGAAGTATTGGTAGCATGGGAAGGAATGAACGAGTCTGACGCAACGTGGGAAGACGCCAACAGCTTCCAGCAACGGTACCAACTCGAGGACGAGTTCTTTTCCCATGGGAAGGGGAATGATATTTTTTTTTTGGGAAAAAAACTTTCCGCAGAGCCAGGATCGGGTGCTCAGCAACTATGGAAGCAGGCCCCGAAACAACAAGACAAGGCCCAGACTTGCGCTGAGAAGGCCTTTAAAAGTGTACAAGGTCGCAGAGAACAGTCAAGGAACGGGAAGGAGCCTTGCAAAGCTTGAAGGATTACCTTAATTAGTAGGAGATCAATGTATTAGTTGCTGATTTATTGGAGGATATTTAGGAAAGATAAGATCTAGTTAGTTTAGAAGATTTCTATATCTTAGGAAAGTAATACTGCTTGGACTCTTCAAGGCCAAGTATATATAGGGGTGTACGGGAGAGGTTATATTTTATGAAAAGTATGTTTGTTTTACTTAATTAGTTTATCGAAATTCATATCACCCTCCTCTGCAACAATGCAGTCGATGTACACCCGGTTCTTTTGCTTGTGCTCTCTCGCATCCTTCCCTGAACGTAGATGCGCTTTTATAGCATCGCGAACCTCAGTTCTACATTGCTCGCATGCTTTGACATTTGGAAAGCCTCCGGCTAGGTGTGGTGTTTTAGCCGAGAAACTCCACCCATTTTCCATGAATATGACAGTAATTGCATATCATATGGAACCTATTGCCTTCTAGAGGTGTACCATGTAGCCAATCAATATCATTGATCAAATGAGTTTTTAGTGGCGCCATTTAATTGAATTGGAATTTAAAATAGGATTAACTGAATTTTGATGAGAAATGAATCAAAGGATACATATTTATAAGCCTTGAAAACTAACCCTTTTAAAATTTTTTAAATTTAAATTTTTTAAAAAAATTGATTTGACTTCGTTGCACGCGCAGCCAAAAAAACCAGTTCCATGGGCTGGCTTTTATGACCGCTCGTGAAGGGCGTTTGATTTGACCGCCCTTCACGGGTGGTCAAATAAAAACAAAAGCCAGCCCTGGCTGGCTTTATAGACTGCCCGTGAAAGGGGGTCGATTTGATCGCCCTTCATGGGTGGTTTAAAAATTTTTTTAAAAAACCAAGAGCCAGCTCCAAGTGCTGGCTTTATAGACTGCCCTTCACGGGTGGTTCTTCTTTTTATCATTTTTCTTTAAGCGCCAGCCCCAAGGGCTGGCTGTATGGACCGCCTCGGCGGTTGGTCAAATAAAAAAATAAAAGCAAAAAAGCTTGCCAACCGTGCCACCCGCCCTTCACGGGTGGTCAAATAAAAAAAAAAGCTCGGCGACGGTGCTCCTTCTGCCGGGCGGCACCGCGCGGTGCCATTCGGCACGGAAATCCTTGCTAAAAATCTGGTCTGTTTGGGTCGGGTTAGGGTTGACATAATTACTTATCCAAGCTTTTTTATATATGAGAGCTATTTTTTTTTTTTGATTAAAATTAAAAAAAAAAAGAGTTCAACACTACAATAGCAGCTAAAAAACTCAAGATTAGAAGACAACAGCAGCTAAAAGCAATTCCAACTACAACAGTTATGTTATGTACATACTGAGCTCTGAGCTACGACACTCCATCAAGAAAAAACTACCAACTAAAAATAAGCTGAAAAAAAAATATTTTCAAATACAATAGTAGCAGTACTATGGATTGTAGATTACACAAGAATCTCATTAAAGTGGAAAAAAAAACAATCTCCTGTTGCCAAAGAGAATCAAAAGAGAGTATAGGCTTCAGGAAGGGCACAAAAATTTTCTAGTAAATAGATGGGGAACAATTGAAGGAGATGCCAAAGAGAATCACACGTACGCGCGAAGTCAACGTGCGGCGGGGCCAGATCAGGAGAAGATGCACTGTGGCTGTAGTATTCGTCGATGGCGGCAGGGGAGGCAGTTTTTTGTTTTTTTTTTTTGTGGGGGGGGGAGAAGAAGAGATTTGGGTTTCGCGGCCTCGGCGTTAATTTAGTTTTGGTACTTGGTTGAAAGAATGAGAAAATGAGTTTTATTAGGCTTGCGGGCTACGATGGGCCGACGGCGCTGTATCAGTAGTTAAGGTAGAGAATATTCGGGTACAACCGGATCCAACCCGAATTTTAACCGCCCAACCCGAGCTGAATATGTTTTACCCGAATAACTGAAAGGCGACCTAAACCGAACCCAAATTTTGGCTTTGTTCGGGTCGGTTTTTCGGATAATGCTAAGCCCTATATGTATGTATGTATGTGTATATAAAAATCTATTTATTTATCTATGTGTGTGTGTACTGCGTGTGCTTGTTTGTGGACTTTAAAGGGTTTTCCTGAATTTCTCCTAAAACTCAACAACCGATGTTCTTTGCATGACGTCACTTGTATTTGTTTGTTTTATTTTAATTGTTTACGTGGATTATGTGATGTGGTGCTAATGATTGTTTCTTTTGGTTACCTTTTTTTGTGGCAGTTCTCTGATTTTGATTTTGATTTGATTTGATTTGATTTTTTTTTTCAAATGCTGCCGATGATATGCTGATTCATTTATAAAGGGTGTCTAACATTTATTGTGGTACACGTAGTTTGTTGGCACAACTCTGTTACTTAATGGAAGCAAATTTCTAGACTTAGGGAAGATAATCGAAGATTTTGAGTGTTTTGGTCTGTCAATAGTATACATCACGAGTAGCTATCACTGCATTATTAGCATCTTTTGATGGCCAATAACTATTGAAGGTCCTTCAGTGATGTTTGTGTTCTAAACATGGACAACATACACAAATTGTGGATATAGACTTGCTTTTTAGGAGATAACCCTTGGCAGTACATAGATCTTTGTATTGTGCAGATCATGCGTCAATATAGTATTTGCTTCTGATTTCTAGATTTATGTGATCTTATGTGGTGTCTCGTTGCTCCTGCACAAGTCTATTATTTCCATGTATATGTTCCACTTTAATGATGCATATATCTTGTTGTCTGGACTCCGGTTCCTTGATAATAAATGGTTAACATAATTATTTGATAGCTTTGGCGCGTTTTGCCTTTGCGCACAACAAAGACCTGAAGACAATTGCTGCTGCATACTGGAAGCCTCAGGCAACTACCATTTTAAACCACATCTCATCTTCGGCTAACATCAGTAGCCGAAATGGTTGCTATAGTAGCCCCACTCAGTATATGCAGGCGGGAAGTTCCCTTCCGTTCCCAATTGGGCCTATTTTAAGCGTAGGCAGTGATGGTGCTTCTGCTGGCCGTGATGGTAAGGTCTCCACAGGCAGTCCGCTTTCTTCAACTGGTATCTTGCATGGTTCGCCTTTGTCTGATGATTCCTCTCAAACATCTGATCCTGGTCAATTAATCAAGGAAAATTCCAGTAATGGAGTAATTGCCAATTCAAGGTTCAAGTCTTTGGATAATTCTACATATCTACAATGTGTTTTGGCTATGTCTAATTTGGCAAAAGATCCATCGCCACGAATAGCAAGTCTGGGTCGAAAGATACTATCTACAATTGGCATTGAACAAGTGGTTGCTAAGTCAACAAGGATCAATGGTTGGAGTTGTAGTCAAGAAGATCATTCTGCTCCATCTTCTAACTTCGCTGGTCTTGCAAAATCATCATCTTGGTTTGACATGACTGCAGGTAATTTCAATTTTTGGTTCTTAGGATGGTGTACTACAATGGGGTGTTTTGCATCTTGCTTCTGCACTTTAACTATGAGTATGTCTTGATCCTAATTCTGTTAGTTCATTTACATAATGATTGCGGAGGATTATGATTTCAGGCCATTTACCAATGACGTTCAGAACACCTCCTGTTAGTCCCCCAAGGCAAAATTACCTTCCAAGATTAAGAAGAGTTTGCTCTTCAGAGTTCGGATCCCACAAGTTAAATTCTTCTGATGCTGGATTAGCAGATCCACTTTTAAATTCTGGTGGATATGCAGTTCCTCAACGTAGTCTGCTCCCACTGTCCTTTATATACAATTGGAGCTGTGGTCATTTTTCTCGACCACTTCTTACGGCATCTGATGATAACGAGCAGATGGTAGCAAGGAGAGAAGAGAGGGAAAGATATGCCTTGGATCGTATAGCCAGATGCCAGCATACATGTGAGTCTTCTCTCCTTGCTCTTTTTTTTATTGAAAAAGAAATAGAAAAAAATTATTTTATTTTATTTTTTGTAGCCTGGTATTGCATTCTGTATATCTTTGCTATTTTATAAGGAAAATTAGATAACACGTATGCCTTCCCTCTTTTCAGCTGGAAGTAAGCTCAGTAGTAATCAAATAGCCAGTTGGGATACACAGTTCGAAACTGGTACGAGGGCCATGTTGCTCATGCCTTTTTCTCCTGTTGTTGTTGGTGCAGATGAGAATGAAAGAATTAGGTAATTCAAGAACCCAAAGTTACTGTATCACGCACTTCGTGATGGTTGTTCGAACTCATTTTGTTGATGCAAACATGATTTATGGAATCTCTTATTTCATAGTTCGGTCAGCTGAAATTGCATAATTTTGGTTTTCCTGTAAACGAATAACTATGTCTTGAATTGATCAAAGTACATGGTAACCCTAGGTATCTCTGTATATCAAATTCTATTATCCACAGAGTTTTGATTTGCCTTGAGTTTGAATTCTATGACACACGTTTATCCTCTTGTAGGGTATGGAACTATGAGGAAGAAACAACTTGGAATAGTTTTGATAACCATGATGTGTCAGAGAGAGGAATTTCTAAGCTCTGTCTTCTGAATGAGCTTGATGACTGCTTGCTTCTCGTTGCTTCCTGTAAGCCCTCTTTTTATTATCTATTTTGTTTTTTTTTGGGTTTGCTGCTAAACTGAGTACTTATATGATGTTTTTAATTCATATTAAATGTAGATGATGGAAATATACGCATATGGAAAGATTTTACCCAGAAAGGCAAGCAAAAGCTTGTTACTGCATTTTCTTCAATTCAAGCTCATAAACCTGGTGTCCGCAGTATAAATACAGTTGTCGACTGGCAACAGCAGTCTGGCTATATGGTAGCAGCTCTTTCCTATTCTTGATCTGATTTTCTGTTTATATTATTTATATTATATTATAATTAAGTTTCTTTCCCCCTTTTGTGGAACAGTATGCTTCTGGTGATATATCGTCTATTCTAATTTGGGATCTTGATAAAGAGCTGCTTGTTGGCACTATTTCGACACCCTTAAACAGCAGAACCTCAGCATTGGTATGTTATTTGCTTCAGGAAAATTCTGATATGCTTTTGACGTTGGCTCCTAGTGCTCCTTAATTGGCTCCCCGCCTCGATTGAGTGTGTGCCTCAAACAAATATAGTAGAAGATTCTGTCATGCTGGCTACTATTAAGTAAGGGACAAAGACATGCAAGTTAGGTGTGTTAGTGGCAGCCATTGTGTTGCGCTCATCCTTCATTTTCTAGTTCTTAATGTCTTAGCTATTAGACTGCTGTAGTGATGTATAGACAATAGGAGATGGCTCACCTGCAGCATGCCTGTGATATAGTTTATTCATCTTTAGATTGTTGAGGTTGTGATATCCGTGTTTTTCAGCGTGGAAGTTTGCTAGGAAAAATTATTGTTGATTGATAGTGATCAACTTAACTAGACTTTCTACACGCATTATATGTGGTTGATTTCGTGCTAATTTTTTAATGGTCCAACCATAAATATACTGACATCATTTCGTTAGTGGTTGGCTTCTGGATATCATTCTTGCACTTGGTCTTGTCTACTTGTAATGCTCTTGATCATGTTTAATGACTATCTATTGAAAATTTTGCCCGTATTTGCAGTCAGCCTCTCAAGTGCATGGCGGCCAATTCGCAGCTGGTTTTGCTGATGGGTCTGTCAGGTTATATGACATCCGCACCTCTGATATGTGAGTTCTGTTATCATCCATTTTAGCTATGTGTGTAATAGGAAGCTATGTTACTTGGACTCTTGGGTTACTCTGTTGCACCTGTGTTGGACACATATCCAATAGTTAAATGGGTGTAGTATTTTGGTACGATCCTTCATCTGTAATAGAAAAATATGAAAAAAGTCGACACACCCGTGTCGGACACTTTCCATGGGTGACTTCTAACAAGCCAAAGTTACATAGATTGCAAATGAATGCTTTCTTTAATCTTTATATTTTATATCTGAAAAGTTTGTTTCTTTTTTATTGAGTAAACTGAAAACTTAGATTGTAACAATGTTCTTTAAACACTTCCTTTATCTTTTCTATGTAGGCTTGTTTGCACTGCAACTCCTCATAACCCAAGATTTGGAAGAGTCGTAGGAATGGGGTTTCAACCTGGATTGGATCCATCCAAGGTACTAATGCTTGCACTTTGTAACTGAAACATGTTTCTGCAGAGTGCATATTAGAATTTTTGTAGCTGAGGATGATCTGTGGACATACTTTCTTCCGTTTCAATGGTTGAAAGTTTCAGTAGTGCTTTTTCACGCACAAATCAAATGGATTGCATAGTGTCTGCTACATTTTGTTTGGTGTTCATGTGTCGTTTCTGCTATTATCTTTTTTGGAAAATGCTACATACTTTATAGCGAGCAGAATCCCTTTTCTCCGTGTTCCTTTTTTTCTCTCTTCTTCTGGAGAGCATGCAGGACTTGCAGCTAGGACCTTTTCTCAGCAATAGTATCTTCAACAAAATATAATTCCTTTTTGACTAATCACTAGGCTTCTGGTGATCCTTACATACCAAACAGATTGACCTTATAGGTCTTTGTGGCCAATTTAAGAAAGGACCTCCAGTTTTAGCAAGGTTACAAATTAGTTCCTAGAATACCATTTGCTGGAAATTGTAATGCCGAATTCAGTTGGCCGCATTGTTGTTCCTGCATCAACTCCATGTCTGATGGCAATAGTTTTTAAGTAAAAAATTTATTGTTTTCATAGTAACTTGCTATTAAAACGAAGACCACATATTTCTATGATGTGGGATGGCCGCTGGGTTGATACACGAGTACCGGACCAGAACCAGCAAATGTTATTTTAATTATGCAGAAATGCCATCATCAGGTTTGAACCCAATGCCGTGCATCGGGCTATATACCGCACACATTATTTGTTGTTCTGATTACATCAGGAGCTCTGATACTCCTGATAAATACAGGTGCAGTTAATTGTGCTTTATAAATTGGTTGTATACTATTGATTCTTCCTCAGATCTCAGTATTATGTGTTTACTTCTTTCCCCCCTTGATGATAACCTGACATCTTTTTCCTCTCAGATTGTTAGTGCATCGCAAGCTGGGGACATACAATTTCTGGATATTAGAAGACATACTGAATCTTATCTGACTATTGATGCTCATAGGGGCTCACTTACAGCCTTGGCCATGCACCGTCATGCTCCGGTCATTGCAAGTGGCTCTGCCAAGCAGATCGTTAAAGTTTTTAGCCTCGAAGGGCAACAACTAGGTTTCATAAAATATTATCCCACATTTATTGGTCAACGCATTGGTTCCGTCAGTTGCCTTGCATTGCATTCTTACAGGGTGCTCCTTGCTGCTGGTACCGTTGATCCTTGTGTCTCCATATATGCAGATGACAATTATCAGTCAAGATAACAGCATATTTGCGCGCATCAGTTGATAAATCCATAACAAGCTATGGTTGTCTGTTTTTCGACTGGCAGGCACAAGAAAGCAGGCCAATCAATGGCTTCACACCCCAATTCATTGATTGGTACATAATCATCCGACTTTCATGTAAATTTGTGTTAACCATATTCATTTGCCTCCAGTCCAGAAGGTTTCACTCCATCCGAAGGTTGCTGCATTGCTTGGAGGCTCTCAGAAATAATGTGAATACTTAGGTAAGCCTGTAAATAGTTCCTTAATTTGGCCTTTTCACTCTCTACTTTCTCCCTCAGCCTACTTTTGTATCATCTGTATCACTTTGTTCGATGTGAAAAAATTGCAACAAAAGCAATGTATTTGCCACATCATTATTACAAATTAAGTTGCCAGTTTTTGAGAAGCGAAGTTATGGCTTTGAGAAATTATTGATTGTATTGCACATGCTGCATGTTCCCATTGGCACTATTCGCTCATTACATAGATTAGATTGAGCGTGGAACTCCTGTACTGAACTGTTTCCTTTTAGCTGTTTGAGAGATCTGATGAACCAAAAGATGTCCTTAAGTTAATCAGGTTAGCTCTTACCACAGTTAGATGTCTAAATCATTGGTGCACATTTTGGATGTGATTCTGACTAATTTGTAGCACTTGCAGTCAGCTAATGACATATTATAGTAGTTTGTTTTGGCATGGCTGGCCTTTTTTGTTCTCTACCTAGTGGAACGAGTGAAGACTACAATTTTGAGCGGTATGCTGCTAAGATTTTAGTTTAGCTTTTAACTAGAGAATACACTTTTTAGCTATGTAGCATGGACACGGACACGGGGACACAACACGGCACGACACGGGGACGCGGCAATTTAAAAAAAAACAAAAAAGGACACGGGTACGGCTCGAACACGGAAAAAAAAAAAGAATTAAAAAATAATTTATACGAAATATTTAAATATTAGAGAATATAATAACATTCGATAATAATCTATCCATAAGGGTGTAATTATATCAACTAAAACTAAAAAAATATAATATCTGAGTGCATAATTATATTATATTATATGTCACTATTACAAATAATATTAACTCTTCTAAAAAAACAAACAAAAAAATATTTCTTTTTAAAAGAAGATATAAATACTGACACGCGTCTCGGACACGCCGAACAGAAGATACGTGTCCGAGGAATGTTGTGTCTGATACGTACACAGACACAGACACGTCGACATTTTTGGAGTGCCCGTGCTACATAGCCTTTTAGCTACTTGCTTGCTCACTTTTCCCACAATAACAAGTGTTGCTATCTCTTAGTTGTAGTTATTTCTATCCTTTATGTGCTTTTAGGATTTTATTTATCTGAATTTATTCGGAACTATTTTCTCTTGCTGCTGTAAAGTAATGTTAGATTATTGCCTTTATCATCCATACGGTATAAGAACTTTGTATTTGATGGCCTTTGCTCAAGATGACCTTCTGTCCGATGTAGATGTTTGATGACACTGCATATTGATTCACATGGCACAAATTAATCAGTTCTTCAAATTGATATTTGAGTTTTCGGTTCTGGACGTTTATCCGGAAGATCATGAAATGCTATGTTTTTTAATGTGGCATGTTTTTAATTGCTTGTGTAAGGGCTGGTTTTGTACAGTTCATTATATAATAGATAGCTGTAGGAATATGTTCTTTTCCCCACTGTTCTACAAATGGAAAATTAATTTTTGCAAGTGTTCTTCCTAATTATGATAATGTGTTTTGTTACGAATGCTCTATATATTGGACTGAAATGTTTTGTTCAATTTATTATTTACTGCAAGACTATTTAAATTTGTTTAATCTAGTTGTTACTGCATCGGGGATGTTCTACAAGGCTGATACCATAGAGCAAGTTTCAGCTGCAAGGTGGTTGTTATTATATTACTAATGCGTTAGGATGCAAGTTTAAAGCAATTAAAAAATTGTTATTCTATAACCAGATTCTTCTTTCATTCTAGAGGTTGGGGCATGCGCCTGGCTATGTGTGATGACCCAGGTCATGACACTATGTCCACTGTATTCGTATGGGCTAATTGTCCCATTTTGGGAAGTATACATATTACACGCTTATTAATAGCCAAACGTGCCGGTGAAATTCGTTTGGTTAATGCTTTTAACCTAGCTGATACCACTAGCCCGCCCTTAAAAGGAATGCCCAAGTCATTATTAGTTCGTTATTGCATTAGTCAAGCGTGATGCTGAATTGCTGCACTCACGTTCGAAACTCATATCAATTTGTATATTTTTAATTAAAATTTAATATAAAAGTTGAGATTTTGATATTATCTATAATTTTTATGTTGATTTTTTTTTAAAAAAAATACTTTTAAAGTGATCTTTTAGAACTTAACAACTAATGGGTTCAGAACGCCTTTTAAAAATACATAAGTCAAGCGTGACATTAGAAAGTAGGTCATTGTTGTCTAGTTGTGTAGGATCATATTTTGTGCTGTATAATACACATGTCCAACCTTTTGTTAGACTTGCACGTATATTTAAATTAAGGGGCTGTTTATATTACCAAAGGCGATCGAAGGTTATTTCTTAAATTTGCTTCGGATGTTTATTTTCCATTTTTTTTCGGTGAAATGTCGATGAAGGAAAAGTTTCTAGGACCAGGTAAACAATAAGTAACAACTTCACTTTTTTTCTTAAAAACAACTCACTTTTTAGACTTTTAAAAGCTTAATCCTAACACCTTAACACTTCAGTCGAATTAAACGATCCTTAACCTAGATTTCAATAAAAGTATCTCGATAATAGAAGTGAGTAATTCGAAATTTGAAACAAGTTCTTGAAATAGTTAGAGTTAACCATCTTATGTTTAGAATTATGTGTTTGAATACACCTATCCGGTTAAACATTTCTCCTTACTCAGCAGGCCGGTCCACTATTTATTGCTTCTTATGAGAATATTATGCAGGGGCGGACCCAAGGGGAGACCGGTGGAGGCCACGGTCCCCCCCAAGGTCTGTGGATATACTCTAATATATGCATATATGTATGTTTATATATATAGGTTTGTTAGTTATATTAATATGTTGTATGTCTAAATTTTCATTAAATTGTAGTTGTCCTAGTGGTTTGGGTGAGGTTTTAATAACATGTTTGTTGTGGGTTCAATTCCCAACAACAATATTTTGTTTGGTCTTTTTTTTTTCTATTTATTTCTTTGCTTTTTTGGCACTCTGTCCCTGGTGTTCAACCTGCAACTTACACTCTTTTTCAGCTCCTATAAAGATCCGTCAAAACTTACCTCGCAATAGAATGGAAGATAACTTTCTTACAGACTATTTACTCGTTTATATTGAAAAAGAAATTGCAGAGAGTTTTACCACTGACAAAATTATTGATAACTTCGAAGCAATGAAAGAGAGACGGGTATAACTAAAGAGATAAAATCTAAGAGCCATGAGATATGAATTCGCGTTAGTGTTTACTTTACCTAAATTAGTTTTCTTTATATTTTTACTTTATTTACTGGAAGTGAATTCTGAATGGACTTAACAATAAAAAATTGGCCCCTATTATAAAAATTTTCTGGTTCCGCCACTGATATTATGGATATCAAATCGTTTGTCCTAGTGGTTCTACAAGTATAGAGAGAGTTTAGATGTTCACGTATATTAATAGTGGCTGTTTGTCAAGTGTGACATACAAAGCGATACTGTTATTAATTTTCAGTATACTAATAGACGATGTCTGTTTTATTTTATTTTGCTTTATTCACACAAGTCATATCTAGTTTAATTATATGTGATGCATTATATTGCTGAAACTTAAAGTGGAGCAGAATGCTGACAATTGATGCCAAAATGGCAGTTGATATTCTGAAATAACTCTACCAATAAAACTCTGGTTATTCAAGATAATGATTATATTCGTTTCAACAATGACAAGTCTCGGCCATTCTGGACTATTTGTGATATTGTGATGCTGATTACAATTCATTTTAGAGTAATGTCTGATCGAGTGTGATCTCGGTCGATTATCAAGTATTTGAAAGTTGTAAATGATTAAGAGAAGAGACTGAAGAAAGGTAGAAAGACGGAGAGATTTTTACGGGAAAATTTTTAAAAAAGACAAAGGAAAAATCACAAACGATCATGTAAGCAAATGCATGAA
This sequence comes from Xerophyta viscosa, assembly GCA_002076135.1. Classification (NCBI taxonomy): domain Eukaryota; kingdom Viridiplantae; phylum Streptophyta; class Magnoliopsida; order Pandanales; family Velloziaceae; genus Xerophyta; species Xerophyta viscosa. The sequence goes on along the minus strand of MJHO01000223.1, from coordinate 97,604 downwards.
TGTCACTAGGATTTGAAGAGTTACACAATCTCTCGTTTCTCTCTCTCCCGAGGTTCAAAATACTTTGGATTATAATTTACTCAAGTGCACAATTAGATTTGGCACAATCTGCTGAAAACCTTAGTTTTCTTTATGTGCTTTCGGGTGCTTGAAATTGGATCCCGTCAACAGTGCAATTAGTGATTTTTTATAGACGTTGCTAGGCGTATGTTTGAGTCATGATGGTTGAGAAATAACGGATCGGGCGAGGATGGTGGGTTGATTGGTCCTCCTTGTGAGACACAAAATAACACATAAATCCGAAAGAGAAGTTTGATTTCTGGTGCAGTTTAGTGGGTTGAGTTGTGTAATTGTCGCTGGGCCGGTTCCCCTGAATTTTTGGCCTGTTTAGTCGTATATAGAAGGGACCGAATTTATTAGAATGTGGATCGCCCGAGTTCGCCAGAGCAACCAGAACCATGCAGCTCACCGGCGATATACCTCCGAATCAAACAATTTACATCAGAAATCTCAACGAGAAGGTCAAAAAAGAAGGTAGATAATCGCCGTCCATTCTAGCAATTTATAGCTTTAAGGTTTTGTTTTAGGGATTTCTTTAAGCTTACCGGATAAATTTAGGGTTTATGGTACGGTTATTTTGGAGTGCCGAAGTATAGGCTTCTTTGAAGCATGTTTGAATTCAAACATTTGGTTTTTCTTCCTTGATATTTCCAGTAAATCTTCGCATCTATCTATATTTATATGCTATATTTTGGTGTTATAAACACGACAAAAAGAAACAAATATTGTCATATTAAAGTACAAGTGAGTGTTGAAAAGGAAGTATTTAGATTCTTCCTTTTTTTTTTCTTTTTTTTGGAGAAAACAAGTATTTAGATTCTTATATGTTAAGACTTCGAGACTATAAAAATTTGACATGTCGGTCTCTATTGTTTATGGAAGTAATGTGAAGTAAGTAGATCATGGTTCTAGCTTTTCTATTTTTCTTCAATTGTTTAAAGTTTTACATAATTGAAGGAGTGATTCTACCTAACGGTTCAGGTTCTAGTGTTTATTTCCCAATGGTACCTTCAACATCATTGTCTTTCTTCCCAAGAAGGACCATTCTTTTTTTTTTTCCCATTGTATAATTTGTTAATGTTATTCTACTTTTTGAGAGACATTATGTACTATTAGGTAAAAGTAAGCAACAGCTGATTCTTTATTTGCTTAACAATTTGTTTCCCTAAAAAAGATGAAAAAATTGCCTCAAAATCCTTACGTTTCAAGTTCCAACATAAGTGCAATAGCTTTAAAAAAACCTTTGATACGGTAATGTTGCAGTAGAATGATGCAATCTTTTTCAATTAGGTAACCATAGTAACAAACTTGCAGATACATAACAAAATGCACAATCTTCTTTTTGCAAGACTAACACCTTGCATTAGTCTACAAATTTAAGTAAAAATATAAAATAACACTAACGGAGTTAATAGAACATACATGCACATAATTCAAAAGCAGGAAAATGTAAAGAAAGTCGAGAAGGGGAAAAGAACAAAAAAAAGGAAATATGGAAGATGAGCGAACATTTTAAAAAGATCAGATATGAAAGCTTGGTACATATGCGCAGTTCTTAACTATAATCCGCCGACATGGTATGTACACTACATATTTTTTATAAGCATCTAAGAATTTTGAAACATTGGCTTTGATTTCATCACGAGCATGAATCAGCCATTAACAGTAATTCAGTAATCGGCCACAGAGGAGAAGCTGGGGGCATTCCCAGATGGAAGAGGTAAACAGGAGTTATGAGCGGTAGTAAAACTGTCGAGATTGTCATGAAGGGTCGTTCGCAAGATTGTTTGGGTGAGGAGACAACGATGCATGGCGTTGAGAAGACATATCATGGAAATGTTGAAAAAATAGAATGAGAGAGGTATCTTTTGTTGTTTGGATGGCGATTATATTCTCCTAGACAAGTCATATGTTGACTTTGGGCTGCCTTGGCATATATGTTCTCCATTTTTCATATTTCAAACGTAGCAAGTCTCAATGTACCTTAATGATTTAGTCTGGCAAGTTTGAAACGTGCCACTCGACGCTTTGAAGTATTAGTCTGTCATGGTCTGATTAATATTTAAGAACCTCGTTTTGGACATATTACTTTGTTTTCTTGAACTACCTTTTTTCTGATGCAGCTCGGACATGTTGAATTATTGGTATAGTTTCAACTTTTATGGAATATATTTTTGCTATCCAAACCAAATTTCTCGATGGTTGGACATGTTCTACCAAAGTGATGGTAGAGTTGAATGTTCCCCGATATGCTCTCATAGTTTAGTAACGTGGTTTTGAGAAGTTGTACTTCGTATTTGTAGAGTTTAACCTAGATTGACGTATGTTCTCTTGTCTTCATTAATTTGCAGAGTTGAAGCGATCTCTGTATTGTATTTTCTCCCAGTATGGTAGGATTCTAGATGTGGTAGCCCTTAAGACACAGAAACTTCGCGGCCAGGCGTGGGTAGTATTTAGTGAAGTCACAGCTGCAAGCGCTGCAGTACGACAAATGCAGAGTTTTCCATTCTACGATAAACCAATGGTCAGTGCTGGTGTTTGCATCTTTTTCTTCCCTTTTTTTTAATTCGGGTGAAGGTTATGCCCTTGAGAACAGATCAACAGAAAACTTGAAATGCAAGGCAAAATGTTGGAGAATAGGATGGTATAATTGTTTATCAGGCTTGTTCTCATGTAGATGATAATAACAAGTTAACAGCGCAACATTATATGTTAGGGGTAGCTTGAATGAAAATATTTTTGAAGATGCCTAACTCCAATCTTCACGTGGTCTTATCAATTAGGGGGCTTAGATGGTTTTTGCTCTCTTTTTCTTCAGTAATGTATGCCAGAAATGGTCATTACAGCCTTCAAAGATACCTTTTCTATACATAGTCTTCCACATCATGGTTATGTATGAGGAGCATATAGTTGGTACAAACTGCTAACAGACATGTTGTTACTTTCTGAGTTCTAATGATGTTTAAACTCTGGCCATGTGTCATATATTGCACAATTCTTGCAAGTAAATTTATGTCAGTAATAGACTTTTTTTTTGTCAATCATTAAAAAATAAAAGGTAAATCCTGATCTTTAGTTTTTAGGAATTCTTTTTCTTGGCAACATCATCATGTCTTCTTTGTTTTCTTTTGTTTCTCTTAATATCTTCTTAACCTATCCTGATATACCTTTTAATTTTTTTTTTAAAAAAAATCCATGATTAATATTGTTAATACTAACTAGCTACTACCCCGAGCACACGCCAGTGAGTAATGGAATCCAGGTTAATGCTGGAATCCTTGTAATAGAATGTAAAATTATGAAGCTATGCAAAAACAAAGAATCCATTTTGTTCTTATGCTTTCTTTATATGCGTACAGAGAATCCAATATGCAAAAACAAAGTCAGATTGTGTTGCTAAAGAAGATGGTACATACGTTCCAAGAGAAAAGAAGAAGAGACAAGAAGAAAAAGGTGACTATGATCTTATTCTATTTCAATGTGATACTGTCATGTTTTTCTTACATTATATAGAAATATGTTAGAACTATGGTAGATGTAAAACTTATCTCCCTATAGGATTAGGGTATATTTTTCATTTGATGAAATTATAATGAGGCCTACCAGTGTTGTTAAAGGCGAAAGCCGCTCTAAGACTGCAAAACACCCGAGGTGCCAAGGCGCTTGCCTAGGCGACATGAGGAGGTAATGCAAGTTTATCATGAATATAGAACTATGAAAAGAAAAGGTAATGAAACTAATGTAACACCTTAATTTAAATTCTTCAAAGGTCTCAACTAACAAGCTACATGTCAAATAGTTTCGTAACACAAATACAAAATAACATGAAATTTATATACTTGAACAAAATATAAACATTCAAAATAATAATAATAATGCAAGGAGACGGTGTACAAACTCTAAATTGATAACTTAAGCCTTTATAAACACTTTTTCTGCTTTACTTTTATTTTTTTACCCTTCACTTAAGTCTTTCAACACTTAAAGAAAATGATAAAAATGACGAATTCTTCTCACCCCAACTTTTTTCATACCTACGAGCCAGGGCACTCCCCCGGGCGGCGCTTGCCTAGGCGCCTGGGCGAGCGTCTTATGAATATCGCATCGCCTTGATGTTCTTAAGGCGCACGGGTGCCTTTTAACAACACTTAGGCTTACAAGTTTGATTGGTTGGGTATAAAGACAAACAATTGCCCATGTAGGGTAGGCTAATGATTTTATTGGGTAGACCATAACTCTGTAATGATTATAGCTAATCCTTGATCTCAAAAGAGGGGGAAAAAAAATCAGATCATAGCTGCTCCAGATATCCAGCTGAGGTTTATAGTAGGCACTAGGCCCATTTGGTTGAGTCAACATCTATGAAACCAAGCCGATGTGGATACCTTCATATGTCTAACATACAAAAAGGCCTGTGACCCTTGCAAAGGAAAGGATCTGTTCTGTGGAATGAATGTAGTTCCCGCAGTTGCTTTGTATGCTCTGACGTGCCAAAACACCTTAAATGTAGTCTAATAATTGTCTGACTACACTAACTTGTAAATGTCAACGTTAGCACCTTTTGCAATCTAGTGTTCAATAGTGTAACATATCATTGTGTCGAAAGTTACTTCTAAACAAGGCTTCGGTGTTTTATATTGTGTAATATTTGTCATGGTTCTGTTGCAGCCGCTGAAAAGAGGCGGAAAGCTGAAGAGGCACAGCAAGCTGCTGCTAATGGTCCAGGCTCTCAGAGTAATGGAGCTCCATCGGTAAGTTTTTTTTTTTTATTATTGTTTAATATGTGAAAGTATTTTGTTCAATCTCTTTGTTTGTCCAAGGACATGGTCATTTTTTATATTCATCAGATGTAGAGGAGTTTATGATATTTTAATAGAAAATTATTCAAAAGGAACTAGCGTCAGCCTTTTGTGGTCATTCTTCTATTAGAAAAAAAAAAGTCTTTAAAAGTCGACAGCAGTGCTCCCTGTTATGCTTGAATTTGGTTAACTAATGAGGACCTTATGTTTCCAAAAAAGAAAAAATTATGTTTTACATTTTCACATGGATTAGTCAAGCCAGTTCGGTAAAGTACATACTGATTTGAGTTCTGCATTTTCAGGCTGCTCAAGCTTCTCGTCACGGCAAGCCTGGTGGGCAGGAACCTGCTGCTCCAAACCACATCCTTTTTATAGAAAATTTGCCTTATGAAACAACAAGCATGATGCTGCAGATTCTTTTCCAGCAATATCCTGGCTTCAAGGAAGTGCGATTGATAGAAGCAAAGCCTGGTATTGCCTTTGTGGAGTTCAGTGATGATGTTCATTCAACGATTGCTATGCAGGCTCTTCAAGGTTTCAAGATCACTCCTCAAAACCCAATGTCCATCAGCTATGCTAAAAAGTGATGCCTTTGGTTCCTGAATTTTGTTATAAATGTACTAGCCATCTTCAGGAGTTTAGAAATTTTATCTCGTGCAGGAGTTGTATGTATCACTATGATTTAACGCATTCAGCCTCCGAGCACTTGACGTTATCGGCTTTTTGTTGCTTCCATGAAATCTCAGCTTTACCTTTTGACTCCTATGATTTGGTACTTTTTAACATTTTTATTATTATAATTATGTAGGAGTTACATTCTCTTGGATATGGATATAATTTCGGCTGGTAGGAATTTCTGCTTGTTGGCCAGCAAAGAAATGCAGCTCGGGTGAGAAACAAGCAAAAAGTTGAAGCTTATTACTCTATTTTTTAATCCTTCTTGGCCAAGCGCAACATAAATCAAATTTAGCAAGAAGATTACTTCCAAACTCTACCTCCTCAAGAAATAAGAGAAAAAGCAGTAATATTATTAAAATAAAGAAAACAGAGAACTTATGTGATAATTTGTGCTATTTTGGAAAAACTCTTGCCAGTGAAAAGTTTTGTTATTAATGATATGTTTATCGTCTATTTCAGCATTCTATTACATAAGATATATGATGAGTTGTAAGCGCAAGTGATACTTGGATGAGATTGCGGGAGAGGGGAAACATTTTTCGTTTGCAAAATTAGAATGGTACCATATGCATTTACTTAAGAAAAAAAAACTGACCTTATTTCTAATAAAATAGATTCACATTTTTGAGCCTTCAACTAACTTGATAGAGCAGGCTAGAAATGCAAAAAAAGGCCCATTTGTGTCCTCATCTTGGACCCAAGTAGTATTGTCAATCATAGTCAATTTGCGTTGAAGCAACAGCACGGGAAGCCTATTAATTATATTATTTTATATTTATTATTGGCGTCTAATTATTGCGGCCGCCGACCGCGATATATTTTCCAGGCTCTCAGCTTCTCGAAACTGAACCTCATTTTCAGACTCGATCTCTTACTACTTTCCATTTATGGATCCCAATTCCATTTCCACACCTCGCCGATCCTCTTATTTACCATCCTACCCTCCTCGCCGCACTCTCATCGGCGCCAACCACACCGCCGCCCGCTTCTCCTTCTCCCGTTGACAAATCAACAATCTCTTCTTTGAAACTATGCATCCAAAATCCCGGCTGCCGCCGCCGGCTATGGCGGTGCGGATGCTGTTGCTCTTCGTTGTGGCGGCGTTCTCTCTGCGTTTCGCCTACCTCGCTGCCGCCCCACGCGGCGCATGTCTGACTCCCGATCTCTGCTTCTACTCCACCGCGGCCGGCTCTGGCGGCGATACAGTTACCTTCTACTCCGCCGTGTTCAGCGCTCTGATAGCTGACGGCTATCTCTCCCCTGTCTCCAAATCCCTCGCCGTTGGATCGCCGATAAGCCACGTCGCACTTGCTCTGAAGAAACTCGGCGTCTCCGACGTAACCGCCGGCAAGCTCAATAGTTTCCACAATAGTACCTTTGATTTTGTTTTGACAGGTGAAGGTTTGATCGAGCGCTCGCATCGATCTTCTGATCTCGCCAGAGAGATCACGCGCGTTTTGAAGCCTCATGGATTCTTAGCAATCCACACAATGTCTGCCAGAGACGAATACAGTCTACATTCAGTATTGGATTTGTTCCCTGGCTGCAGGTTGATCCAATCACGTGAAGTTAATGGCCGGGTTTCATCAGCCAGGATTCGTGAATTACTCCTCCAGAAAGAAGAAGGTAGTGATATTCTTCGCCCAGAAGAGACATGGAAAAGTTCAGTTCTAGAGCACAAGCTCAAGCTGGTGAGTTTGGCTGAGCCGTTGATAGAAGATGAGCCGCTGAAGCCGTGGATCACACTAAAGAAGAATTTGGTTAATATTAAGTATCTTACGTCATTGGTTGACATAAGCTTTAAAAATAGGTATATTTATGTGGATGTTGGGGCAAGGAGTTACGGTTCAAGTATAGGAAGTTGGTTTAAGAAACGGTACCCTAAGCAGAATCGAACATTTGAAATATATGCTATTGAGGCTGATAAAGCTTTTCATGCGGAGTATAATGTGAAGAAAGGGGTGAATTTACTTCCTTATGCTGCTTGGGTGCGAAATGAGACACTAGAATTTGAGGTCAATCATGATTTGGATTTGACACATGAGGAAACCGGTCGTGGGATGGGCCGTATTAGGTCCGCGGGTGGTGTTCATCATGAGAAAATGGCAAATGATCTTCACAAGATACGTGGGTTTGATTTTGCTCAGTGGTTGAAGAGCACCGTCTCTGAGAGGGACTTCGTGGTGATGAAAATGGATGTGGAGGGTACTGAATTTGATCTAATACCAAGGTTGTTCAGAACAGGGGCAATTTTCCTGATCGATGAGCTTTTCTTGGAGTGTCATTACAACCGTTGGCAGAAATGCTGCCCGGGAGAAAGGTCGCCTAAATACCAGCACACTTATGGGCAGTGCTTGGAGGTGTTCAATTCCCTCAGGAAGAATGGAGTTTTTGTTCATCAATGGTGGTGAGTGTTGACACTGACAGGTAACTGATTTGCGTAACCAATGCTTAGACAGCATGTCTTACATGTGTCTCATTCTTTGATTTATTTCATCATAGGGAGTGCATTTTTCTCCTTTATGCTTGTATTTCTATTGCCTATAAAGAAATTATCTGATCCATTTGAGATTATTATTTGTTAATCTTGTATGGCCACTCGCAGATTCAGTTGAATGATACTCTCTTTGAAGACTTGCATGATTTACACGGTTGTTACATATCCAACACAACTTACTAGTATAATGAGTTGCTACACAGTATGCATGTTACTATCTTCTTTTCATGTTTTCTTCACAATTGTACTACCTAGTGATACCACATGATCATTATCTATGCTATTCTTTGGTGATTGATAGATCCTTTATTCTCATGCGTACTGTTGTATGTTACTGACTAGATTGTCATATTGTTTTACCTTCGTGCATTTAAGTTAGATGTCTTAAAAGTTTGGATACTCATAAGACATCTTTACAGTTCAATAATCTTGGCAACATTTCCATGACTGACTTTTTACTTGAACATGCACATATTACAATATTTTAATACAGGGTTTATTAACTGCACCCATACAACAAATGTATGTAAAGCTTATAGAAAGCTACTTGATATAAAAGTTCATGGTTGTCACATATTTTCTTTAAGAATAATGTTAAGTAGTATCACTCAATGTAAGTGCATGAGTTCATGATGGTTAGATACTCAGTGTTGATAATAGTTTTGTGGTAGATTAAATGAGTTTAGTGTTTGGTAGAATTTCATTCTTTTAATAGACATCTCCACAAAGGAATCTAGATGTTCGGCAAAAAGTGCACTGATATTTGAAGTACACATACAGCATAATTGTACACTAAAAAGCAACTATCACAGCTTTTATGTGACCTTTGAAACCAATATAAGATATTTATTCAATAAGTTGAGCACATGAGTGGCGGATGGCGAGTGTGTTGCATGAACTTGTCTGAAATGTTGAGATCGTCAACCTGTGTAGCTAAATTCTTGTAGCATAATACAGTCAGATGCTAAATTACAGCCAAATTGTTTTTGACCCTGCATTTTCACATAATAAGAAGAATTTTACAAAATGGTAGTTCCTTGCTTATAAAGTATATTCGTTTCATAAATCATATGTACACAACTAGCAGGCACTCATGTGATGGTGATTAAAATCATCATACTGTTGGTGGCTAATCTTGCTGTTTTACTATGGTTTTTGACTTTTTGGAACTCTCTGATTGTGTTTTTGGACTCTCTGATTGTGTCTCTGTAGTCAGTCCTGCTTCACTCTCTGGGGTAGCATTGAAATGTTTGTGTAACCACATGTGAATGATCCACAGCTTACCTCATTGCCTCTACTTTCAGAACATATGGATCAATTTAGATTCTAGAATACTAGATTCACATTGTTGTTTTACACAAATCAATATGCTTCATTAATGAAGTCTCTTATTTCAGGCTAGTTTTAATTCCTGGTTTGTCATTTTATTTGAAAATTAAGGTTTCATTTCCAGATTATTTATAAGGTTTCATTTTTCAAAATACTTAACGGAGAAATAGGATTATGGGAATTCCTAAGTGAGATATTTAGAAGTTCTTAACTATTTAGTATGTTTGATTTAAGGATTTATGAGCGTGAAATTACCATCGTCGATTTATTTGCTTTGGAGTAGTTATATCACTTCACTCTCTCACATGTAGCCTTAGCAGTTAGCATAGTGTGGCTCCGATTGTATCCAGCGACACTTTGATAATTAATTGTAGGAAAATATATCTTTGTTCGTTAATCGACCCCCTCTCCATACTCTCCAACTTACAGAACTCCCAAGTTCATTAGCTGGACACACTTTTTTTTTAATTATTATTTTGTATCTTAACCCCTCATGGAATGATTAAAGAAACTCTAATCTACCGTTGAAACTTGCGCAAGGGCACTTGCTGCAGAGCCAGATCCAAGAGTCCATCTGGATCTGTTGCAATAAAATAGGACTATTAACAGCTGTATCTACAAGGAACCTGAATCGATTTTGATCCGTCAACTTTTCTTGGGTGTATATGTAATTCAGCTTTGACTTCGAATGTGCTTAGTCTGATCTTCTTTTTTTTTCTTGAGCAAAATGCCATTTTTCATTGAATGCTCATTACTAGCAGAAATATACACAATACATCATATGTGTGCCACATATATTCTTAAGTATTCCATATAGTTTTAATTGTAGTAAGATCGTGATAATCCTGATGAACATTAATGCTCTTCTTAGTCTTATTTTTGATAAATGATTTTTTACTGCGCATTCCAAACATATTTAATTTTAATATTCTGATAGAATATGGTGAATCAGTAAACTTGTATGATCACCTGTACCCAGATTAATTTTTTTTTTATTCAAAAATGCTTCTGACTAACATAATAATTCCGACATTGCCTTGAACTCGAGCCAAATGCCAACATGCGGAGATGTAACCTCATAAAATGTTATTGTTTCTAGGTCAAGTTTGTGCCAGTCGCTCCATCCGTAAATACATTTTCACACCACAAAGTTGGGAAATCCTTCCTAAATTTATGTTTTGCTCGAGATGATGGCGTATAGGCATGGGCTACCCCAAACTCAGAATACGATTTTCTCCGAAACCCGAAAAAATCCCCCATGCTCGCCTCGTCGCAGAGACGGAATTGAATGTGAGCTTCACCGACATCATTGGTATATTTAGTTTCATGACCATCATATATATATATATATATATATATATAACAATTATAAATCAGAACTTTGGGACACCTATTTTTATGTTACTGATATTATCGTCATTTTTATCGAGTTTTGTAACTAATTTTAACAAAAGAAACCACCTACTTTTATGAATTCAAAGATATAGGATGGCGAAAATCTTTTTGAAAAACTCATTGTTTATATTAAAAAAAATTACTAAGCAAGTGGCGACTGATTCGTTCCTGTAGCGGGTACTTGGACGTCTTGCTCTTTGGACCTTTGTCCATCCAGTTGGCAATTGTTGATTTTTAATTTGATGAGATAGTTAATAGCAGGAACATGGTTTACAATTCCAAGAGATCATATAGAATTATTATATATTTTTATTTTACCAATTTAAGGTTGTGAATGATTGGCTCTAAAGGGCAACATGTCATCCATATCTGTGGTAGTTCAGTTATTAATATTGTGACATACTGTATTTGAGAATTTTTTTATTTTCAACATTTTTTGGTATATATTTATGGTAATATCAAGCTGAAAGGCTGCCAGTTTGTAGAAAGGATGGAGTTGGCAAATGAGTTTTTAGAAGAGTAGCAGCACTAACTACCAAAATATTATAAATACTACTGGTGTCATAAAAATAGTTGGATCCATCCATGCTCGAACCTAGGGGCATAAATATAGTTAACCTAGCTTATCGTCCTATTTGATCACTCGCTCTACGTTATGGTGGGAGATGAATGCAATTCACTAATCTCATAGATGCAAATAATAAATATTTAAAATTTTGAGAGCTCACTAGGTAGAATAATAGACATGTTTTCTCCTATACTTTTCTTTGGCTATATATTAAGATTTGGGTTTAAAATGTAGCATATTCTTCGTTAAAGAGTATGCTGAGAAATCACGAGTGAGGTCCAATGTACAAAGTTTGTCTAGAAACTAAGATCAAGTAGCCTTTTGGCCGAATTCAATTATTTGGTTCTAGGCCATCTTCATGGACTTGTTTTCATATACGTAAAACATTCAGCAATGAGTTCAATCAGCTCACACATTCGGACTATGTAGTCCAATTGATAAATGCTTCAATTTCCCTGTTTGTATGAGGAAAATAAGATTAAGAAGCCAAAGATAAGAAAATGACCCCAGTAATCTAAAATGAAATGCTAAGCTACTACATAGATATATGCTATTATTCACATCGCTGTGGAAGCATTCAAAAAACAAATGTTGCATATTATTAAGAGAATTAGATGATCTTTTTTAAGATTAGATGATCATATCAGAAAAGTACCAAAAACCAAAAAAGCTCGATAAGTGGATATATGTTTCCACTAAATGCTTATTGTTTCAGGATTTATATGAAATGTTACCTTTTTTTTTAAGAAATGTTTTATTCCGATGTTACTTATTGCTTGAATTTACCGATTTTTTAACTCTACTTTTTTTTTTTCAAAAAAAGGAAGATTGCTGGTAAATGTTTCGATCATACACGTTTACCTCAAAATATTAAAAAAAATAAAAAAAATAAAAATACAAAGGTGGGAGATATCTTCTTGTTTAAGCTTTTCCATTTTCCTTAAAACAGAACGAGGTTCCCTATTTTTCTTTTCTTTTTTTTTTAAAAAAAAGAGAGAACTTAATTACTAGTTAAGCTTTTGTGGTTCAAGGATTAAAAAAAAAGACTTCCATTACAATCAAGGCACTTCATAACGTGCTTTTCCCCCTTCTCGACCTTTTCATCCGTAACTCACTTCCCGAAGATCATCGTGGAAACAAAGGGAACAATAATAACTTCCACACAGTTCCATGAAGTGGGAGCAAAAAAAAAGGAGATAAAAAGTATATCCACAAGCCAAGATACAACTATCACATGGATAGCTGCATGCATAAGGGAAGAAAAGAGAGAAAAAAAAACAAAAGAAAAAGCAAACCGAAAAATCATTTTCTCCGGCGAGCTTAAGAGACCTCCGCGATGCGCTCGAGGTGCGGTCTCCATACTGCAACTCTCGCACTAGAGCTCCGCCGGCGGCCGTTGCCGGACTTCTTCACCGACGGTATCTGGTTAATATAGTTATCAGCCTCCAGTGACTCCTTTTCACTAGATCTCACAAAATCTCCATTGTCGATTTTTTTCAACTTCTTCTTCTTCTTCTTGTCTGGCACAGACGACGCTGGGATGAGGAAGTAAATATGGCCCCGTTTGAGATCAGACTCCGGCGAGACGATGAGAATGCGGCGCACCATCCGAATGTCGCCCTCCAAGCACGGCATGCTCAGCACGTGATCCGGATTTGCTGACATAATCTCGCCGGCAGCAACCGGGCGGCTGTACTCCTCTACGTGGCCATTGAGATGTACAATCCGAATGACGTCCAGCGCGCCACATGGTAGAACGCACGCCAGGCAACACCTCAAGCTATTCCCCATTATGGCTTATTCTTCTTCTTTAAAGGTTGGTTTTGAGCTCCGGATGAAAATGGCAATGTGGGGTTATATATATATGAAGAGATGAGAGAGTAAGTATATAGAAATTAAGGAAAACAGGAGGGGTCTTCTGCATAACAATAAATGATGATAAAAGAATTCATTTGCTGGAATTTGGTGCAGTTGAGAGCAAAATAATTTACAAACGTATAAAGAAAAGAGCTGGCTAAGTTGTTCATGAGCTTAAGAACTTTAAAAAAGGACAAACTTACTTGTTTATATGCAATCCATGATCTATGCTATTAAGAAATCTAACACTAACAATAAACTAATAAATATGTTATGTAGTCAGTAAAACAATAATGTTAATAATAGGGATTGGTGATCTGTACGCTTCATGACCTTCGATCTAACTCGCTAGGTTGCCTAACTAATTAAGAACTGCCTTGATAAGCGTCTCCTAGCCAACGTGTATGCAGGTATATTTAATATTTAAGGTTTTTTTTTTTGGTCCATAAGACTTCTCTCTAGATGATATCGACATGGACAGCAAATATTGGCGGCACGGGGATTCGAAGCTTGTTATTCATAGAACTGCTTACTTTTGAATGTTGAATGCTTTACACTCTTACTAGTGAATGTTCGTGGGGTACTCACATGTCATATTGTTAGTGTTCATATTGTGAAATGTTTGTATCTACATGGACCTGGGATATTGACTTGATTACGAATTAGCTAGATTATAAGACGCATATGACTAGGGGTAAAATTGAGCCGAGTTCTACTAAGCTCAAGCTCGACTTGATTGGTTGCTCGAGATTTAGAGCCGAGCTCGACGAGCTTTAAAGGCCGAGCTCGACAAGTTCCAGTGGCCGAGCTCGAACTCGACTCGACTCGAAAAATTTTAAGTTGGAACTCGACTCAAACTCAACTCGATTGTATGACTTAGACCAAACTCGAGTTGAGCTCGAACTCGCTTAAGCAATTTTACTATTATAAGATATTTGAATAAAAGAAAAAAGTTCGTTTCGGCTCGCGAGCCTAACGAGCCGAGTAACACTATGCTTAGTTTTGGCTTATTTAATTACTCGAGCTTGAATACGTGCTCGAACTCGACTTGAGATCGGTAATACTCGAGCTCGGACAAATTTTAAATGAGTTCAGCTGGAGCTACTCGTGAGCAGCTCGGCTTATTTTCATAGAAGGTATATGCTAGTAGTTAGAATTCTTGACGTCGCTTCTTCTTCAATTTTTTTTTTTCTAAAAATTAAATTTTACTTCTTTAACCAGAAAAAGGTACTGAAACAACTTCGTTTTATAACTGGACTGGCAGTGCGAGGACAAATCCGACAATTGCTAATCAATTGGTGTCATATGTTGAACTTCATATTATAACCTTAATTGCTGATGTTGAATATCTAAGGAACGGTCCTACTCAATTATTGAGCATATATATATATATATATATATATATATATAGGTGTCATTAAGTGGCATCTCTTTCATTAATAATTAGATAAATTAAACCTACTTGGATACCCCCTAAGTCAGGAGACTGTAGTTAATAAGTCTCGTTTATGGAATTGCAATTCGTAGATAGAACTTTAACTAATTTCTCCATATTTTGCAAACCTTAATTGAAAAAATCGTTCCACAACACCTAGGGAGAATAGTTGGGACTTCCGTCTTAGAAAGCAAAGATTTCGGATTCGAATTCAGCAGGCGTTGCCCTCAAGGGTGTGGGAGGTTTATTACCATGGACTCCATGGAGAGTAAAACATGTATTCGGAAATATTTAGATCGAAAGACTGGAATTTTTCGATTAGCGGAATATAGGTCAGTGTCATCCGTAACTTTATCTGTTACAACGATCGCATGCACAAAGTGAACTAATTACGATCAGAAT
Organism: Xerophyta viscosa; assembly: GCA_002076135.1. Lineage (NCBI taxonomy): Eukaryota > Viridiplantae > Streptophyta > Magnoliopsida > Pandanales > Velloziaceae > Xerophyta > Xerophyta viscosa. Next base: position 82,584 of record MJHO01000223.1, on the reverse strand, counting down.
TTTCTATGTTAATATCAAAAAAAAAAAAAATTTAAAAAAAAATGCAGTGCCATCTTGTGATAAGTTCACATTTTGTAACTAATGACAGTGCCATCTTTCTTTTTCTTTTAAAAAAAAAAAGATTACTGGAAATGCTGGTGCGTAAAAGTTTATAAAATAAGGTGGCAGTTTGAGATGTAGTTATTTAAAGTATTACATTTTAAGAGTCTCTGATATAATTTGTTTAGATAGTCCGGGAAACATCGGCTAGGCCGGTCCTCTTTGAACGACCTCCTAACCTCTCTCAAAGCAAGGTGACCCTTTCCCCTACCTTACGTTGAACCCACACTAACTTGGGTACTTAGAGTTTCACCAGCTAGAAAAATTCTAAGCACCCTTTGCGGGGCGAGAGGTCGACAAATCGAGCTACCTGAAACTTGATGGATCAGTTGGTCTTAAAGTTATCCTCAAAGGATGATGGTGACCCTGGAACAAAGGCCATTGCATCTCCGGGAATCATGGCCTGCAGACTGTCACCTTGTTTTACTAGCTAAGAGCAGCTATAGCAATGTCTCACCATTTGAACAATTGATTTATAAGTTGTACTTTATTAAGCAAAATAATACAGCGTTAGGCAAGGATTAGGAGTTTTGTCGACGAAAGTTCCTGCTTTGCAAAATTGTTTCGAATAAATTCATGCTTTTTTAAAAAGAAATAACAAAATTTCTCCAAAATCCATAAGCAAGTATTTTCTTTTTAAAATACAACTCTTTATTTTTTTTTAAAATTTTTTTTATGTTTATGTGATTTGGCTAGATTTAGTAATTATTAAAGAAATATAAATTTATTTGACAAATGGTTCAAAAATAGGACTTCCAAGGATTATTCAATAGCAGCCTAGTAATACGTGTTGTTTCTAAGTAAAGCCGGTCTTTGTTTTAGTAGATAAATTATCAATCATTGACCAAAACTACAGCATGTTAGGGATGATTAAGTTTGTTTTCCAAAATGACAAAATTTTGCTCACCAACTAAAATAATATGGACTTTGAACTTACCCAGTTAGCACCTACCAATGTCCGGATTTTCAAATCATAAATGTTAGCGTGTCATAATGTTAGGAATATCAATCATATCACAATATAGGCTCAACTAAATGGTAAAACCTCTTATGCACGATTAGTCAAATACAAAAGTTGGTAAAGAATTCTTTGTTTCACTCATATTGAATACAATTTCTCTAACTTCCTATAATTAAATTGTGAACAATCAAAGGAAAAGAAAATCCATGATAAAACTTCCACAGAAAACAAGTTTATCTTGTAGACCGCTCAGGATAATAGAATTGCATAATTTTTGCAGTGCAAAAAGTTGTATTTGATGAAGGCTACTTATTTTGTCCTATGAATTTCTAAAATAGCCTACATATATTGATAAGAAGAGTTTTCAAAGTTTTTTTAAAAAAAGATGAAAAGTATGTTTCATAATAAAGTAACTAAAATACACAAAACTAATTAAAAGATTAACCCAACATGAATAGTTTCGGCGGTGTTTTTTTCTCCTCAGATCGGTTTGAAAATTGAACGTCAAATACTTCTTGCTCATGGTGAAAAACAGTCAGCAAAAACAGAATGCTACTTTCCAATAATTTACTTGGCGTTGGACCTGTAAAAAAATGGGAGTACAGCATCATAGGCATGTGCTGTACAGGCATCAGCGCACGTCTCTCCTACGTGCCACCAAAACCTGGCGGGGAAGCTTCGTCTCTCGCACGGTCCTTCGTTTGTTGCGCCGTCCATCGATCCATTTATCTATCTGGCTCAATAATACTCTCTCCCTCTTTCTCACATCGGGTGGCTCGCACGAGTGCGATTCGATTCGATGAACCCATCCGTGCTGATGTCGAGGCAGGCAGGCTGGCAGCGCAATCCAACGCGCGGCAGACAAAGGACAAAAGAACAACGGAGAGATCGGTACGGTACGCCGACGGTACTCCCAGTCAAACGCTACCGGACAAACGGCTTTTGTCGGTTAGTAGGGACGTCGAGTGGGCCGTTCTGAGAATGTTTGACCGCGTGAGCCTGGGCTGATGGACACGGGCTGAGATTAGATGATAAATATAGTGGGGTTAGTTAGGGTCGTAGCAACCGCAAACAATCTAGAGCATCGCCAGGCTGGATTTGGCAGCCGTCAAGGATTTAAAAGTGTTTATATTGTAGAAATATGTTGTTCCAGGAAGCTTAAATAGCAAGAAACATTACCCATTAATTGATCCGTATTAATAAATTCTGTTGGAAATTTATAATCTGCTGGTTGAAATGATTAGTTATGCTAGAACATCTCCATTCTCATCGGATAGTTATAAACTTTTGATACGAGTAGATTGGAACATAATTCTATATAGCATATCCGCCAATACCATTACCATTATTTGATTCAACAATTATTAGTACATTACAAACCGACACAGTATGTGCCATAGATCTTATATTTGTTGTTCTTAACTACTTTTGAATTTGCTAGTTTTAATTTTGAAAACGTTTTATTATATGTATCAGTACAGTCTTGGTGACATAATAGGCCCAGAGCTCGGTAATGAAAATCTTCTCATGTATTGAAGGAACACGTAGTGAGCCAAAAAATTGAGAGATTTTTTATTATCTGTACTATATACTATAAAAATACTATTCAAAGCTATGACTCTTTAAGCAAACTCGGAGAAACTCTTTCTACTTGCTCAAGGTTTTCATTTCATATGATACCAGCTGTTTATTACAAAGGTTTAGTTTATTACTTACATTCGCTAAGAGGCATTGTTTATTTTATTGTCTAAATACTCTTAAAAGGCACATAAACATACATATAATGCAAACAGTTAGGCCTAGCACAGCCTCTTCGAAATATCAGTGTCCATAACTTGTTTAGATTTCACCGTCCCAGATATCAGCAGCGCTCCTGAACGGTCCGTTGCTCTTGTTAACAAAGATATTTCACCATCCAAGACTCTTTTCTGCATGTCAGTAAACAGTTAGTTAAGTATTATCGGAACAATAATATTATTCTCAAAGAGACCTTAACGTCAATGATACGATCAAAATCACATACAGTGTATTGAAATATGTATAGCACATGTCCCAATGTATTACATATGATTCTAATTGTCCCAATATATTACATATGATTCTAATTCAATTATAAATCATGGTGGTCCCAAGAAAAACTTTATTTTACCTGTTCACCCAGGTTGCTTAAAATCAGGAAGTCCTCTTCAGGAATTTCCCATCCGAAGACCTGAATGTTTTCCTTTATCCTCTCCGGGTTGGTCGATTTTGGGATGACACTTGTTCCTCTTTGAACAGCCCATCTTACAAGAATCTGACCTGGGCTCTTGTTGAGCTTGTTTGCTATCTGTTATCAATCATGAGGGTACTGAAATATTTCACTTCGACAATAATGAAGAAAAGGGGAAACTGCACTTAAATCGTGTACATTTCATCCGCAATATTTCATCTGAATGGTAAATGACATAGCAGATAATACAATTGAGGATGGGACTCGTTCAGGCTGATAAGGTTAAGGTATGGATCCTGACCGGACTTTCGAAATCTGGCTCAACATGAGCAGCAGCATGCCGTAGCATGCACACGTCGCAAGTGCAGGGAGGCGTGCGCATACGCAGCAAAGGTGGTACTCAAACAATAATTCATGATGAATGCAATGAGAAATCGAACCTGAGAAGGCCGGATTTTTGAAGCCCCAACCCACCCAGTCGTCTCAACTGCGCTTCCCAAGTTATATATATAATTCTATCAGCACTCTTTTCAGCAGCTACGCTACTTTCAATAGTAAGCAGCGGACCTTGTCAGAGTTTCGAAGGTTCTCCGGTATCAAGTGTTCCAAATGACTATCAGCAGAGTATTCAAGGGTTCGAGGACTCACCTTCACAACAGTTGGGTCGCTAAGGAGATCCCGGCCAGAAGATCCGAGAGGCGAATAAGCCTGCAGAGGAAGGCATTATATCCTAAGATGAACTATTTCAGTTTTAACTTGAGAAAAGATCACCATTACTTCACAAACATCACTTACAGTTGTATGAATACCATATTTCCTGCAAACCTCGACCATCTTATCGTTTCTCCAACCCGGGTGCATCTCTATCTGATCTCAAGTCCAAGATCAGTTTACTCTTTTTAGTTAACGTGTTGAAATAAGAGAAACAATTGTAGCTTATTTACTACTAAACATGCATGGTGGCGTACGTACCTGGCAGACAGAGGGCTTTATTTTTGCAAAACTTAGAAGCTTTTCAAGTTTCTTCAGAGTGAAGTTAGAGATACCAATGTCTCTAACAAGCCCTTCTTTCACGAGCTTCTCCATTTCCCTCCACACTCCCTCCATGTCGAATTCTAGTACTTCACCGGCCTCAGGAGGCATTTTTGCACCCTTCTTTAAGTGGATGGGCCAGTGAATCTAGAACAAATGTGAGCAAATTACTATCTTTTTAGAAAAACAGTTCATCATTCAATAAGTTTACGAAGAAGCAAAAATAAAATCGGGGCAAAAATGCTCACTCCGTAAAAGAAACAAGATGAAAATTGCTCTTCGGGTGATCTTTCTCGTCGTCATCGATCGCTGAGTGCCGCTGCTACCAACTCGTTGAAGATCCTCCATCCATTGTCGCCAGCGCTGAACTGCGCTGCCAATCCGAAGGAGGGATTTATCAGCACCATGGATGATATCGTCGAGGAGGAGGGATTTTCCGGTGGATTTGACGGCGTAGACAGTGCCGCTAGAGCGGGAGAAGCATCCCGGAGTTTTTGGCTTTACACGGCGGCGATGGCAGAGATGGAGAAGAGCATGGACGAGATCAGCGAGCGGAGAGTGGAAGATGGAGGAAGAAGAAGCTGAAGGCCATCGATGGCATCTCTGATCTCCGAAATCTTTGATCTGTCTGCCTCTTCTCTCGCTCCGTATAGCCGCACCGTCATAAATAAAACACTTAGCCCGCCCGATTTTTGTTCTAAATTTCAAACTACCGCTCAAACAATCAGTGACTGACTTGAAAATCGGTCACCGAAAGCCATTTAGCCCGCTCAATTTTATTCTGAAATTAAATTCCCGCTCAAACAATCAGCGACCGACTTAAAAATCGGTCACTGAAAGAAAGATATTCAGTGACCGACTGTGAGTCCGTCGTTGAAAGTTTGCACTATTAGTGACCGTTAGGATAGCGGTCGTTGACAGTTGTCATTATCAGTGACTGCGTCATTTTCGGTCACTGAATACGGACTTTCAATGACTGATTACTTTTCGGTCACTGAATGTTGAGTTTTCAACGACCGATCCTAACCGGTCGTTGAAGAGCGCCTTTAGCGACGGATTTGTAGTGGTCGCAGATAGTTCGGTCGCAGAATATCATTTTTGTTGTAGTGATTGAAAAGATTCTATAATTTAGAGCAAATTATTAGAACACGATCTTCCATGAACTGCCTTCAAGCAAGTCTTGATAATAGCATACCAGGTAAAGATCAAGGTAATCCAGTTGTAGCTTCTCTAGTGCAGTTTTCAATGCTGGCCGAACTTTCTCAGGCGACAAATCTTCACACCTGATGTTTCAAATTTTTCAAGCATTAAGGTTTTTTTTCGCACATTAAGTATATATCATAGTCGAAATCCAGTAATTCTGCAACGTATTTCTATTGAAATACTTGCCATATTTTCGATGTGACGAATAAATCTTTCCTATTGATCCCTGCTTTCATTGCAGCCTGAAGAGCATTGCTAACCTGAGCAATAGCCAAAAAGATATCTCCATTAGATCACTGTATACAAGTTGTGGTAAGAAAACCTGAAAATCTATTTTACCTCTTCATGGACTCCGTATTGCGATGCGGTATCGATGTGCCTGTATCCACCCTGAATATGAGTGTACTGTGTTAGTTCATCATCCGAATAGCGCTGATGCAATCAAGAATTCTGGAGTTCTCCGTCAAGAATCTTGGAGCAGCATGCTATGTAGGCTTGCATACATAACTATTCTCATTTCATTGAATCTAAATCGCCTACCGATGATAAATTTGCATAAAATATTGACAAAATCCAGTAAGAACTAGGTGATCTATACACATTCACGGTCGTACCTGGTTTTCGGTCCCGGCACAGAAAAACCTTGGGTCATACTAATATTATTTTGCAGTCGTCATAGCATAAATTACTGTTTCATGCAAATATTATTAGAGAGAAAACACTAGAAAAACAAAAACGATCATCTAAATTATGTTTCAAGTATTAATCATCTTTCGGAGGACAGAGAACCCGCTTTCTTTTTACAGGATAGGGAGAAGAAATCCAGCAAAAATTCGACAATCGGCCAATTGGAAAAGAGCACAGCGTAGGGAGCATACAACAAATAAAAACCTTGCGTTTGATTACATTAATTACAATTTAGTTTTCTTAAAGAAAATATTATATTACAATTTAGGCGTACGTTTATGCATCAAATCCAACAAGCACCTACTATTCCCCTATTACTCCAAGAGCACGTAACATTTGTCAAGGTTTCGGATGAAAAAACTTACCTCAGTGATGGCAGTTAACACGGCGCTGCCCGCCTTGTCACCGGACTTCCATGTCCCGAGCCCAACTGCGGGCATTGAGTGCCCACTGAGCAGCTTGAAGCTCTGTGTCTTCGCCTCAGCAAATTAAGCTTGGTGCCTGCGCCATTAATTCTCCTCTTCTAGTTCAAATAACAGATGCTCTAGTCTTCTTCTTTCACCTCTCTGTAGCTTCGTATCGTACAACGAAGCTTTACAAAAGTGGTGGATTGATTTATATAATGGAAATACACCAGAAAAGAATCGAGAAATTGCCAAACGAGAGAGACATCTCCTTGTATAGGAGAGAGACACGTTGCATGATCTTCTGGAACAGTATCAACTTTGCATTAACTACGCATTGACGTGTACATGATGTATCAAAATAAGTGTTCGAAAGAGGAACATTTGGCTTTCTCCTTGGTTCGTTACTTCTAATACAGAGTAACCGGCCAGATACTACTCCGACTTTCCACAACCTGAGAACTTACTTTTGTTTTGGCTGCATCCGGGATCTGGTGGAAGAGGACCAAATGCAGCTCAACATCTGGGTATACTGTCGCTAGAACCTTGCTAAAGAAAAGGTATTGTAACCCTTGTATTAGTTTGTTAGAAAAATGTCCGCTCCTCCACCACCCACATATCAAATACAATTTAATAATTCATATAATTAAAAAATAAAATTATTTTAAAAATATTTTTTAAAAAATTTAATATAAAAAATTATAAATTTGATGAGACATTATTTTAATATTAAAAATATTTTTAAAAAAACTTCTAAATATATATTTTGAAATAAATAAATTTAAAATGAATTTCAAAAATAATATTTAAACCCACTATAAATCTATTAAAAGTTGGAGTCCCAATATATATATATATATATATATATATATATATATATATATATATATATATATATGTATAAACTTACGTTTTAAAAAATATAAAAATTATAGATTTAAATTAGAACTTTTATATTTAAAAATTTGTCAAAAAAATGCTTATAAAATGTATTTTTTCAATCTTAACTAAATGGGTTGCGTGTTTGATGGATTTGCTACTGTTCGTAGCGGTGCTCATTTTGGTAAATAAAAACTTAAATTGTTATGGTGTCAATTAAAAATTAGCAAGTCTCGGTAATCTCAACTGGGACCTTGATTGATCTCAAATTCAACAAGTCTTGGTCATCTCAGCTAAACGATCTCAGCCGAGCATAGTGCCGGCAAATCTCAGCATTATCCCTCAGCCATAATAATATTTTACTCTAACTCAAATCAGCAAGATATTTGCAGATTTAGTCAGTTGTTTAATAATTATATTATAATAAGAAAGAGTAATTCAAAAGAAAAAATTTTCAATATAGCAAACCTACAGAATTGGCAGCTTGAAGATATATTTGATATAGTTAAATTTTCTTATAATCATTTTTTCATAAAATACATTTTTTATAAATAGAAAAAACCTCATTCCTTAGCAAGAGACTTTTGGAGGGAGTTGATAGGGAGAAATACTTAACTTTATTCATTAAAATTTACAATTTGTAGTTCAAATTTTTTCTAAAAATACTTAAAAATAGACTAAATAAGTGGACGAAAATTTTATATAATATCTCGTGATCTGTGTTTGCTGACTTGGTGCATCCGCGCCGCTAATTTTCTATTCTTGCTGCGGATGCAACAGGGGAGCCGCGCCCCATATGGTCAGTATCATTCTATCATTCTGCAATTCTGTTTACGGCCTACTGACGGATAGCATTCATCTGTCACGACTTCCGTCCATGTCATCTGAAATTAGAACAATTTGGAGAGGATGCGTCGATCTAGCAACGTCGTCATCATCAACAATGACAAACCAATAAAACTGCATTAAGATGATGTTTGGACTCTGGAGATGGCAAATTAAAATCGAAGTATTTTATCAAATTTATTAACAATTAAAAATTAATAAGATGAGTTGCCCTTCAAGATGCTCCCGCTAGGTCCTTGGGGAAATTATAGATAAGTCTCTTAACTTGTAAAATAAAAAGTATTCAGATATCAACAAATATCCCTTGCATTGAAATTTTCTAACCTTTCAAACTCTAATAATTACCACAATTCATTTCTACAAAAAAAAGAACATTTATTACTTATTTTACTTTTATTAGTATTTTTTTGTTTCATCTTCGACCGCAATCTTGCCGCCGCCATGTAGTCATTTACCATCATTACTGCCCTCTTACTTGTAATCTGATATTTTCTATCACCCTGCATTGTCTTAATCTGCTGTTCTTATGCGAACCTTAATTTTTCAAAAACGTCGAAAAAACACAAGAAATAAACTTTTCTGACGAAGATCAAGATGTGACGAGCTAAACCTAAGAGTCTTAGAAAAGAGAAACATTGAGAAAAGAGTTCAAGAAAAGAGAAAGAGTGTAAGCTTAAGCAAACAAAAAAACTGAGCCGTGAGAGAAATTATTAATTAGAATATTAGTGTTAGTTTGATGTGCTGAAGAGCTAAAAAAAATTAGTACATTAATTAGCAATTATTATTGAGTCTCAATCTTCCGTCAGATGTTGTCCATCAGAACCCCGTTTTGGAAAAATTAACCCGACTGCAAATTCAGGCTGAAAAGAAGATTCATAAATGATGCTCAATACCTAAATACATCCCTACATATCCTTCTTAGGCTGCATAAAACAAAAATCATATCTTTTGAATTACGCATGGAGTGCGTCTTGGGGCTGTTTTGGATTACGTGTCTCAGATTTTACTGCTGAAGTGTGATCAAGTAATTAGTTATGTGTAATATTTCTGCAACTTTTGAGTTCTACAACAACCATCAATCCATTGATAGCTGTGGTCTATATAATGACTTCCATGCTGCACCGGAATCAAAACAAGTGCCACATTTTGAGTAGGATATGTGGAGCAAATCGTATTTGTATCAGCGGTGCTCTTCACCAAAACTGAGCTCTTAAGGACGCTAGTATCACAATATGATGCTCTACATCTTTATGAAGACCACGAGGTCATCTTCTTAAGTAATTCCGCAAACTCCTTACATGTGTTTGTCAGGTTTACGCCGAAAGTGTACTGCTCTAGATTGTGCGCGCAGAGATCTTTGTATCTTAATCGTCTGTCCAGCATATGCTTAATATAATTCGCAAGGATATATTGATATGACGTTTGTTAAACCTGTCTTTGTTGAAATATATCCTTGAAATGTCTGTATAGTTACTGATGGGATGAACTTTGTTTTATTAGTTATGTTGTATATCATTTTTTTATTGTGGTAACTAGTGGATATTTTGTTACATAAAACAGCAAGAAATATATCTATTTGCACAAGTGCTATTGGCATGAAAAAAAAGAATGCTGTCAAATAGTATAAGAATTTTGTAGCTTTATGCTAAACACAATCGTATGGTGGCGCCAATCACCCCTGGGTGGCGGGTTAAGGAATTTTGGCTCAGCCCATGTTTGCCGTAGCCCAAATCTATGCTTTTCACTTAGTTTGGAATGGTAGTAATGAGCGCTCTTGGTGGAAATTTTCACCTCGAAGTTATCCACAAAAAATATAGAAATACTTGCACTTATTGTACTAACAAAAAAAAAAAAAAAAAAAAAAAAAAAAACGAAGTTGTTGCGAAGTTACTCCTGCTTGTGCAGAAGTAAATCCTGGGCTAAGTAATGAGAGCTATTCCTTAGCAGTCCTTGCCTTCAGTACATTTACTGCCTATATAAATGAGACAATATATGTAGAGCCTATTAATTAACGCAAAGAATTAACGGCAAATACTATATCAGCCCCATATTTTAAAACTTCGTCAATTTCAGCCTCTGAAAATATGTTTTTCCGCCACGTGGCGGAAAAAGATACGGTTTCAGTGGCTGAAACGGCAAAAGTTTGAAATAGAAGGCTGAAATGTCAAAATCCCAAGAATTAAGGCTGAGATAACTTTGCAGGACAACTACTTTGGCATGAAAATCGACAAAGATGTCACACAAAGTATGGAAATAACTGAAAAAGATGAGTATATACAGAATTTACTGGAGAGGAAGAGTGTATGGAGTTCAGCATATTGAAGTGCAGAAATGCATTGATGTATATAGTCATGAACTAGAGAAGAATAAAATACATGCATAAATATTCAAGGTATTCCTTATATTTTAACTCTCTAGAAATTGAAGAAGGGAGCTAAGAAACATGTTAGGTAATCTCAGTATCAGTAAACACAGAAGACATGCATAAAGAAATGAGAAGCAAATTAGATATATTTCTTACAAACTTGTCAGAGTAGTAAGAACAATCCCAAGAATAAGGCAGAAAAAAAAAAAGACCGGGAACCGCAGATCATTGATCATGTAAATAAAAAGGGGAAAGTGCTAATACGAAATAAGCAGCTGGAGGAAGGTTTAGTCGCCACTTTCGCTGAGTAGGATGAACCCATAATGCTCAGGATGGATAGCGCTACAGAAAGACAACATGCACAAGCCTCAGATCATGCATCATGTAATCCATGGCGCTATCCCTCCTGAGCTTCATAGCTTCCACCATACTTTTTCTCTTCAATCATCAATAAAACTTGGAACTCAAACTAATAGAAGGATAGATGTCTATAATATAAGAAGCATCTTGATATCTCATATATATGATCTTAAAATCTCATATATATGGCACTGAGCGTAGTAGAGCGCTCATAGAAAGTGTAATGGAAAGGGATGGATTGTGAGATAAGAGATTGGTACTATTTATAGAGATTATTCCTGCGTACAGTGTCGTAGGGATTTGACACAAACTTTCAGATGAACGTAGGTCTCACTCTTGAAAAAGAAAATGATCTCTCTCTGCTGCCAAATTAGAGCTCTGAAGAAGAAAACGACTCCTGAACTTTTTTCTTTTTCTTTCTCTGAGTTAGCTGATATTAGAATAGCCTACTGGCCTTCCATCCACCAGGGCCGTGCCACTGTTACACTTGGGTGCTACTGGTTTTACTAAAATACCCATGGTGTATGAGAGTTTGTTTCTTCTCCTCGTCGTTAGGGTTCCCAGCAATGAATATAGTAGTTCCTTGGGGGTGAGATTAAGTAGGCTTTAAGTTGCACCAATCATTTCAACAGCTTGTGGACTGATCCCCTTGACCACAGTGATCTCCATCGGGAGTAATGATCCTATATGCGCAGAGTATACAGTAAAAAAAATTATAGTTATATTTTAAAATTTTTTAATATAAAAATCATAAATTTTGATTACATGTTAAATTTTTTTTATAAATATATATTTTGAAACTACAAAGTTTAACAGATTTTAAACTAATTTTAAAATAATTTTAATTTACTTTAAACCCGTCAAACTTTATATCCTCCAAATATCTATTTAGAAGTATTTTTTTAAAAAAATTATAAAATTAAAATTATAAATCTCATAAAAAATCTATAAACTTAATATTAAAATTGTTTTGAAAAAGTAATTATAAATGTTTTTACCATATACTGGTATGTATAGTAATCTTTTTTCTTTTTTTTTGAGATTATCGTGGTGGAAATCGTAATGTGAGCGCACGTTCCGTACGGACCTCAAACTCGTAGAAAACTCTCATGCTCAGCCCCAACCGACGCTCTGGGATTCGAGTATAGAACTTTTATGTACGGGAGCTCCTGCTACGGAGTACAAATAATTTTTCTTCGAAAAATTCTACTAAAAATTTCACCCCATACAGCCTCAAATCCGAATGGTAACGTTTTCTGAGGTGCTTCCCAACCGGTCGAGCTAGGTGCGCTCGGCCGTACGTATAGTAATCTTATATGCACGAACATATATGATCATTTTTTTTATCATATAGTTGTACATATGATAATTCTATAACCACGAATCTATGGGATCAAAATTGATCCTTTGGCCTACACTGATCCACAAATGCTGAAAAGGAAAAGGTCTTTGATCTCCGGCCTGCTTCTGGCATCTTCTGGCATCATGGTGTAACTATGAGAGTATTGGAAAAGTAAGTACACCTTTAAAAAAAGTATCCCTGTGGTCATCTTTGGGTTATTTTATTTATTGATAGATTTGTCGAGGTAATTAATTTTTCTGTATTTCTATTCAGCTCTGTGTATCTCAGGGATTCAGAAGCATCTTTTTAGAGGCTTGGCTTTTAGGTATCAATCAAGGAAAAGCAAAAATCATCAATAAGTAGCTAGCTTTGGAATGCTTTTTACCTACCAATAGTATATATAGCAAGGCTTCTAGGTATTTTTCTCAAAAAAAAAAAAAAGGCTTCTACGTATTTGTATTTGCTACAACACTTATACAAGAGAAGTTGCTTGATTTGTTTCTCAAAAAAAAAAAAAAGCCTGCTGGGTTGGTTAATCTTCTCCATTTTTGTTGAGCCAGGAATCATAAAAACCCAATGCCCTTAACAGCAAGTAATGTTTAATCTCTCTCTTTTTCTATGCGTAAGTAAGCACGATCATCACTTAGGTTAAGGGCACTGTAACTGAGATTCGGGCCCACTGAGTTCGAGGCCACTGTATTCGGAACCACCAATACAGGTATTAAATTCCGTACAATTTTGAAGGATGGGATTTCATGTATAAAATCTGCCGCTGGTTTTTCCCTTTGAAATTTTTGGCTACAGTTAATGTGTGTTATCTCGAAATTTATTGCATTTCTCTGCAATTTGCTAACAGTTTGGAATCTGATCGTTCTTAGTCACTTTAAAAATTGTTATTTTGGTGCAAGCAAACATCCTAATCTATTACACCGCACATGCTGAGAAAATGAGGCGAGTTTGATAGCTATTAGTCTTGCCCTTAGCACTTTATTTGTTATTATTTAATTTCATATCAACATACTGATAACACCCTAATGTCTCCTATTCTACAAATTAATTAACATCTTAAACTTCATAGAGTGCTAGCTCATAAGATCTAACCGTGAATCCAAGAGAGCAGCAAGCTATGCTCTTAAAAAAAAAAGCAACTTTTGTCACAAAGTTGGGTGAGAAGTTACGCTCGAAGTGCTTAAAGTTCAATTTCTAATAAATTTGAATTATGAGCCAAAATTTTGGATTGTGCACCAACTTTATGTACCGTAGTTGTATTAACAAAATCAACATCAATCTCGCATTCATCTTGCATTCATGATGGAATAAATCTAGAGCAGACGTAGAATTCCGACTGAGCAGACTAGTATTCTTTCTTTGATCTCCTCCAGCTGTGTTAATGCATAAACTACTGCATGCGAGTATATTTTGCAGCAAATATTGGAACTTGCGCCCATGTTTCTCACTTCTCGTGGCTCTCCCGGCACTGACGGTCCTCCGTCTCTATATGAAGTTATTATCATTCATTCGACATTTACTTCCTCGCTCTCTCTCTCTAGATCATCACACACAGAGAGAGAGAGAGAGAGAGAGAGAGAGAGAGAGGAGAGAGGAATCGATGCAGGGAATAGTAGGAGAAGATGATCTATAGCGTACCTTAGCGTAGAAGCGATCGATAACCTGGCTTAAAAGTTGTTGATAAGGACAAGGCTAACGATGGATAAAAAAATCAGAAGTAGTATATATACTATAATGCACTAAAAGAGGGTGCACGGCAACGATGTGTGGGTGAGATTGTGCATCTCGGGATGACCGTAAGGAGATAAACGGGTGAGATTTGTAAGGTACGAGATTGGTTAGATAAGGCGTGAGCTATAAAAGCTTGATTCATGGTATAGTACTGGCGGAGAAGAGGTGACAGGGCAACTAATGCGCGCGCCTACCACCGCCTGCAAAAAATGATGGGTGCCAGTGGGAATGGGGGCATCTCCAGTAGTAACTCACCACTGAACAAATAATGCTTCAGTTCAGAATCACCCCAAAAACAGACCCAAACTGGAGCACGGGAACAACAGTTGTGCGTATTAATTATTATAACATATAGTATGAGTTTACATCACTTGTTTATTTAAATATCCATCCTAACAGGAAAGATTCCAAAATTTTTAGCCAGGAACCATAAAAATATACTGACCTTTAAAATATTTTAAAGTATTATTAAAAAATTTTAACATAAAAATTATAAAGTATATCAAAAAAAATTTTATATAATTCAAAATTTTTTTAAAAAAAATATATGTTATATATGTGTATTTTGGTTTGTTTTAATAATTATCAGGAATAAAGTAAGAATTTATTTAGAAGAGAAGTACAAAAATAGAGCTCATATGTAATTATTTCTAGAATATTTGTTACGATCGACTTAAGATTTTAAGAGTGTAACTGGTTACTATAAAAGGGATCAGCACCGAGAGTTTGGTCACTCTTTATTTGGCTCGTTACGATCAACCTAGTTCAAATTCTACCAATAGTTCTATTTCAAAGATAGAGTTACGCATCAGGATCATCTTCTTGGCTGACGATTTAATCTCCCCTCCTAGAATTAAAGAGAACCTACTGAACTCTATTGGTCTAATTGGTTAGCAAAACTAGATACTAAAGAGCGATCACAGCCTATCTCTCATGAGGTTAGATCAAAAATTTGAATTCCAATAAACGTAAGTTGGGAGGAGAAACTACTATACCGTTCTATTTTTTATCAAGATTTAGAATATAAATCGAATATGACAATCACAGACTAAGAAATATATATATATATATATATATATATATATATATATATATATATTATATATATTATATATATATATATCGGAAAATTATGAATAAGTATATCTTTTTTAGAAAAGTTATTTTTTAGCCCTTTTACATATAAAAATGACACTAATACCCTTAACCATTTACTAATGTTTTTGCTTAATTTTTAGGGATGCAACTCGATGACCGACGCGATGATACAACTCATTGTTTCTTCCCGCTTCTGTTTCTACTATCCGCCATTGCGATGCAAATATGAAAAATATAAAACAATTATGTTAACTATGGAAAACGGCGCGGCGGACGATGACTAACAAATAAAAAAGAACAAAATATGAAAAAAAAAAAATTACATTTGCAATGACGATGGCTGAAAGACGGCGCGGCGGACGATGACTATGAAAAACGGCGTAGCGAAAAGAAGACGTTGGAGAAGAAGATTCGAAATATTAAAATCTCATTAAAAAAAAATAATCGAAAGGGTATTTTCGTCAGAAAAATAATTGAGTTAGTTATTAGGGTTAAAAAGTAAGAAAACTTTAAAATAGAAAGTGGTTATTAAAAACTAAATCTGGAGGGGTTAAAAAATTAGTTTTACCAAGTCAAGGGGTCCATCCATCCATATGTGTGGCATCCTTATTGTCATGTATGCACGTAATTTTCGACTAGTATCCCCACTCCAAGTGTGTGATTAATCTCGTTTAGAGAATAAAATAACTTCGGTACTTTTTAGTAACAACAATTGAAGATAATAAAATGTAGTATCAATCATAAACTAGAGTTTCCATAGGTGCCGCGCAGCACGAGTGACTGCATGCATAAAGGAAATTGCCTGCTAAAAGAGTTTTCGAAGACAGTCACCAATCTCATCCATATTCCACTGCGGCTAATTACTGTAGAGGCATTTCGCTTGATTGCCGTTGAAACTGCAGGTAAAATACATTTCGCTTGATTACCATGAACAAAATTAGTTACAAGAATAAACGAGAAATAAGAAATATTTACACGAATTATACTCCCAAAAATAAACCTTTGTCTTACAATTATGAATGAAATAATGAAAAAGAACGATCTGACTTCTTCTCGTCTGCCAACCATATGAGCTCAGTTCCTGCATTCAACGAAGATTTGATTAGAAACGATTTTCTGAATCTGGGAGTTTCTCAAGTTGCAAAAACTCTTTCAAGGTTCAGTCTTGCTTCTGTTCAAACAAAATGATATGTAGTCCAATCGGCATAGGTAGCTTAATATTCGTTTATTTTCATCAGTTGGAGGGTCGCTGCCACCTTGGATTTGGAATCTTTCAGCTACAAATTCCTACATCTTTTGCTGTAGTATGATTACACATTACATCACTATGTCAAGTTAGTTTGGGTCCATTAACAGAACATATCATCTTTCAACCTTAGCAAGAGCAGGTAATTTCACAAAGAGAAGCCTTAGTAAACCAAAATTTCATAAATCCTTTCAGTACAATGTGCCACAGAATAACACGAAGCAGATAATTTTACAGATAGAAGTAGCCTAACAATTTCAGTTGCTCACAAATGCAAGTATAACAATAAGGGATTTTATCTGAAGCTAAATAAAAGTCATTGACGATACTTAAGATGCTATTAAGAACTAAGATTAGTTGTACGTATTGTGCAAATTACAGATGCAGCCCATATCTTAGAGCATAGCTTTAAGGATTCGAGGTGATAATATAAGAAAGATAACAAACATGAGCATGGGTAAACATGCAATGAAGACTAGAGAAGAAGGTTAAGTGTAGCAATCATTCCGAAGTAAAAATGCAATAATATAACTAGAAAGTACATTTTCTAGACATGTGTCTTTGTAACATATTACTTTTAAAACTTGCAAGTTTGGATATAGAATGTTACAAATGGCTCTTCAGGATGTAAGCTCTACCTGTTGCGTACACTTTCACAACAGCAACAACCCTGTGATAATCTCGCCTGAGCCGGATTTGGAGTGGGTGAGATGTTAGCTCTACTTATTCACATACACTTCTGCAATTAAAAAACAACTGATAAGTGCCTAAACCATAAATAGATATAATAAATAAATAAATAAATGTTACCAACAAGTATTGGCTCAATTGGTTCAGCAACAGCTAGATTCTGCGGTTTAGGGAGCCTCTACAAAAAGGTCAGGGAGTACAAGCCTGCAGTAGACACTTGTTGGGCGGGAGGGAAATTACCAAAATTGCTCTATTCTCCAAACGATATTAATCTCATCTCCTATGAGGGTGGAGATACTCATGGGAACAACCAAAAGAAATGTTATTACCTCCCCTTCATCTGAATTCTCTTACAAGCTAATTTGACTTTAACCCCTTCCACCTAAGTTCCATAAATCAGCTTGCAGAATAAAGTCAAAGAAATGAAGGTGGAGCTACATCTTTTGAGGTTATCAACAATCAAGGTAAACAAAAAAGTAGTTACAGAAACAAATACTAAGAAATACGAGGTAACCTAACTACAAAATCAATCAAAAGTGATATAACGGATCGAAACTGGGCATTCGTTGATTCCAAAGTAAATTCATGTTATATTAAATAACAATGTCAACATTGTTTTCACCATAAACTAGTAAATCACTAATCATAAAGGGTATTGGCTAGTTCATCACTCTGAATGACATTGGATGATGATTCCACCAATGTCTCAATAATGTCCTTTCGAAAGCAATCAAGATTCTCATCAACAATGCTATCTACACCGTGTATAGTTGAAGATTTGCTCAATTTATCTGTACATCTCTTGATCCAACCAAAAGGATGGCACACTATGATGGTTGGAGTCTAGGAGACTCCAATTGAAGATAGTTGACTGGAGATTATTATAATGACCTCCATTGAAAAATGATGGTGATGACTATGTTGAGAGTTTTAATAGGATGTGGCTGAGATAACCTCCTTTGACAAAGTATGTTGGTTGAAAGTGGCTATGAAGACCTCGATAATAATAGTTGTTTGAACTTCGTGTCGAAGTTATTGATAGTGGAAGATGACAAACCTAGGACTTATATTATATTGAAAATATTAATTGAAGAAATTGTTGTGATATTACATTATGTTTGAGTGCTCTAAAAATAATTACATATATGTGGCTCTTTAATAGAGCTCCAGAAATATAAATTAGCAAATACCTAATACAAATTTTTGTAATACATATTTTCTAGTATTATAATATATATATATATATATATATATATATATATATTATATATATATATATGTGGGCCCTCTTTAAACATATATGTGGCTCTTTAATAGACTCCAGGAAATTATTAAATTAGCAATACCTAATACAAATTTTTGTAATACATATTTTCTAGTATTTATATATATATATATATATATATATATATATTTTAGTACCCTTAATAAGAAATATTTAATATATTCTAACTATCCCCTAAAACTCAAGGTGTAATCTTGAGTTTGAAGAATCGAATCTGACACCTAAATATCTATATATATAATATATCTAGCATAGAAGCTACAAAATTTCCATATATGACGCCACCTAACTGAAGATCCGACTATGAAATCGGATTAGATTTAATCAATGAATGAGATAATAGCTATGAAACGCACAGAGCCGCTATAAGAATCAATTACAAATAAACAATCAATGTGAAGTAAATCTCAAATGGCAACAACATCTATATTATAGAAAGTTATCTGAAGTAGATCTAAAATCATTAAATAACACCAAAGACAACTTGAAAGGGAACTTACATAAATTACATAGAACAAAATTACTAGATAATGAAAGATATTGAACAAGGATCAAGCAACGACATCGAGCAATTAAACATAAAATATCTAAAATTACCTGAAGTGAGAGAAAATAAATCTAGATAGGAACTAGATATAGAAGCCGAGCGTCAGAGAGTCGTTCATGAAAGCTAGACGCTGGAGCACTGGTCATCACCGGCAACGATCGGAGCATCCGCCGGAGACAAAAAATCATTTCGTGAGAGGGGTTAGTAAAAAATCATAAATTTTTTTAAAAAATTGCCCTTTTAAAAATGTGTAAGTATTGATTGTTCTTTTTTATTATTTGGAATAGCCATTGCTTTCGTTTAGAAAAAAGACGGAACAATTTCGGTTGACGTAAAGTACAGGTAGTTCAAATTACAAACCCCAATTCTACGCCGAGTCTACTAGCCACGGAAAAAACTACATCAAATATATAAAATTGAATAATCAAAATTAATTATTATATTATATGACATCTTAAATAATTTTATCTAATATTTATTTTTTTAAAAATTATCTAAAATAATATAAATAAAACAATAATTACATAAAAACTAAATAAATAACAATAATTTAATTTAAACAATAAGTATTATAAGAAATAATTGCTATATTGATATCAATATTATATAAATAATTATATTATATAATTTAAAATTTTTAAATTAAAATTTATACAAATTATATAAAAAATAATATATATATATATATATATATATATATATAATTGAAAATATAAAACTATAAAAAATTAAAATTTTAACATCATAATTTATAGATATAATTAATATTCGTATATCGTATAAGATACCATCTAGATTAAACTAGCCCTATTTATACAAAGTCTTATGATATTGTATTTTTTATGCTTCATAAAAAAGCTAAGTCTAAAAAAAAATAATTTAAATTATGTTAAAGATGTCGCCTTCTTATGATTAGAAAAGAGATAAGAATAGAATGACTACTTTCATTGCTGCATCATGATTGATCATCCGTGTAAAAACTTTGTAACATTATTGTCTTATATTTGTTTTATTTTCTCTTATTCACCTTATATTGCTGGAACCAACGCGGTCCCTTTTATTCCAGGGCTGGGCCAAAGACGATGGGCCTAATAAAAGCCCATGTCCAGATCACCCAACAATCTCGATTCTCGAAAGAATTGGCTGGCTTATCATCATCTTCCCGCTTTTGCACGGACCTTAGCCACTCAAAACTCCAACGCCACTCACCCTCCAACTTACCAGCTTTTCGAATGAATGACCATTCGCGCAACGATGTCGTCTCTCTCCTTCAACTCGCTCCCCGTCCGTCCTCCTTCTCAGCCCCGGAAGTCAGCGGATCTCCCTGGCCTTGGCGGCTCTAGTTTGAAGCCCATCACCGTCGTAGGTGATCCTCCCACCTTCGTCTCCGCTCCCGGTCGCCGCATCGTCGCCGGTTAGAATTTTTTCAACTAATGATCTTGTTTGTTTACCAATTATCCTGTCATCCTATGCATTGTGGTTGAAAACTTTATGCAATAGGCGAACTGCATGACACTAGATGACATGATTTTGTCAATTTTCTTATATAAGTGGGTCTCAGACTCATTTGATTCACTTTCCGATGGGTGTGTCCCGTTCCAAAGTGAACATATCCAAGAGCTATAAAGTCAACGACATATATGTCGTTTTCAGGCTCAGTTAGGTTAGACATCTCGCCGTGTAATTTGATGCAAGTGTACTATGGGGCTAACTCGTAAGGCGGTTAAATTCTGGCTAATTGAGTATTCAATAATCTCCATCTAGTGTGAACTCTTCTGTGTGAAGTTTTGCTAGAGTAGATACCGATATAAGCTCGATCATTATTGTATCAGCTACAACAACTTCAAGTTATGAACATTGGCCCCTGATTAGTTCACTCGACTTCGTAAGAATTGGTCATGTTGACAACGGTTTCCAACAATTTCATTGGTGCTTTAATTTCTTTTAACAGTGATCATTATTATATTTTGTATGTTGGTTAAAAGTCAAACATTGTGGATATAGTAAAAACAGTTTTACTCATCATATTTAGATGATAGAAAAAAGAACGCCAAGTACGAGATGGCTTTCTTATTTGCTTTATGTAATGCGACATATTCCTCTCTTCTATGAATTAACAGCTTGATTTTCAGTTGGCGATGTGCATGGCGACCTTGCGCAGACAAGATGTGCCCTAGAATTAGCTGGTGTTTTGAGCACGGATGGCAATGATACATGGATCGGAGGCGAAACGGTATGACTATTAATATCTCACTAGTTCATATGCACTTCTTTGGTCTATGCTCAGCTAAATTGATTCTTTTGCAACTTCAAGATTTTATGTGTAAAACATTAAAAGTTTAGTAGATAATGTTGCATAAATTGGTATTATTACTTGAAACTTATAGGTAGCTTACTGATCTTTTCTAGGAAAGACGAAAGAGGATCAATTGTCATCCTCGACTGGTAGTTAGTCTCAAAAGATTCACCTCATAACTTATAGGTAGGAGTTTTGAACCCCCGTCATCAAGCCCCAAATTAGTCCCAAATATAACAGTAGCACTTATTACATTTATTCTTGAATGCCAGACTTGTCCTACAATTAAATTTAGTATAACTTTTAAGTATGGTTAAATAATGAGAAGAGAGTTCAATTTTAGCCTGATGCCATTAGTTAAAATTCCAACAAAAAAGCATGTTCCACATATTTTAATCATTTTTAAATAAATGAATTGCTGGGAAAAGCCCATGTAACCCAATGGTTAATGGGAAGCTATGGGAGCGAGGCAACAGAGTTCCAAACCCCGTTGCTTCAATACCATCTCAAGAAAAAGCAAGGTTTAAGGTGCCGTCTCGTGCTGTGTTTCGGTAAATCACAAACTCGAGATGTGCCAATAGTGCCATATCAAACGTATATATATATATATATATATATATATATATATATATAATAATATACATATATTATATATATATATATATATATATATATATATTAGTTGTTATTTTAAAAATAAAAAATGCAAATTTAAGATTTTTTGGCACGTGTCGTGCCGACAACTGCCGGAACAGGCACGTGCAGTCCGGCACGGGCTATTACGACCGGTACCTAAAACCATGAGAAAAAGGAAATAAATAAGTGTTCATAGAATTACTAATATGGATCGTTTATATAATTAGCATCTGAAATTTGGAAAACCTTCCCATCACTGATTCTTGATATTCAAATGAAGATCTAAGCTTCTAATTTGTAGGTACTTGTACAGCTTGGAGATATCCTAGATCGTGGAGAAGATGAAATTGCTATCCTTTCTTTATTGAAATCGCTAGAAATTCAGGCAAAAGTCGAAGGTGGTGGCGTTTTTCAGGTCCAAACATTCTAATGCATTTCTAGGTTACTAAAACTGCTTTTTAACTGGTTGTAACCTGATATATTGTGCGTCATGTTTTGGGTACTTCCTGAATAATGGGTGTGGAATGGGGTGGTGTAGATGGATGGCTATACTTTCAGCTGAATGACAGAAGATTCAATTGCAGCTAATCATTCTAATGCAGTTGTTTGTATTGCAACCAAAATAGTGCACATCTCATGTTCCAATTGAGAGACACGATGATTATAGCATAGATGGTTCTTGTTATTGAACTGATTCATTTTGCTTACTGTCTTTCTTCATGAACTCCACAAATTTTAACACGTCCTTACTCTATCTTTTGTCAAAAAAATCGAGTTCTCTTGAAAGAGTAGGGAGGTATTTGAAATTCCAATAAGCCATGGATATGATTCCATCAAACTGTGAACATCTGAAAATAATCTTTCTTCTGTGTTAAATGCTCAATTGTCAATGTATTACCCTTGGGTTGACTTTCAGTGACAAAGACACGTACAAGGCTTCTGACATGGGTTCCTATGACATGGCTAGGTGAATGGCAATCATGAAACCATGAATGTAGAAGGTGATTTTAGATATGTTGATCCTGGCGCATTTCATGAGTGTATAGACTTCCTGGAATATTTGTATGAATGCGAGGATGAATGGGAAGATGCCTTTATAGGATGGATCAATGTCTCTGAAAGATGGAAAGAAGATCGTAGGACCTCTCAGAGTTATTGGGGTCCTTGGAACTTGATGAAGGTACATAATTCTCCATCTTTTTAATCCACGTCATACCTCAAGATAAACGTATGCGATTTCCTCATGTCTGTATGGTAATTAAGTTGCAGCTTTGTCTGACTTTACACTTTCTAGTCCCTTTTCCGTAATTCTCCATGGTATGTAGATTGATGAGTCCCATAAGGCTTCACTTCAAAAAAAAGTCAAAATAAAAATTTTCGATATATTTGTGAATTGAGAGATTTTTAGTTCCACTACTCTGCAATTGCTGCATATGCTTCTAAACGCTTCCAAAAGCCTTTTCTCGTCAGTAATGCTTTTATTGTGCTTCTTAGGTGGCATTTAAATGACTAATGAAATTTAAACGTTAATAGCTCTTTCTTCATGATAGTTTCAGTCATTATCTGACTTTTTGTTATCTGATAGGACAGAGGCAGAAGGGGCTTATTGCTAGATCATCACTTTTGAGGCCTGGTGGTCCTTTGGCTTGTGAATTGGCACGCCATGGGGTGGTTCTTAAGGTTGATGATTGGATTTTCTGTCATGGTGGACTTCTTCCTCATCATGGTACAATTCACATTCCTCTCTTAGTAGTTCTGATTTCTTTTGTATTACCTTTTTACAGAATCCACATAAATTGTATTGCTAGCTAGGATTTCTAGATAGGCAAGCTTCATTTTACTTGTCTGTGATACCTTTTTTTGTGCCTTTCTTTCTCTTTTTTTTTTTTTTGTCCTCTTAAATGTTGCATTCTCTACCAGGATGATACTGTTAATTAGCATTCCGGAAATGCAAGCTCCGTTTCTGACTTAATGTTTGTGAAAAGGAAAAAGATTCCTTATTGGTGTATGCTGCATAAGTCTTAGAGGAAGATCTCTATTCATCTTCTACATTGTTTTCCTCTCTTGATTGATTGACTTCAAGGTGTGTATTTGAAGACTGTTAATAAATAACAATACGATGAAATAATTTGCATGTACATATTAATACTTTGTCAGTAAGTTAAGAATTTGAGATCATAGCTTACTTTAAGGTATCCTTTGCATTGTCAGCAAACAAGCATTGTTTCTTCGCTTCTAATTTTCACCCATTTTCAGCATGCAAATAGGATTCTTTTCTAAAATGAAAGGCCTCTATTCTGTTTCAATCAATTACCCTCCCAATTCAATCAAACCCTTCTGTGCTATTTTTCATGATAGTGATAGTCAACCTAATTAGAAATGTATGCTTGAAAAAATATGAAATTACATATCTCCTTTTGTATGCTAGTTCTATTACTTCTATAGCTGTCCTGTAAATCTTGTGTAAAAATCTGCAAATTTTAAGTTTACCTGGAACAAAAGGATGTTCCATTCCTTTCTAAAAAGGTCGTTTGGACATTTTTTTTTTGTTTCACTTGTTATTCAGTCTTGTAAAACTGCTGTTAACATCTTCTTCTTGTTATATACTTACAGTACTTCCTGTCAACTGTGGATGTAATATAAGGGAACATAACGATCCTTCTCTTATCGGTCATAGTTCTCTTGCAGTTTCATATGGAATAGAGAGAATAAACAAAGATGTCTCACATTGGATGCAAGGGCTGCATGATGATAGCTGCAATCCTGAAATTCCTTTTATAGCAACTAGAGGCTATGATAGTGTGGTCTGGAATCGCGTGTACTCAAGAGATTTAGCAGAGTACCAATCTTGGCAGGTGAGCTTTACTTTTTCAAAGAACGTATATAGTAGTATTTTTATTCAAACAGCATATATAGCTCCCGCCATGTACCGATCTTTCCAACCAATGCATTGCTTTTCAGATTTCCTCTATATTGGACGAGACACTACATGCTATTGGTGCAAAAGGAATGGTTGTCGGCCATACTCCTCAGTTAAATGGTATAAATTGGTATGTTCTAATAAGTACAAACACATACACACAGAATTCATTGGGTTATTTTGCTGAGCTGTTAGCTAAGTGGCGATTCTAACATTTCCGCTGCAGTAAATATAATCACAGAATATGGTGTGTAGACGTAGGCATGTCAAGTGGAGTCTTCAATTCAAGTCCAGAGGTAATATTTCTCAAGCTGAAGTTTTCTCAACTAGCATTTATATAATATTTTTCATTACTTCTGTATTGCTTTCTGGTAATCAGCTGATCTTATATGCTGCTAAAAATTCAGTCCCTAAAGAAAGTAAATGTTTAATGCTTATCTAAATGTTCAATACTTGTCCTAGATCACATAGGATCATTGGGCATCGTCAGCGGCTGAGATGTCTCCAATAGAAAATGTAAAATGCTCTCTAGCTATCATAGAAGTGAATGAATACCAGTATCCCCTCGCATGTTTGATGAAGTAAGGGAAAGGATTGTCTTTGTCCATATGCATTTGTCTAAATAATGATCTTTGTCCCGAAAATTTGGTTCTTTATTTAATAAAAAAAGAATTGAAGTTTTGATTTCTGACTATCAGGTTCTGGAAATAATTGGAAATAGTGCAAGAGTGTTGAGAAATCCGATTGATGGCAATGATCTAGAAGTTCTGGATTATTTATGAATCTACATCCGAGCTATCAGGTCTCTCTCTCTCTCTCTCTCTCTCTCTCTCTGTGTTAAAAACAAACTTGTTGGATTAGTTATGGAAGCTGTTTAAATAGAAAGGGGCTTACTAGATCTGATTCATCTGAAGTTCAAATGATCAGGATTAATTTATGGGAATATATGTATGAGCAAGTCTGCAGCGGTTATAATCTCTAAAACCTGTTAGTGCTAGTTAAACTAAAAATATCGATATTAGAATTTACAAGTTACAGCTAATCAAATTTACATCATAAGCCATAACTGGTAATGTTTTTTGCAAGAAATTGTTGTTTTAGGCCACAACATTGAAACAGCATCTTTGAGTCATTTAGGTATGCCAAAGAGTATTTGAGGAAGGGGAAAAGGTTTAGCCAGAAATACCCTATGTGTTAAAAAAGGAAAAGAAATGGAGAATAGCTAAGTCGATGAATCCGTAAAGAATACAGAATAATTGACCAATGTTTCAAATTTGATTATCCAATAAATGCTCACTATGAATACAAGCTTGATATAATTGGTGATCATTAGAAAGCTTTGTTTAGGTCAAGAGAAAAATGAGTTGCTGTATAGATCTATGTCATGACCAAAGGGCAACTGGTTATCTCAAGGCCTGCTGAGAAGAACTAGAGAGCATCCTATAAACTACAATAAGGTTTCTATAATACATGAGGCCTAGAGAATGTAAGAAAGAGAGAGCAGTTTCTTTTGAATTCTTGGAAGTTGGGACTAAATTTTGAGCCACTTTTCCAGAAGAGAAATAAGTCATTTCATCTCTTTCCAATGGCCTTTCAAGATACTCCATGCCCATATCAAGCATTTCACAAAATTTATTTTGATCACATAAATGAGGGATGTTGCTAAAGAATTCCCTCCAATATTAGCCCAACGAACTATTGAACCATCTCACCATGAATTTGACTCCTATAAATTTGTTTCCAGACAAAGTGAATAGCGATGAAGTATATCGATTTACATCAGGTTACAGCTAAAAAGGAATACACTTATGTCTTAAAATAAGCTGTCTGCATGCCTGGAAATGGTAAGTACATGTCATCTTCCCCTTATTGTTTATTTTTGAAATTGCAGCTAGTTACTTCACATGTTATCATGTCGCAGACGATATTTCGTCACGTAAGTTATTGTTATTTGTTGGAGGCTTTGGAGCATAGATTCAATCAGCAATTGCAACATGAATGATGGTTTTCCGATTTAATGGTGAACTGGGCTGAACATTTGGATTCTGCGCAAAGTTGCGAAGGAATATGCTCTACAAAACTAACCCAACAGTAAGGATTTTAATTCCGTTGAAACAACAAAGAAGATTTTCTTGCTGACATTGAGAAAACTGAACCTACAGTGTAAAGAAACATATACTGTACGATGCACAGAACAATTTTAACAGGATACTCAGTGAAAAAGCATATATGATTTAAAAAAGAGGCTTGTACTGATGACAAACTCAAGAAATGAAAGAAAGTATTGGAACCTTCTCTTTATTACATCACAATTTCCCCGGAAATGTGATTTTGTTCAGATGATAAACTGAAAGACAGAATAGATTTAAAACAGTTCCAGTAATGCACACAGCATAGTTGGGAGTCCTGATCTTATTGGGGCAACACCATGCGTGGCACTAAAAACACCCAGAGTCAATTTTGGAAGAAAAAAAACTATATGACAGTGATGTATTTTGTTATGTTCTGTATTTTTCAGTTTAACATTTTTTTCCCAAAATACTTCGAGATGAGTCAATTAGGCTTTCAAAGTCGCAGTTCAAAAGAATAATTTTATTTGAACTAGATTTCGAAGACATGTTCGATCCCTCTCGAAGTAGTTTTAGAAAACAATTTCAACTGTAAAATTATAACACATAAAAAGAACGCATTGCTTTTGCATTCAAAATTTTCTAAAACTAAATTATGGCTATATTACCATTTCCTAATATGTTTCCACAGAACATAATTGCTAAAAGTTAAAAAAAAAAAAAGAATAATAATGAAGCACGCGCCAGATTTGCGTAGGTGACATGCTCACAAAGAATAGTCTATTACAATATATAAATCACATATTGGAGACAATGAAATATGAGTAAAGGGAAAGCTTACAATGGAAAAACCAAAAAAAAAAAGAAAAAAAAATTTATGTGCACGCATTCGTCTTGTTAATCTATGGAAAGAAGAGTTTAGTGTACAAGAGTTCATTCCATGTATCTTGAAGGCCAGGGAGACACCAATGTACGCAATCCGCATAGCTCTTGGGATTTGCACGTTGTTCGGGTGTCGGTGGGTTCCATTGTTTCTTGTAGATGGAAGTGTGAGCATCCTTCCTATAATCTGACAATTGAGTGATGTTAAGGAAGCTGATTGGAACTTTCGATACGCCGAAGACTTCTCTTATTACTTGCATTATGCTCTTGCTGGAACTGAAACCCCAGTAGTTTGGATCCTCAATTGGTGTAGTCTGATTGTAGCAGTTCCCATCTCGCTCACCTCCCCATTCGTAGCTCCTGCCAAGAAATGCAATATGCCATTAGATTGGTAATTAACGGGTAGGCGAACTTTCACGATTATGTTAGCTCATAAGCTGTGTTGCTAGAATTTCGGCAAATTGCGACAGATCCTTCTATCGATATTACACCAGTTTGCATTCGTATTATTTTATTACTGGAGCAATTGCTACAGTTCATTGTCCTAAACCTTTACCCCCGTGCTCGGGGCGCCTGGGTGGGGCGTTGCGCCTCGGGAAGCGTGCGCCCCTCCCGGGTTCGAATCATGCGCGGCACATTTGTGGGTGCGTATTACGTGGAGTGCCTCCATGCGCTCCTCGGTTGGTGGGAGTTGGGGATGGGACCGTCCGTGGGAGTTTATCCGTGAGTTTGAGGTTTTTTCGGGGGCGTGCGCTCTCGTTTCGGATTCCACCACGATAAATCTCAAAAAAAAAAAAAAAAAAAAAAAAAAAAAAAAAAAAAAAAAAAAAAAAAAAACATAGATGAATTTTAGGACTAACTTTCAGAGCCATGTATTTTATGCAATTGTTTCACCTTTCATGGGAAGGCGACATGCTGGTGAAGAAGACTCGGGTTTTATGGGGATCCATGTGCTTTTCCACCCACTTCACCATTCTCCTCAGTGCAAGCCGATAGGCATCTTCTGTTTCCATCAACGTGATGTCTTGCATGTCCCCTTGGAAAGATCCTCTCCTGCGATCAATGATCAGATGGAAATTAGATCAAACTGGAACAATTGTGAAAACAATAGCACAACTTTTTTGGCTTAAATGGTGCTTACAGGATCTTCATCTTCTCTCCTGTCATCCACCAAAGGTAGGTGTTGAAGACAATTATATCAGCTCCTTTCCAGTGACGGGCATGCTTATTGATTGATGCGGCACGAACTATTCTATCAGTTATGCGGTGCACTATAGCATTATCTGAGTTGGATTCCACAAGAAAAGGAGCCCAGTAGAACTCAATTGTTGCATTGTATTCCTAGAGAAGTATTCCTAGAGATGATTAGCAAAAGAGGCAGAAGAAATAACATAAAGAGATGTATATAAGAAACTTTAATACTTGCCTTGGCTTTGAATACCGTAAGGGATTCAATTGTTTCGATGGATTTCGCTTGCTCAGCAATGACCCGGTGAAGAAGACATATCAGTGAGACAAACTGGCCGCGGTTTAGTGAGTCACCAACGAACAACATCCTCTTTCCTCTGAGCTTTTCAAGCATAAAGGTCGCATTGAAGCTGTAATTTTCCAAAGGAAATGGTAAAAATACATTTATTATCTCGGCGTCAATTTAATTCAAAGATAATATAGAGTAGTGGTTTTAGGCAAATGAACACGGCGATTTTTATAGTTGTTATTAAACACTTTCGCCCCTCGGATTGACTGCTGAAGAACTGCTAACTATTGAGAAGCATTGTCAATATAAGGTTCATTAACAGCTTATGGAATTTCTTTGTTTCAAGAGAGTTGTTGTCTATCAGGACTGGGTAAAACTATAAACGAAAAGATTAATCAATAAATGTTCTGTATTGACTAGTCACTAGCTTAGTGAATATACAAGATTAGTCACTGGCTCAGTGTTAATCAGACCTCGAAGCAATTTTGATTAGTAAATAGTACTTCTCAAGAAGAAAAAGAAGAAGAAGGGGAACAATTGGAAGATGAAGAAGTTTAGTCAGAGACCTCATGCTTGCTAGCCCAATTAAGTAGTTCCTACTAAAATTTGATCATTTCTCAACAAGTTCATGATACATATCTGTATACTAACTTATTATATATCATCGTCAAGTCAAAGGAATCTTAGGTGTGTAGAGACACACATATTACTTATATCAGTGAACATGGGAAGATCAAGAATTCTGGGCCCGATATCGGCTGATACCGGTTGTAAATGTCGTACGATATTATGTAAGTATCCGCTAATACTGATTAAACATTAAAACTCAATTTAATCAACAAATCTCTGCAATGTGGTATGAAAAAGTAGAGAGGGAATGACAATTATACCCTCAAGGAAAGATGTTATATAATTAAACATGTATTTTATTTAAGTCATGTTGGATAAGTAATAGCCGTAGGCAACTGAAACCGCGCAAACGATAAGATTTGACTATATAGTTAATGAGATGGTTTATGAAAGTTCATAATTACTACAAGAGAAAATAATGAGATGGTATTTATTTTATTAATTATTAACCTGAACAAATTCTCTAATCTCGAATCTATTGGGAGAAAAGCTTTCAGGGTAAAAAGCATTAAAAGGCAACTATATAAAATTTATCTATTACTTGTCAAATTATTAAACAAAAAAAAGGCAATGATGCCTTCTTTTACAGGTTATTTTGGCTATGAAGTTTCTTGTTCTTATGCTCGATATCCCATGATAATGACATCTTCCAATTTCTTTCTTTTTTTTTCCTCTTTTGCTAGCCACTTTAAGCATTGGCTACCCCACCACTTTCTTCATTGTTCTTGACGTCTCACTCACCATGATCTTGACCATAAAAATCAGATAGCAGATGTTGCTTTCATTATTGATTCATGCTAGATCATTTTAGCCATCCCTTATCATCTTTTTCCATGCTTGCTAACGGTGACAGTATATATTCCAATTAGTTGGTAATTTCCAACCATCACAAACTAATATGGAAAAAGATTTGGAGCTGATTTGGGTCTTACAAAATGAGGACTGATTGGGGAGCGTTTTCACTGCAGCGACTGATTTATCATTTACTCTTACTAACTGCTGCCCATAGGACCTCTGAGGCTAACTAATATTAGACTCCTTTTTTATCTGATTTGACTCAGATCGAGAACAGTAATTCTTCTCAATACCTAAACTTTTCTTACATCTTAAATTTCAGTCAATCCAGTAAATCTCAGTCAAAACCGGGTATTTAGAGATGATCTAATTGAGTTGAAAGGTAAAATGTTTGACGATTACCTGGTAATTCAATTGACAGAAAAGAGGAATATATACCTGGGAAGAGAGCAGTCATGAGGTTGCCACCTCCAGTGCTGGTACATCTTCTCCGGCCGGCCATGTTCCTGGCAAGTCAGCTGTGGCTGTATGTACGGGCATTCATCCTCCTCATACTGCGGCCTCGCTGCCTCGTCGTACACCCATTTTCCGGCGAACACGTTGCATTCCTCCTCCGTCCTCCCCACCGCAAATGGAATAGTCCCATCCTTCTCTAAAGCAACACTTGAGTCAGTTTATATATCTTTTCATTACAGCACACACACACACACAGAGGCCACCACCTTCGACGTTGCAGGAGCGAACCTCGAGTCAATCGTGGACGGTGGCTGGCAAACTCAAGTTTCTCGCCATCGCCACAGGAAGAATCTCCGCGGCACGAATCCGTTGGATATCGCCGATGAGTTCAGCCAACTCGATCTCTCCGGCACAGGCATCGACTTCGACGCATACGAAGATATTCCAGTTGAAGTTACCGGAATCGACGTGCCACCAGACAGAGATGGCTGATGAGGTTCCACCAGCACAGTTTATAATTAGTGAAACGTATCCATCTAAAGGTTTGAAGATTTTTCAAATTTTGCGTTTTACTTTATACTACGAACTTTTTGAATTGGATATAGATGTGTTTCGTTAGAAAGCCTCTCTTTTAAACATATATTACCTTCTAACTATGTTTATGGGGCAAAATAAAATCGCCAAAAAACCACTAATTTGTTGTAAAAGTTTGAATTAAACAAGGAGCAAGCATGCATAACACACTTCCTTACCTCTTGAAGAAGACGGCGAGCTTCGGTCGTGGGGATTCTGGGACGTGATGAACGGCTGGCGAACTAAGCAGGTGAAATCTTCGCCGTATAATATCGCGACGAAGACGATGAAAGCCAAAGTTATAAGGTAAGAAGAGAACGGGCTCTTTCTGAGAGTGGAGAAGGTAGAAGATGTGGAGCTGGTAGGCGAAGACTTCATCTTCTTCTCTTTCCCCCTTTCTATCTCCTATAAACTACAGTTTTGTTGGACATGGTATAGAAAGAAGAAGATGAAGACGAAGAAGAGAGGTTGAAGAAGGTGGTGGGTGGTGATTGCGGAATATACAAGTTTATTTTATAGTCACGCGTAACGTGGTGGTGGGGGCTGATAATACGTTAATGTTTGCGAGGCCTGCAGTTACTATCGACGTAGAATGAGGCCCACAAATTTGGCTAATTTTCTTTGAGTGCGTTCAACTCCACGTCCTGCTTCATCGGCGACTACAGGTTTTTTCTTTTCTTTTTACTTTTTCTTTTGTACAAAAATAATTTTTTAAAGAAGATAAACCGGGGCAACCAGTTCAGCTCAAAAAATGCCGGTCAGTCTGTTTGTCCTCTTTTCTTGGTTTAACATTGAAAATTAATAGATTTTTGGATGTAACGGTTAAACTATACTATTTCGTATAACGATTTAAAAAAATATTTTTAAAATTTATAATTTTTGTGTTTAAATTTTTTTAAAAAATATACTTTTAAAAATATATTTTGAAATTTTAAAATTTAACGAATTTGAAGCGGGTATAAAAAGTATTTTTAAAACCGTTAAACTTTAGAGCTCTAAAATATCTATTTGAAAGTATTTTCTGAAAAAAATTGTAAATATAAAAATTATAAATCTCATCAAAATCTATAAATTTTATTTAGGATTTTTTTTTTGAAAAAATAATCGTAAATTTTTTTTTATTTAAATACAAGAAAAATATATACTGACGGGCGTAAACGTTATATTGTAGAATTTTACTGAAAAATTTACCCAAAAATTAGATACAGTAGCCTAGTATTTTTTTCTCCTTTTTATTTAAAAGATCCAAAGCCAAGTAAATTATTGGAAAGTTAATCATTTGGGGTGCCTATTTACTTTAGAAAACACAGATAAAGAATGATGACTTTTTAAGAAGGCCCTTTATCAGTGTAGACTTAATCATCGTTCTAGTTAGTGTTCTACTAAATATACGACGGAGAGATACTATATAATATTAGAACTAGAACTACGATGGAGATTACGGTCTTAACCAAACTATTGAACGGTAATGCTCAGTTAAATGGCTTGGTAGATTATACACTTAGCCGGCTCAAGCATATACTTAAATTCTGGTAATTATTATGAAACTATATTCAAAATACTGTAATTTCATTTCTGAAATATTATATTGACTTTATATATGAAGCACTTGATATCTATAGTACTGTTTTTCTAGGCAGAGTAACGATAATTGATTGTATAGCACTGTGATGCATCTGTTTCAACACCGACATTGTATGTTAAGTACTACAATACAGAGATAAATTTTAGGAAGGATTCAAGTGAGATTAATTTTTTAGCAAGGAGGTGAAGTGATTATGATCCATTAAAGAATGAGGAATTTCAAGGCAGCTTTGCCGGACAGAAATTCCCTGCCTCCATTCTATACGCTAGCTCCTGCCCCCACTTCCAAAAATAAATAAACAAAAATAAATATATATATATATATATATATATATATATATATATATATATTTGTGTGTGTGTGTGTGTGTGGTGTATTTTTGAAAAAAAAATTAATATTGAAGTTATATATTTTGAGAAGATTTATATTTTTTTAAAAATATTTTTAAGTAGATATTCGAGACTCATAGTATTTAAAAATAAATTTTAAAATATGTTAACATGTTAGAACTTTGGAGCTTTGGAATATCTATTTAGCAGTATATTTTAGAAAAATTTATAATATGAAAATTATAAATCTTATCAAAACATACAATTTTTATGTTGAAATTATGTATTTGTTTGGAAGATGCGGCAGGAGACTGGGTATGGAACGAGAGAAAGGATCCGATTTCAACTTCGCCACATGCATGCTTGTGTCGTGCGCCGGAGTGAAAACAACCAATGCTAAAAATTAAGAGCACTATCATCATTAATTGGTATCCCTTACTCTTATGCCTTACATTTAGCTTGACCAATAAGTAAATTCCCTCTTCTTTTGCTTGTCTTAAGATAATTATTTGGTTGTTCTAATAAATACAGAATAGGAAAATAAATCCAGAAACAAAAAATAGACTTGAGTTTCTTGCTTTTCTACTAATAATAATAACGATAAGAATTAGCACAATTTACGATCTCAAAGTGCATATGATAAATGAATAAGATTGGGAATGTAATCCCGAGCGAGGTAAAAGGCAGAAATGACACTATATATATCTTTAGAGGAAAAAAAAAAAACTTCAAAATAATTTTAATTTTGAATATTTTTGGAGGAAAAACTTCACCTCAGCCTAATTTTTATTACTTTCTTATTAAATTTTTTAAAAAATAATTATTTTTCTGATAATTTTTAAAAGTTTAATTTAGTTATCTTCTAAGTATTGTTAAGTGAGAAATGTCACTCTTCAAAGCTTCTATTATATTGTTGAGATGCGGATCGTCTGCGACCGGTTGCTGCAGCCGTAATCTGCACCATCCATAATATTCAACACTTATTTCGAAACAGTATAAAAAAAATTTCCGTTGACTCTTTTGACCTAATTTTAAGTATTTTTACGAAAAATCTTAAATTATAAAATTGAAGATTTTGATATGATCTACAACTTTCTAATTGAATATTTAAAAAAAAATCAAATAATATATCAAAATAATAATTAAAACTTTAATCATTATTTTGGTATATTAATTTGATATTTTTAAAAATTATTCAATTATAAAATTATAGATCATATCACAATCTACAACTGCTCAAAATTTTTGGGAATGAAAATAGCATTTCTCATAATAAAATTAATTATTTGTGTAACAAAGTGAAAGTGGAATTGATTGATCATTAACTAGAGCGTGGAAAATCTTGCTCCAAACAAATTAGAATTCAAGTTAAGCTCACAATCAATAAAACAATAACGATCGTTAATTAAAAGTATATACCGTTTTGTTCATAATAAAGACACAATTTACTAAAAGTTCGAGTAACGCTTCTATCTAAACTCCTATCTCCGCTCCGATTCAATTTTAAAAAATTTGAAGTTTAATGACAAGTTCAACTAATACAATACTAAAATTCAACTAAATATTAACTTAAAACTATAATAAAGTTTAAATACGTAATATATGATCTCTTAAAGTGTTTTGGGAGGTGGAACTACGGAACGAAAATTTCTTTCCCTTCTCCTCTTTTCTTTTTTTGGAAAAGAGCGTGGTTACGGTCTTTGATAGACCAGAGGATTTAGACATAGACAATCTTATTTAGCTCAAACACTTGGTTACGGTCTTCGATTGCGTTTCTGCCGCTTCAGATTCGGTAAATATATAATTTGCCGAACCCGATGTGTGCAATATAATCAGATTATTTTAGTCGGACTGAATAGTATTTTTTTGAAATATTTAGTCATACATTTGGAGGTTAAGAACCTCACCTCTCGGATAAAAAATAGTTTACCAGTAAGGTGTTTAAATCGGGTCGGGTCCGTATCAGGCCCGAACCCGGACTCGAATTGAACCACACAGGTCTAAGCGAACTAGACCCGACCCGAGCTCGGACCGACCAAATCTGACTGTTTCGAGTTTGATCGGTTGTCATGTTTGATCATATTGAGTCCGGTCGGTCGGGTTTGGTCAGATGCAGCAAAAGCTAACGAAAATTTGAAAATTTACATATTTTATTGGAAAAATTCACCAAAGAAAACCACATTTAGCTTGTTTTTTTCACTAAATGCAAAACTTTGCCCTTCCAGACCATAAAATGGCCTTCGACGTATACAAAAAAACAGTAATCGTTCAACTACCCAAGTTTTTAAATAATAGGCTTAACAGCCAAAGTCCAAAACCAAGGGTCTAAGAGGGATATATAACCATATATAATACGGATATATATCGGGTCCGGATCTCAGCAACTAAGACCCGGACCCGATTTTTGGGTCTATTTTTGAGACCTGACCTAACCTAATTGACTTGATCCAAAACCCTTGAGTCGGATCGGATCTTCGGGTCGGGTTATTTTTTGAACACCCATATTTGCCGGATCTTATTGTTGTGTACATATTTTAGGAAACATCAAAAGAATATGTTAGTTTAATGGTGGAGCAGTTGCGGGGGTTGTGAAGTTTCTTTGTTTACAAGCAAAATGATGTCCATTGGCCTTCCTTAATGGAGATTTAAATTCTCGTTTTTGCAATATTCCGTTCTTTTATGTCTTTTTTGCAAAAGATAGATTTATTTAAATTACTCTTAACTTTAGCATCTTTAGATAAGTTGGAGACTTGGAGCCAACCTCCACCAATTTTTATATCATAGTACATAACTTAAAATTGGTGTCCGTTTTACTTTTTAAGAGTTTAACTTGAGCGTTATATATATGCACATCACCTTCTTTTTCAACAAAAAAAAGTGCGTGTTTTTTTGCACTTGGGGTTTTATAAGGCATAATAATCTTTTAGTACAATTGAACTAAACCATCAAATTTCTACAAAACTCATGGCCGATTAAAAATCTTCGATCATTTTTTTAATTTATTGGATAGGTTAAGGTTTCAAATCTCGGTCCTAGCGTACTTACATTTCTGTAATGGGGGGACAAATTCTACTCACTCTGTGAAGATAAAAGCCATCCATCTCCGCTCCGATCAGCGTGGATCACTGTCACAATTTGTGGGGATACAAAAAAAATTGCCATTTCCTTAACAGAACCAAATTAGATTCAGGCAGGTTACACTGAGACCAAAACGAAAGTAGAAGGTCCCACCAGGTTAACCAATAACTAGTAGCCTGATTATGCAAATAATGCCAAAGCTTGTCAAGCATTATTGTCGTATGCGTTGCGGCGTTGGGCTGCGTGAGTGGGACCTTGTATCTACATTCATATAATATATATGCTGAGCTCAAGTTAGATAGATTATTGGTCTATTCTTTTACAGGTTGTTTTGGTGAGCGATCCATTTCAAAACAAGATGCTTTGGATTTCATCAGTCACAAGGGTATAATGTCATCATTAAATCATAATATCATATTATGTGTGGAACATCCATCACAAGTACTTCACATATCATGTATCAACGACCATCACAAGTACTTTTTACTAGCAAATTTTATATCAGAAAAACTATTCTTAGGACCCGATGGCCCTATTTTGTCTGATATAAGTATAGTATACATCTTGAAGTACTATTGATGATGCTGATTACATTATGATATTTGAATATCCTGGATAATAATAATGCTTATTTTTTATAGATACAGCTAAAAAACATTATAAAGATCCTCAAATGGCTTGATGAGAGAGATCATTTTCATAAAGGCTCAAAATTA
Source organism: Xerophyta viscosa (assembly GCA_002076135.1). NCBI lineage: Eukaryota > Viridiplantae > Streptophyta > Magnoliopsida > Pandanales > Velloziaceae > Xerophyta > Xerophyta viscosa. The sequence continues at coordinate 45,149 of MJHO01000223.1, read as the reverse complement.
ATTTCAAAAGAAAAATAAAGGCTCAAAATTAAAAACGAGAAATAAAATTTTGAAATTACTTCACCTAGTCTAATGTTGCTTTAATTTAGAAGAAACTTCACTTGCGACAACTACCATATTATTTCACTTAATATAATTTTTAACTACAAATTTTGAATCATGATTAGCAGTAAACTTCCTGTGCGCGTTATACAATTGTTATTTATGAATATCTTAATATAAATGGATTTTTTTTTTTTTTCAAAACAATGGATTTTCTTTGACTATACTATGTAACACGTAGGCACATATGGTGTATATGGGTGAGCTACTCGGAATGGTAAGACTGAAGCCGAACTTATTCATTGTAACATCTCTTAATTTGGATCAAAAATTGCCCAAATGAAGAGTGCATGGGCTACAACCCATGTAGAAGAAAAATTGAGGTCAAAATATAGTTGTATACCACTTAGTGTGGACAAAAATGTTGAGTTTATGAAGATGGAACCTTTTAGCTTTTTCAACCGATCCAACCCTTTTCGGGAAAGAAGGGCCTGGCCATTGGGCGGTCAAGAGTTTTTGGGTCAGACATGTGCAGAGCTTTACAAATTATCTCAGAGCCGACCCTAATTGTGTGTGGGTGGGTTAGCTTTGTTGTGTTTGTGCGTTCTTGGAACTTGTAAACCGTGAAACAGTACGTTTTTTAACGTGTTTTTGGAACTTGAGAGCTATAAAATGGTGCATCCAGGAGACTTCATAGCCAGTGGGAAGAGCTTGGGATTGTCCCGATTCGTCGATACGAGAACATCGTATCCTAAGATGGGAGCAACTCTTAATTGGGCCAAAAATGTTCCAAATGAATATGGCATGGGCTATTCTAGATAGCCCATGTTAAAAAAAAAATGAAGCTGAAAGATAAAATTGTGTTTATAAGGAAGGGCCTCCTTAGTTGAAAGAAAAAAGATTGATTCATTCTTGGGATTCGTGTTGGCCTCATTCATATTTGCTTTGGTTACTATATCTTCGACTGCCACATGCTATGAAGCTGGTTGAACTATTGAAGCTTCTATCGTCGGTTTTGGCATTCTGAAATAAAATTAGTCAGAAGAATGGTATACGATGTCATTATCAAAGATTTGTCATGAGAAAAAAAAAAACTTCTATTTTATAGCTATAAGTCAAGTCATTGCTTGTAGAAATTGGAGTTGTCTATTACAATTTAAGTAAGGTTGCCTTATGGCCAACTTCAGGTACGTTTAGCTGTTGCTGGTGCCTTCCATACTAGTTTTATGGAACCAGCTGTTTCAAGATTGAAATCTGCGCTGGCAGCAACAGAGATCAAAACTCCTAGAATACATGTCATATCAAATGTCAATGCACAGCCACATTCTGATCCAGACACAATAAAAAAGATTTTGGCACGTCAGGTGAATTCTCTTGTGATGACTTCTCTGTCAGTACACGCCACAGTCCATTGCATGTCTCATAATATGAATCCCAGATAACTTCACCGGTTCCATGGGAATTAACAGTGAAGACCCTATTAAACAAGGGCTTGAAGAAAAGCTACGAGTTGGGACCAGGAAAGGTAAATCCTTGCGAGGTTTAAGTATTTGCATGTATGTAATTATCATAAATAACTACTTTTTCATTTGCTTTTGATACTTGATCTGCAAGATTATCATGAAATGAAAACATTGTTTGGTCTATCTTAAAGTAGTTTTCCTAAGCTAACTTTTCCAAAATCATACATCAGGTTATTGCTGGAATTGTGAAAAGGATGGATAAGAGTGCTGATATTGAAAATATTGGTGCTTGAGAGAACCCGTATGAAGCGATCTCCAATTATTTGCAAGAGTCTGACCTCGTTCACATGATAATCTTACCAATATATAATATTTCAGATTGATATGTCTCTGTCAAATCCTCATTATAAAAGAGCTAGGCACTAGGAACTTACCTTGTAGTTTGCTGTGAGTCCTATTTTATCTTCGTGTTGTTTGTAATTAATAAACACAAGAAAACTATAGTTTTAACTGTTACTTTTTAGGTTATCCATTCCTGCAAAATAATTCAGGCCTCTCTTAATGTAAGGCGGCAAGTGCCCGGTCATTAATTAAGCATGTAAATTAGATGTGTTTTGACTGAACATTGTAATTTGTGTATTTTTTTTTTATTTAACTGCGTTAAAAAATTGCCGAATTCTAGATCATTTTAATTCAAAATTTCCTCCCTGTGAATCAGGGACTTTTCGAAATCAGCCCGGCCGTTTTTTTTTTCCTAATCTGTCCCTGCACACCTCAGAAAAAGCAGGGCTGAGTTGGGCTTTAACATTTAGGAGGCTGATTTGGAAGGTCTCATTTTGGGGCTGATTCATCATTTACCTCTGTTTATCATTAACTCCTATTATTTAACAAAAGTTAGGAGGCTACCCCTCGGATATTTGAGTTAGTTGAACGCCAGCGATGGAGCACCTCAACCCACCTTCAGGCTCTGCCCTGTTTTAGGGGCAGATGTGCAGCAGCTTGCTTCAATTTGCAAAAAGTGGATTACATATTCCTAAATTTTCGAGGTTGGAACTAAAGTGCTTTTTGCCAGTGTCTCAACGTAACAAACTAATTCCAGGGAATGTGGAATGTTCTCGAAGAAAAGCAGCTCGGAGATTGGGAGGTTGAGAAATTTTAGAAAATAAAGGTCAAATCAGCCCCTCTTCCACATAAATTTCTATATTTTTCAAAAAAAAAAAAATATTAATGTGTTCTACAATTTTCATATTGATATTTATTTTATGACTCCAAAATTTTACTTAATATATTGAGCTAAAATATCTATTTAAAATGTGTTTTTTTTTTTTAAAAAAAATACATAAATTGTAGAGTACATTAAAACAAAAATTTTGCATTTAAATTTTTTTAAATAATATTATATTCATGTGTTTTGAAATGATTATGTGCCCTTATGTTAGGATAATGACATATCAGCCCCTTTTATAAATGTTTACAAAAATTTTACAATGCAAGGTCTTTTTGGACAAAACCCCAACATTTTACCACGAATCTCAATGCTGAAGCTTTAGGCTTCCTAGTGCTTACAATTTTTAATAGCTCCTTCCTGAAATTGCTAATCTAGGAATATTTGGGAATTTAAAATGGATAAAACATTTTACCATGTATCTCACTGCAAAAATTCTCACTAAAACTAAAAAAGAATCATATTAAACCCAATCACCATTTTTTTTCCACGTACAGCCAATCCCCTTAAGTTGGAAGTACCAACATAACTTTCCATAGCCTATGGCCTTTCTCAAGAGATCGGATCCCCTGCGGTAAAAATCACATAGGATAATCTGTGTTACGTGATCTGGTCCATTCCGTCCGGCCGAGGGCATCTTATGAAATTTTTTTATTAAATTTTTATCGACTTATTTGATCTATTTTTAAATATGATTGTGAAAAATTTTGAATTATAAAATTATAGATTTTGATATGATTTATAATTTTGTAGTTCAAATTTTTTCGAAAAAATATCAAATAATATATTAAAGTAATGATTAAAATTTTTTATCATATAATGTCAAACAATATGGTTTTTACCACAAAGGTGTTCCAATCTCCTTTCTCAAACAGCTAATCCACAATGCTAGGACTTTTCCACTACAAATAGATCACCAAAGCGAGCTGCATACAGCTACTCTGGAAGTAAATAATAGAGCCAAACTGAGAAAGTAGAACATATTATAATAAAAAAATTGAATTACTTGAGATTTAGATGTAGACATCAAAGTGCTCTTCAAAGTATGCTCCTTGCTAGAGATCAATAATGGTGGCAAAATGGATATCTGGGAAGCCAAATAAAAGGTCTTATGCGAACAGGCTCTAGCTACAAATAGGATATCTGGGCCCTAGAAAAATGGCGAATTGGGGGCCACATATGATGAGTTATGCCCCCCAAGCTGATCAAAAAAATTAAAGGGTGAATCGAAGGGAAGGAATCTTCAAGTCAGGAGTTTTGTGTTCATTTTGTTTTCTTCTGTTATGCAGATGAAGACAAGCATTGAACTCTTAGAAGAAGACAAAATTTAAAAAAAAACTAGGGATTTGTAGTATCCCCATGATGGCCCATGTGGAATGGTGGATTGAAAAATGAAATTTTGGGTGATTGCAACAACAAACGTCGACAACAGAGAGTAGTTTGGTTTTGAAGGGAAGAAGTCCATGAATTTTGTCGGTATTTGCTCGTATGTGATCAACTTTCAGAAGTGCAAAGTCCTGAACTTTCAAACTTTGTAGCGATGTTAGAAAGGGAATCATGGACCAATTTCAAAATTCAGTTGCAGCACATGTATACTTGAAAAAAGACGTCAAAATCACATCTTGTGTTGAATTTTATAGGCGGCATCACGTGCACTTTTGAAAGTTAAGCTTGGAGACTAATTGCATATATTTTCCTTTTAAAAAAAATCTACCACAAACCAAATTTGGACAAGTAGATAGATCTATCCAATGTTTGGTGCACCATAACTTCTTACAGATTGTGGGAAATTACCAGCAATATTAATAAGTATAGAATTTGTATGATAACTTATAATCTGGGTTAGAAGTCGATAAATGATTTAGAAGTTCGTTCCTTAGCCTTCATGTCTCTTTTCATTAATAGCGGAATACTTTTAGCATGAGCTAAATTCAACCAAATTCATCTCACGCAATTTGTCGTCGTAATCACATCGCTATTCCAAGCACAAGTTTGAGACAGTGTTTGTTCACAGTTAGCCACAAGATGTAACTTTAGCTCTTGCTATAACTTGCATTACTGCTGGTAGGTGAATGATAAGAACATGTGGTTGTTTCACATGGATCAAGTCTTATAGAAGATTTACATAAAAAGCTATTAAGTGGATCTTAATTACTTTTGATACCATTTAAGGGTTGTCTACTCATGAGAAAAAAAAAATTCCCTGACTAGCTGCAAAGTGCTAAACAACTGTTTGCTTAAAATAAAAAAAATTAAAAAAAAAGAAGAAAAGAAAAACCATAGGTAGAATGGAACTGCCTCAAAGAAATTGCACGAAAGAAAGAATCTTGTTTCTCATATTACATGCTTCTTTTATTCGTTTCAACCGTCTCTGTATAGAATATCGCCCATGGTTTTTTTTAAGGAAATCTGAATATTGGGATTTATTTTTTTAGTCAAGACTACTACATTTTTAGGACCGACTACGGACTAATTCATAATTTTGAACAAATAACTTAGCAGAATAAGTCAACCTGTTAATAATAAAATGCAAATAACCAATGAAAAGCCTAATATATTCTAACATATCCTCATCTGTTCTTCTCCTTGACCCAGTGAAGTAACCATCCTACAAACTTAAACTGATAGCAAAGTTACACTTTTATGTATTGTAACTCAAAGCACTAACTTGTTCATGCAACAAGATGAGAAACTGCCAAGAAAACTGATGTTAATTAAACTAGCATTGGATCACTAAAGAGGAACAACGTTAATTATGTCCAGAGAGACTCTATCTTAAGAGGCTCCTGAGCTACATGGCTGGAAGAGGCTAAGTTCATAAGCTGAGGGAGGTTAGTGAGGTTGTGTTGCAGAAAAGAATATTTGTCATCAGGTTCCATCGGCAGGTTGGGAATATTAGGGCTTTCCTGTTGCATCTGGACGCATAGAATCTCTGCCTGGGCGAGTGCAAGCTGCATCTGGAGTTGAGAAACTTGGTTCTGGAGATACGATATGGCACCCACACAGCCATATACTGGGTCCCTCATCCTTGCGGTCGCCTCGTAAACCAAGCTGCTCACAGCATCAGCTCTTTGATGAACTGGAAGCTCCTGCAAAATGAAAGCTCGTTGATAACAATCAAAACCTCATTTTTTTCGCAGATTATATGATTACAATGAAGATAAATTAAGTCAAGCAAGCAAAGTTTTGAAGTAGGTAGTCCGACACCTCTGTGCAGAAATTAGACATAAGAAAGCCACATATTTGATTATATGCCATGAACTACTTATAGTTGACAATTACAGAAACTAGAAGCACACATTTTCTTCTGAAGGTAGAAACAGTATTAACTAGATAAAAGAGGCATCTTTGTTAAAGCTAGCTAAAATACTTAAGCCAGGAAAATATGTATGTATGCTACTTCTCTACTAAAAGGTTAAAGTAATTTCATAGACTTACCTGTTCTTATACAAATCGATTCATGAAGAATACTATGTATTAATATAGGTTTTTAATTTGATTTGCAATAGCATTGTAGGTATGGACTTGACAAATTACCAAAAATTAAAAAAAAATTAAAAAAAAGATTTTTGCAACATCTGCAGTTGGCAATTTTGCTTTTCTTTTTTTAATGTTTGTCTCTGATTTACTTAAAGGTTAAAAAAATGTTTTAAGTGTGTGTTAGAGAGGCAGAGAGAGAGAGAGACCTGCAACATCTTGCTCACATTGCTAGCTCCAAAGACCTTGTGGACAATGGCAAACTTGTGAGGATCATCGGCGGGGAAGAAGGGGGCGAAGATGCAGTCATTAGCGCAGCGTCTCCGCAGAAGTTTGCAGGAAGCACAAGGAGAATTCCCACCCATTTCTTATGGGCTCAACAGAAAACTAATGAAGAAAAGATGATATGATAAAACAATTCACAAGGAGATGAAGAAAAGATGTTGATCGTCTGCTCATTTATAACAGGAGCTTCGTGATTGTCTTCTCATTTGTCAAGCACACAACTAACCATGCATTCTCATTAAAAAAATACAAGCCAACCTAGAGGTCATAAGATATGAATAAATATGCAATTTTGTAATGAAATAGAATTAAACTTTTCAGCATTAGGAATCTTAGTTCTAACTCAAACAGTAAGTCAATGTTCTACACATAATATTTCAAATTATAAATGTAGTGTTTGAGCACAACCTATACGTAATAACTTTATAGTTATAAAGTATTAAAATAAGAAAATAAACCTTAAAAAAAAAAAATTTAAAAAAAAGTTAACACAAAGACATTGCCAGGATATTGCAATAGAATAATAGTTTGTAGCCCTCCCATCTTGCCTCATCTTTAATCTCCACTCTTCATCTTGTAAGACCAATCACCATCCAAGTATCCCACCAAATCCGAACCATACACACCTACGTGAAGAAAAGGAGGGGAAGCATACTAGTGCTAATTCCAAAATGACCAACCATTGACATAGAATGAGAAAGCTACTTAAAAATCAGAACCCTATCTGTCAAGCCATTTGGCACTAGGCTATATTTCTTCAACATATACTGATTTTACAATTAGGTAATGAAACGGTTGCACTAATTGTTAAAATTTGAGGCTTACAACTCTGCGTCTTGCATTTTTTATTAATTATATTATGTAAATATGAGAATATATGCTTAATTCTAGTAGAAAAGTAAACTGCGAAAAAGTACTTGATGCCATATAGCATGTTCATACTTTTCCTGTTTATACTATATATTTCTCCACTTTCCATAGAGATTCAGATAAAATTTGACAAATTGAAGAATCTGCAATTCAAGTACCGATGATACTCTGCTCCAGTTGTTAACTATTTCATCTTACCAATCTTAAGATACAAGTGAATTACAATTGCAGCTACATATCTTTTACGCTGTTTCAGAGCACAGCATGTAAAAACTAGAAGTTCGAATTTCTCGGTTACCGCCCTTGGATTCCACTAGCATTGGCGATCAACGACGAGCCAGAACATCAACGTATCTTCCCCGACTTACACGCTTCCACCCCAATTAATAAAATCACCATCATAAAAATAAAAATAAAAAATTAGTAATAAAACATCGAGCTAGGACTCTGCCTTTGGTTTCATTAATATACACATTAGTGTTATTCAAATCGGATCATTGGCTAAAGCTTTGTGCTTTATTTTACCAGGAAATCCTAAATCTGGTTAAACTTTGAGCCTCTGCTGCAGAAGATAAGAATAAAACTTCTATGGAAGCTTTCATAGATAAAGCTTTGTAAAAATTGATTTATTTTGTATACATAAACTATTTCATTTCATACTTTTTGTATCTTTGGTAGTAATTGAATGAAGCAATTGTGATTGTTTTTTCTCTGCCTCGGCTTTTCTTTTAAAAAAGAAAAAAAAAGGACCCAACTTGCTATACTACCGGTGTCTGTGTTTTCAATTCAACGGGCCTTTTTTACGGTTGAAGCCGAAAAAAAAGACCAAAATGGCTAAAATCAGATCATTGGTGCTTTCCAGTTGAATCAACCAGTCCAGTGGATTTTCAAAACTTTGATGAGAACAAAACAACAAGATGACGAGTTGAGCTTCTCTTAATGAGATCCAACATCCAATTAAAGCGTGCAGATTATAAAAATGCAACACGGTTGGAGGGATCAGGTTTAATTAAATTTGGAGCTGAAGCAACACCCTACTGGTTATTAGTTTTCTACTGCCCAAGTCCTACGAGCATCTTCCCGTGCATTAAATGCTGTCACATGACGCTTATACACTACTCATCTTCTCTTCTCTTCCGAGAAAGAACAGTCTTGGGGTTCATGGTCGTCATGGTTTTTCAACTTTTTTGAAAAAATGGTGTTGCTTGATTCTGAAGCGCATTGATTAGCCCTAAGCGCTAGGCAGGCTCTGTTTTTGAGTTGGGATTAAGAAAAAGAGAAGAGAAACAGACATCTTTTTCGGCTACGGAGTGACACAAAACATGCGGTCTCCGATGCGAGCATTAAATGCGAGCTTGTGGGAGATATTCGTTTTGGATGGGCACATGTTTTTCTTCTATAGTCTATACAGTCAGTCTTTCTTCCTGTTCTGCGATTAGCTTGACGCATATTCAGGAGCCGAGGAGCGGCGATCTCCTAGAGCCTATGAGACGCTTATATACGTTCTATTTACGAGTACATTTTATAAATTCTTAAATATAAAAATTAAAATATTACAGATATTTTTATAAATTTTAACTAGAGTATACCCCGTGCTAAGCACGGATCTATATTAAAATTTTAAAAGTTATTATCGAATAGTAATATAAATCTTATACATCACTTCATGTTATTGAAATAAGTTTTTTACAGACATGTGACTGAATTTATACTTATTATATTATTTTCATCTTCCTGTAAATATTGCTGATTTTATTTTGAATCAAACAACAATTTTATAAAAATTATTGTCCACATAATTCAATAGTAAGTAATTATTCTATTACAAATTAGAATATCATAAATAGTTAAAAAAAATTATATTTATATAAATTGATAACAATGAAATAGCATCTACTTTGACAAAATTCAAGTACCCTATGTTATTACCATATTGTGTATATTATTATCATTTTTATAAGTCCTCCGGAATTTTTTATTTCATTGCCTATTGAAATGACGATGATAACATTCAATACATAAAAAATTGACAACATAAAGTAAAGAGACAAATTACAAATATTTTGGTATAATAAAAGAAGGTAAGGCGTCATATGTGTAACATGCTTATGCAAAATCAGAAGAGCTTGGAAAGAAAGTAACAAAATCAAAATCCATCGGTGATCAATAGCTGTTTTTCTAAAGAAAATGATTTCACATTATGTTTTGCCAAGTCCACGCTTCACTCTGTACGCACATGCAAAATTCGCTAATATCTTCTTGTCGCTCAACTCTTGCAGTTGCATAAAAGTTCTACGATGCATTTGTAGAATTTGATTTTTTTTTTTTTTTTTTTTTTTTTTTTTTTTTTTTTTTTTTTTTTTTTTTTTTGTGCAAGGAGCATTACAAAGTACCGCTTAAGTTGTCGTCATTAAAATAAATAATAAGTCTACATTAAGTTCATAATAAAATCTTCGACTTTTCATATTCCAAACACAACATAGAAAAGACCCACCCTAAATACCATGCACATAAAATTAAATGCAATAATAAATTTCTAGTTTAAGATATTAATAACCTAAAATTAATATTTGCCACATGGCATAAAATTAGGAATTTTGGATTGCCACATGGCACAAAATCGAAGATTACCTTTACTTTACATATATTGTTGAGATATAAAAATTATTAATATACGTTTCTATTTATGAGTGTTTTTATAAATATTTAATATACGTTTTATTTACTAGTATTCTTTTATAAATTTTTATATAAAAAGTATAATTTTAATAAAATCTATAATTTTTTTTTTAAATATACTTTTAATAGCTATTTTAGGATTTTAAAGTTTGATAAGTTTGAAGCGGGTTCTTAAATTATTTTAGAACCTGTTTTAAATTCGTTAAATTTTGAAGTCCCAACATATATATTTTTTTAAAATATTCTAAATATCATCAAAATATATAAATTTTATGTTTAAAATTTTTGTAAAATAAAAAATACTCCTAAATATGTATGTGGTAAACTCGTACATACCATAACGTATATGATTAACTCACTATTAAGAAGAACGCGAAAGAACGCCCTCTTTACCGTCGTATGTAGCTATCTTTCTGTTATGGCATGTGACACACTTATTTGTCAAAAATTTCGGTTATTTTATTATTAAAAAAATTTAAATAATTTTAAATAGAATAGGTGCATATTTAATTGTCTAATTTTTTTTGGCTTTCCCAATACATCATTAACTTTTAATTAATTTTTAATTATTTTAAAATATTTTCAGTTTACTTAATACCCACATGGTCTTTTGTGTTTTGTTTACTGTATGTACAGAAATTTGAAAAGATGGAACCGCATTTTTTTTTTCTTACAAAAATCAAATAATAAGCATAAATGCTTTGTCTTTGCACCATCCTTGCAAAGAGTGCAATGAGTAATAATGCAGCCAAATAACGTGTACCCAGCAGTGAAAGCATGGATCTAGCGTAAGCAAGAAGTGCAATTTATCTTTCTTTTAGAAAGAAAAGGGCTTACTCATCCTCTTCATCTTGAATTTAAGAGTATATTCATGTTTTTGGGTATTATCAATTTTTTTAACCCCACTGTACTTACAAGAATCAACTCATAAATACACCTACAATAGAAATGTTTAAATGATAAAAATTGATTGGTTTGTTTACTATTAAAGAAAAAAAGAAGAAGAATAGATCGGCAAGTTTATTATGGACATTCCTAAATTGTCGACTTATAGATCTCCAACAACATACACCTAAGCGTGGCTTAAAGATAAGTTTACTGCTGTAGAACTTAGATCAAAACGTTGACTGATGGATCTCCATCATAGGTCGAATTCAGATCCAAACGACGTGTTTGGACTCTCAGCTGGATCCAAGCCGACACTTTTGTTTGGATATCACAAACGACGATTATCAACTGCCTGTAAGTCTGACAAATGATGAAATGGCTTCATTGTAAAATAAATGGGTGCGGTGATACATTTTAATTTAGCCGACCGGGACTAGACTGGACTGGGCTGGGCTGGACTGATAGCATGCGAGTAACGAGGCTGGAGCTGCGTTTTGATAATACAAGCTTGGTTGATGTTTCTTAGAAAAAGTGTCATTTTCTATTATGCATTTGCATGTAAATGTGTCATAACTAAAGCTTGATTGATGTCTTCATGTATATAGCTATAGAGTTTCTACGGTACACCCCTCTCTAATCGAAATTTGATAAAATAAATGTTAACCATCAATTTGGTACTGGATGGCTAAGATTGAACATAAAAACTAGCAAATAACAATAGTAAAAAATATATAAGCACTTTTTTATATAATGCTTATTATAAAAGATGCTGTCATTATAAGTTGCTACTCTATTAATCGAATTTATCATTCAAATATTAAAACCACGACGTGAACTTTGAAAGTAAAAGACTCTTCTCTGCCCATCATCTACTAAGCCGATCAAGTACCAATGTTAGTGTCACAGAGTTGAAGGGAACTAATAATTTCAAGATCGCACCTAATCACAGGTAGGGCATCTGGTCGTGATAAATGCATGAAAGACAAACATAATACTAATCTCAAAACCTGTCATCTCACATCCTTTGACTTTGACACAACTTCCGAAAGTTCCTTTGCTTAATACCTCTTCTGAATATGAAACTTGCAACATCATTTGTTTTTGATGATAATGAGCTAACTTCTTCCGCTAGATTAGCTCTTCTTTTCAAATACCCGGCAGCCTGCGCCTTGACTGATAGGTAGGTAGAGAATGTATTAGTGAGTCCTAAAAGTTCCATTCATTTTAAATGCTCAACTAAATGATATGATTAATATTCGATAATGTCTAAAACCAAAAGAGGTATAAAACTTAAAGGACTCTTCAATAGTAGCGTCAGTGTAAAACATACTAAATTGAGTCTTCTCTTGTTCTCATTTCTCGACCTATTATTCTAAGCTGTTCAATTCCTAATATGCAGCAATTTCAAAAGTACAATGAATTTCACGGGTATCATTTGCAGTATTTAAGTCCTCAACAAAAAATCATGTGCAGTATTTACATAACAGTATTCTAACTCTAGGTCTAAATGTATGAAGTAGGCTGGACGTAGTCATAGAGAGAGGCAGGTAATGTGGAGACATGGAAGAATCATGATCGGGCTGCAATTCTATAGGAATTATCACTTAGTAATATATATAACTAGTGCAGTTGTACAGCACGTGCTCTAACAGTAAGCAAAAGTGCAGTTTCCTTATCCTTCAAAAAAGGCACTTATTCATTGCAGTGTTGTATGGATAAAACAATCCTCTATTTAAGATAGGCATTGCTTTTATACAACTTCCATACTGCAACGGAGAACGATACAGCATCTCATGACAAGTTTTTGAATCATGAATTCAGATATTTAAAGAAGAGAGTGTATCATGTTGCACAGTGTTCTGTGCAATTCTTTATCTCAATATTGATCTGTATGCATCAACCCAACCTTGTTTAACTACAAACAAGATGTTCCCTTGCACATCAGGCTGTTTGTAATTGAACGCATCTTCATAACAATACCTTCTTAATTAGAAAATTTAATTTTCTTTGATCTCTTTTGAAATTTGAGATAGAGCTTACTTTAAATTAAATAAAAATATGCAGAATGAATCCAGTTACTTTCTTATAGAGGAATGACCTCAAAAATTATACATACCAGATCGTGAAGAAAGCAAACTTGCAGACACATCTCTGAGTTGTTTAGCTTCACCGATAACATGTTTCAGCATATCATCATAGTCCTGCTCTTGTTCGATGTCTGCATTACAATGAATGGATGCAATTGCACTTTCAAATCCCTGAAAGCAGATCAGTTTTGATACTAAGGGATAACAGCAGAAAAGACACTTCATAGTCCATACACACGATGACATATAGATTTCAATATCACAAGACATGCATTCCCCTCCTAAAAATATAGTAATGAAGTACACAGAATCAATGTCAGAATCAGAACAAGAATTGATACACCAACAAATGAAAAAAAAAAGCTTTAACTCTGTCATGCTTTATGATTAATCTTGTTGGATGATGCACAGAAATAGAGAGTTGAATGTTCATAAAGCAAGTTGAATGTTCATAGAGGATGATTTCTCAAGGAAACAAGTAGATCTTAGATCTTAGTACAAAGTATGAGAACTCAAAATATCAAATGAAACTACATCCACAAAACTCGACAAGAAGAACTATTGCACATTAGCACAGTGGTTCATGTAATATAAAATCAACATCAGTTCCATGCAGAAAAGATAAGAAATTCTTTCATCATTTAGCCAAGCAAGAGCAGGCTGCTCAAAGTCACGCCCACGGCTTGACAATCTCAGTGGAAGACATCATATTTATTACTGGGTTCTCTCCTATCCTTATCTTTAAAGCTCCCGCTAAAAAATGGCAAAAACATCTAATAGTGAACTTTATGAACCAAAAAGATCATGGCATAAATACTCAAAGCCCTACATGCACCTTCCATTTCATGAACTCATCTATGCACCTAACCTATACACTTATGAAGGAAGAAAGTAGATTCAATTCAGATATTCACTCACCTTAATAGCAATCTTGTAAAATCCATTGTCAAGGGAGTCTTTGCCAAACTGAAGCCATTCCTCGTGCGATACCCTCAGGCTATCATCACTAAAATGCTTACGATCTCTTAGTACCAAGGCCTCATATTTCAGCACCAAGCAGCTCTTGAAGAAAAAAAGCATGTGATGATAAAAGATAACATTAGCATGGTAAACTGGAAGCAGAAGTAAACATCATGAAGGGGAAAACAATAGTACTGATTGCATGTTTCATTTGGGCATAGGCGTAAGCAAGCCTAAAGTAAATCCATGGGGCAGCTATGCAAATGAAAGAACAGCAGTGAACAAGTTAGAACTATATTAACATAATCTATCAAGAACATGGTCTACTTACATAGTATTGCTAGATTTTGCTTACAGATGGTGCTTTATGAGAAGAAAGACAGAGATTCCAAACCAAATTGTAAAACTAAAATGTTACTGTGCCATTACGAAGAGTTTTTTTTATCAGAAAGCAATTACAGTCCAATTATTATATCTCATCTAAAACTTCAGATTCATTATGTCATAATAAAACTGAATGAAACGCACCTCAAAGTTGCCCAGGGGGTACCCGGATGGTGTGATCGGAGTCTCAAGAACCCTTGCTCCTAGGTTTGAGTCCGTTAGGCTGGAATGCCCAAGCGCACTTCCCAAAAAAAAAATGTCCCGAGTAGGTGGCAAGAGCTCCCGTTCATGAAAAGCCCATACTCAGCTATTTGGTTTGTCGACGTATCCCAGTCGAGGGTTTACATATTACAACGGTTACCACAAATATGGGCCGGTTACGAGCATGGTTCCTTTTCAATAATAATAATAATAATAATAATAAAACAAACAAACAAACAAACCCTCAAAGTTTCATACGACATCCACAAATTGACCTAGTTTCAAAAAGGATCCTCAAAAAGCATAAGTCAAAACATTCTACTCTATACTATTGTACATGACAACCTATGCAACCAATCATGAACAGTGGAGGAAGATACAATTATCCTAGAGATCAGTATCTGGACCCAGTTGCATCTACGTTTCTCACTTCTAAATTATGAGCATAGCTCATAAAAGAAATTCGTCTTAGGTTACATACTATTTCGTTATGATAGTCACGATCTAAGAAATAAAGTCTATCTGATCAGAGATAGTCCAGCCCCTGTCTAGATCAAGAATCAAGACCAACTCATTGCTATTAAAATCATATAATAATAATATATTTAATGAAAATAGATCCTGTATCTAAAATCTAAAAAAAATGTAGATACGAAATGAAAGAAAATCGGTAAAACTCACTTCGACATCTCCTACAAGAGCGAATGCCTTCACGAAGAACTCAACAACATTAAGCTTCTGCTCCAGGCTCTTATCCGAAATCTCTCTCAAAGCACAAAAAGATTCTGATCGCAGGAGATCTTTCACAGCCGATCTGGTCGCTATCAGACATCTGACATCTCTTGAGACTAAGATCGATTCCAAAATCCGGAGGTTTTCATCGGTGAATCTAATAGAAATCAACAGAAGAGGATCTAAAACATCAACGAGGCTAGATCATATTTGTGTTGAGGATATGAGATTCGACGAGGTACCTTTGTTGCTGTATTTCGGAGCGGAGGAGGAAGATCTGCTCTGAGGTCGCTTCGCACATTTGAATTAGAGGAAGCAGAAATGGCGGGTTTGTGGGATCGTTGGCTGATATTTATAGATGTAGTAGCATCACGGGGATATGTGAGTTGCCCAATTATCCTTTATCCTTTAAAAATATTACAAATTTGTCCAGTTTAACTTTTCCTCCTATCTAAATTTGAAAATGGGTCTAAAAATGAAAGAAATAACTATAAATTAGTCTCCATAATGTAACTTACAAATCAATCCCTCCGTCTGCTGACGTGATTGTGTGCCGTGATATCACATACTATATCAGTAGGTGGAGAGACTGATTTATAAGATATTCTATAAGGATGGTTTAATCTATATAAAGTCCAAAAAGAAATACAAATTGCAAAAAATGTATGCCGCATTCATAATATTAATCAGATAAATTACCATATGTACATCAAACTGTAAACATTTTTTTTTGTGTGTTTAACCAAATTATTAATAAATTCGTTTTTGACAATAATTAAAGAGAGCATTTGTGACAAAAACAAAGGTGAGCCACACTGTGCAACAGTGATTGTAGTTTCATTTCATTTCAACATGTAGCTTCAAGATCAACTAAAACAACTTCTTTTGTTACAACAGTATGAAATTTCGTCTAAATCAAGTTCGACTCAAATAACAAAGTTCAACTCAAATAATATTAAATTCAACCGAATCAATGTCCAGTTCAACTGAAGCAATAATAAGTGTTGTTTTGGAGTGGAAGCAGTAGTGATACTTGCTTATAATTTTTATCATTTTTTTAACTTTTTAGTTGTTTCTGAACTCTTCTATGCATGATAAGAGTACCTTGTCGCACAAACTCATAGCCGACTAACCATTTTATTACAATTGGTATCCTTCGTAAACACGTAACCTTATAATAAAGTGGTGGAGCTCGTAATACTCCAATTATCAGATATTTGAAAATCGTCAAAGTCTTGCTGAAATTGCACATAAAAACATGTTGTGTGCTTAATACACCCGGAAGAGAGGGGTGAATCGGGTTAAAAAAAATTTAAGTAAATATAGCAATTACACTCCTAACAAGTATAGCACAATTCATTAAAAAATTATTCAATCAAACCTATACATACAACTAGCGGAAACAAATAAAAAAAATCAAGAGAAAGAGAAATAACATCGAAATTTTATAGTGGTTTGGCCAAATTCCGACCTGCATCCACTCTCTTACCTCCTTTTCGAGAATTTCTTTCTAATCACCAGAGCAATCAACTTTTGACAAAAGTTTGCAACTTGCAAGGCAGGTGCGTTTTCGACAAAATCCCTTCTTCCTTCCTTTAATCGCGATCTTAAATAAACCTTCAATGCAGGTACATATATGCTTATCTAGAGTATTAACTGATATATCTTAAATCAAGTATTAATTGATATTTATAATTAAGCATATGAATAAAACATCTACTTGACACATCCTAGCATGGTTTCACTAACGAGTAATGGCCACCTTAATAACTCCAATTGAACATGCCACTTAGGACCCATACATGATGTGACGGGTAAATCTAAATCCTTCATAAGTATGCCAAATTCATGGATCTTATTACATCAGCATTTTGTTTCTAATTACAATATAGCGTCAATAGGTGCTCACTGGCTGATATGAATGCAAATCGACCTTTAGTATTCAAGAACCATAACAAGGTCACGAGGATTCATAACCATAATTGGATGTTTGAAATCCTCGGAGAGAGCTCCTGTATGAAGCAGTAAATTGCTGATCCATGTATAACAAAAAGTATCTCAAAATTGGTCTCCTACAGAGTTGTTTCCAATGACATTCAAATTCACCAGAAGTAGATAGATGCACATTGTCACCAGCAGATTTACAATCACTTTTGTTATAATATTTTGGCAAAATAATGTTTAATACCATGAACTGTGGCCTATACTCTTTTTGTTACATGATGAAGTTATCTTCTTTTTCTGATTTCACTTATTGTTGATATTTATTAGTGGCATTTTTCACTTTTTCACATAAATTTTCTTTGATTTTCTATGATATTTGAAGTTTTATGTCTTGCATTTTTATCCCTATACTGCTAAAGGTATAATGTGTTTGTTGTAATTTCTGGAATGACATTTTCAGTCCAAAATTTGCGAAAGTCTGGGTATTGATTTTCTTTTTCTTACTATTCAAGAAAATGACATTCTGCTTGTGTTATCTTAATTGCCTGAACTTATTGATAGACCAGCAGTTTAGTTTACTTAGTGCATGATGGAGCTTAAATAGCAAGAGCTCTTCTTAGTTAATTTTGAAAATTTGAATGCTAACAGGTACCAGCTGAATCTTATTTTGTTTTGTGATAAAAACCCTCTAATGTGTTTTAAGTAGGCACAATAGACATCTCGTAGATAAGAGTTACATGGAAAAAATCTTATGCACTGTTCCTTATTCCTACCTTATAGGATATCCTGATGGTACATTTGTAATGTTTAAGCTTGTAATGCATGAAGTTTCCTACTTATTTCCTTTTCTGCATCTTGGTTAATATTATTTAATCTTTATTCCATTTAGTGTTAACTATGGATTTTGCCATAATTGTTTCTATTTATCTGTTTCCAGTCTAAAGTTACAGCAGTTATTCTGATGCGTCCTGCATAATATTTGATATATGTAGGGTTGCAGTCGAGTATGAGAAACAGGTGCATGCTGATAACCTGGAACAGAATCATGCAATGGAGAAAAATATGATTTCCTTGACTCAAGAGGTTGAGAAACTGCGTTCTGAACTTGCCAACGCACATAAAAGAGCAAGAGCTGCCGCTGCTGCTACTTCTGCACCAGCGAACCCAAGTATACTGTCTTCCTGTGTTCTTCCATCTGGTGTTCAATATCATTTTTTACCCTTTCAACACTACTGCAACTGGCTTCTGATATATATAGTTTTTTTTTTTTTTATTTAGGTCCAGGATATCAGGTAGCTCATGGAACCACTAGTATAGTATATGGAGGAACTCCCTATGCTGCGGCATACGGGATTCAACAGGTATCTTTCTATCACACGATTATCGTCTTAGGCTGCATCAAACTTGATCCTAGCTATTCCAAATTTGGATAGGTCGGATAAGCGTGTGCGCACACACACTCAACACGGACACCCACATATCTTATACAAATTGTTCTCATCGACGAAGTTGGCCCAGAAGTTAACCGCAAGTGCGTTAAAGTTGTTTCTTAACCGAGGTTGGGATTAACTAACTTTGTATGCAGTTAGGTTGGATCGTTTCTGTACATATTCTATCTGTGTTATTTTCAGTCGTGTAAGAATTTAAAGAATCTGCTATTGTGCCAAGCTACTACTTTTTATAAAATTTGCAGGCACAAAGCAGTATCAGCACCACTTCTCAATATGGATCTGGTGGTGTTTCTAGTGCACCTGCTGGTTCTCAGTATGTGTGTCTGGAGGTTTCCCTGGTGCGGCTGTTAGTTCTACCTCTCATTATGTCCCTCGAGCCACTTCAGGTACAGCCACTAGTTCTCAGTTTGTCGCCGGAGCCCCTCACGGCCAATATGACATCTACAGAACACAAGGTCAACAATAATCACCCAGTTGGGTTTGCCGGGTCGTTTTAATATATATATATATATATATATATATATATATATATAGAGAGAGAGAGAGAGAGAGAGAGAGAGGCTTAACGGAATAACGTTTCAATATTTAATTTTATACTTAACGGAATAACGATTAAATAGACAAGCAGATCAACGACTGAGATGTTAGCTTATTAAGACTATTCTCAGGTCGAGCTGATAATAGCCTTTCTATATATATATATATATATTATATATATATATATATTATTTCTAATGTTACTAATTACAAAGTTTGGACACCAATTTGTTAAAAATTAAAATATTGAATTGAGTTGAAATTAAATTAACTTTTAAATTGATATAAATATTCTAATACATATGATGATTAAAAAAATAAAACTTAGCTAACCTAAAACTTAATTTTCTTGTGCTTCTTCGAAAGTATCCTCATTGTTGTTTGTTTGTTCTTGATTTCTTCTTCCAGCATCAATCCAATCTTTCATACATATACACATTTCTAAAGTAATTGGACTTAAATAGTACCTTCTATCCCTTAATGTTCGAGCACCTGTGCTAAAACATGATTCAGAATCAATTACAAAAGCAGGTGGTGTTAGTAAATCACGAGTCATAGCTTGAAGTATAGGCTGGTATGCATAATTCTTCCACCAATCTAAAACATTTAAATTTTTTCGTTGTTCTGCAGTCATAAAATTAACCCACTTAGTCTCTAAGTAATTGCGGAGAGATAAAGTACAATGATCTCTTTTGGCGATGTTTTGCTGTTCTAACTCGAAAAAACTTCTGATTAGTTGAAAATCATCATTGTAATCTGGAAAATCACTAGTGCCTTGATCTTCATTGATTCTTGATTTGCTACCATAAAATGATGATGCATAAAGTTTATACATTTTTACTAACAAATTATCAATTGTTTTAATGTGTGATTCCATATCTATAGGTATAATCATATTCTTACAATAAATTTCCAATAAAGCTTCTAATCCAGATAGACCAAATCTAGGATCCATTACTAAAGCTAAACAATAAATTGATGGAATATTATCAAAATATTTTTTAAAATTATCATCTATAGGCTTTATAATTTCTACATAATTATTTCTGTATTTTGCTAAAACAGCACTTATTCGTAATAGCTGAAGCAAAACTTTGTTCATAGTTGGATAACTACCTGATAAAATATTTGTTGCATTCCAGAAAACATATAAAAAATCACTAATCATAGTAGCTGCATTCCAATCACTTTCAAACAAGGTTTCTACGGTTTGCTTATCGTTATAAAAATTCGTAATGATTGTCTTATAGTCAAGACATACCTTCAACATCTCGTACGTAGTATTCCATCTATGCGATACATCTTGTACTAACCTTTTGGGCATTTTATCAAAAGATTTGCACAAGTGTTTAAATTCTTGCAAACGATAAGACGAACTATTTATAAATAAAACAGCTCCTCGTATCTTTTCTATATGTGGTTCAACTCCTTTCATTCCATCTTGCACACATAAATTTATTATATGACATATACATTTGATATGAAAAAATTCTCCATCTAACATAGGTTGCAATTCCGATTTTAAAAGTAAGACAGCACTAATATTACTACTAGCATTATCAAATGAGATCGACATAATTTTATTTTTAATACCAAAATTGTTAATAACATCATGTACCAATGTAAAAATATTATCAGTATTGTACGGTTGCTCAATCTCGACAAATCTAAGTATACGCTTTTGCATAACCCAAAAACTATCAATAAAGTGTGCTGTAATACAAAGATACTTACTTAAATTTTTAGCAATCCAAATATCACAAGTAAGAGATATCTTGCAAGAAAGTTCATGCAGTTCTTTATTTAAATTTTGTTTCATAGACATGTAAAGTTTATAGCAGTCATCTCTGCATGTATTTCTAGAAAATAGTTTGAAATGTGGTTGTACAACTTTCATAAATGCATGAAATTCGGCGTGCTCACTAATAGAAAAAGATAATTCCGTATCAATAACTAATCTAGCAAATGCAATTCTAGATTCCTCTTGTGAAAAAATATACTTACTATGCTCGCCATCGGTTGCTACTGATTTTGATTTTCGATGGTCCTTTTTTTTGGTGCGATGTCGTGATTGAGGTGCAAGATTGTCGAGAATATCCTTACCTCCACAAGATTGACTACAACGATCCGATAGATCCATGAGAATTTTAATGAAACCAAAATGCGAAAAAGTTACGAGAAGAAAAGAAGACTTAAAACTATGAGAGCCAGTACAGTGGCAGCTTGATCAAAAGATGAGTTGTGAAGTGGGAAATTGGGAAGAAGTTGTATATGAATTTATAAAGGCAAAAAAAAAAAAGGAAAACAGAAAGCACTCTGCAGCCGCTGCAAACAACGGCTCTGCAAAGCAACGGCTACTAGCCGTTGTAGAGCCGTTTGCAACGGCTAGAATATCTGAATATGGCAGCATATCAGGTCCAGCTCTTGCAACGGCTAGAATATGGTACTATATTAATTTACGAAAGTAACCCTATGTTATGAATATATTATCTTTGTACCCTCTTGTTTCCTTTTCTCTGTTCAACTATAAAAAATATGGAAACACTAAAAATTTATCCGGTATAATGTTTATATATAGCGTTCGATATCGATATCTACATATATGTCCATAAGCGTATCGAATACGCCATAAAAATTTTTAAAAATAAAAATTAAAAAAATTTCCGACATGCATGTGGGATATGTCAGAAAAAATGTCCGACAAGCATATCCGTATTTTATGTCATATTTTACTTTTTCAAAAAAAATATTTTTTTTAGAGTTAAAATATTATATAATACTATCAGTATATAACAGCAAGTAATATAATATAGTATGTATTCAAATATATTTTTATTAATTTAATTAATATAATTAGAGTTTTACTGTTTAAATTTATCTTAAAATTTTAAAATGTTATAATATATATAGACTTTATTATAATATTATTATATTTTTATCTTTATCGTTAAACCTTATGAGATTAAGGTTTTTGGGGATATTTAAGTTTCAAGTAAGCTTATTATATCTTCAATTTGTGGGCATATAGCCCTTACTTTTATACATGATGGGCTTGTAGCCCTATATATTTATGTGATTATTGAGCATTGTAGTCACTTTTACGTTTCTTTGTGAATGTTCTGAGCAGTTAGTTCTGATAGGCTTTCAACCCTATAAACAGGGGCGGACCCAAGGGGGGACCGGTGGAGGCCACGGTCCCCCCAAGGTCCGTGGGTATACTCTAATATATGCATATATGTATGTTTATATATATAGATTTGTTAGTTATATTAATATGTTGTATGTCCAAATTCTCATTAAAATGTAGTTGTCCTAGTGGTTTGGGTGAGGTTTTAATAACATGTTTGTTGTGGGTTCAATTCCCAACTACAACATTTTGTTTGGTCTTTTTTTTCTATTTATTTCTTTGCTTTTTTGACTCTTCCGGTTTCAACCGCCAACTACAAAGCGAAGTTTTTTCAGCTATAATATTGTCAAAAACTTACCTTCCAATAGAGAGATAAACTTTTTTACAGACTAGTTTACTGTTTACATTGAAAAGGAAATTGCAGAGAGTTACCACTGACAAAATTATTGATAACTTCGAAGCAATGAAAGAGAGACGGGTATAACTAAGAGATAAAATCTAAAAGCCATGAGATATGAATTCGCGTTAGTGTTTACTTTACCTAAGTTAGTTTCTTTATATTTTTACTTTATTTACTAGAAGTGAATTTTGAATGGACTTAACAATAAAAAATTGGCCCCTATTATAAAAATTTTCTGGTTCCGCCACTGCCTATAAAATACAGAAAAGACTCTACCAAAATTTTTGGTAATTTCGTGGACGATCTAATTTTAAGTGCCATGTTTGAGTGCTCTTGTTCTTTTAGGGTACTTTTACTGTCAGTTTCGATTAGTTTTTGTTATTTCTTGTTTAGTCCACTACTTGTTTTGATTTGGAGGACCAAATCTCTTAAATAAGAAACAATGTGACGTTCATGAAAATTTAATTGGAAATAGAATAAGGTTTAGAATCAATTTTATGTTTGCTAGATGTTTGATGCTTGAATTGAAGTTTTGGACTATTTTGGGCTAGGTTTGTATTGTTTTTGGTGTTAGACCAGTTCAGGCCCTGTTTGGGCTGAGACCAGCCTGCCAAGCCCACAGACTCGGGCGAGTCGGTTAAACCGACTTGAGCTCGAGTCCAACTGAGCGCCCATCTCTCTCTCTCTCTCTCTCTCTCTCTCTCTCTCTCTCTCTCTCTCTCTCTCTCTCGACCTATTTCTCTCAGCTGCCCGCGCGCCGCCATCGTCGCCCGCATCTCGCACCGTCGCCGCCAGGAGAGGACCTCGCCGCTGACCTCTGTCACTCTGCGGCTGTTGTCCGCGACCTCCTCATCGTCGATCGACGCTGCTGTCAGCCTTGCGGCCATCGATTAGGAGGCTCGCCAACGCTGGCTCTCTCTCTCCCTCGGTCGATCGCAACCGCCGGCGCAGTTCCCACTGCCGCCGAGCTCCCGCCTTCTCTCCGGGCTTGATCATCGTTGAAGACATCAACGAGAACTCCCTCTTGCTCCGATTCGTTGCCAATCCGTCGCCGATTCGTCGCTGCCTCCACTGTCACTGCCGGCCGATCTCTCCGGTGAATTTTTCCAACGAACCTAAGTACCCAGCAACATCCCTTCTACATTTCGGACGCGTTAGTGAAGTTGATTTTGGAAACCCCACAGCGAATTTATGCAAATTGCAAAGCCCTAATTCAGCAGAAAATTTTGGGTTGATTGTGAGTGATGCCTCTCTCTTATTCTTTATGTGAATTTATTATGAAATTAACAATTATTCTTGCATTTTGATATATGTAGGGAATTGTGATGCTTTGGATAGGTTTGTGATTGTATATGTGATTGAGTCCGATTTAATTGGCATTTTAAACTATATTACGCTTTATTAAGACTAGATGGTAGAGTTTGGCTATCATAGTTGTTAGGTATGATGCAATACGAGAGGATGTAAACTAGCGTTGTTAAAGACACGCCTAGGCGCGCTAAAGGAACGGGCGCCCACCTGGGTCGAGACGAGGCGTCCGTTTACAAGGCGTCGCCTTCACGCGCCTAGGCGCTAGGCCCCCGGGCGCGCCTAGACGCACCTTTTGAATAGACCCAAAAAGCCAACTTTTGAAGAACCCATTATCCGTTTGCTATTAAGATACACAATACCCGTTTGCTATAAAAACAGAAGTTAACCAAAAAAGACCCTAATTTTTTTTAGCCCAACCCATTTGCTGCTGCTTGCTTCACAATCACGAGCTCCGGCTGGCGATTCGGTCACTTCGAGGTTACGGTCAGGGTAGCTCATGCCTCTCTCTCTCTTTCTTCCCCACCCCCCTGCGGTCCAGCCCGAATACAGTAGCCCACGCCCCCTGCCCCTCTCTCTATATATCTATCTCTCCTTCCACACTTCACCCACCCTCTCTCTCTCTATATTGGGCTCGCCGCTCGAGCCTCTCGTCCTCACCCCCCCTTTTCCCTCTTGTCGCTCTCGACCGGCTCCGTCGCTCGCCGCTCACCTAACCCCAAAATCACTCCTGCCCCCCCGCCCCCCCCCCTTCTCCCCCCCCCCGGGCGTCCGCATCTCTCCTCCACCTCTCCTCCTCTTCTCTCTATCTCTCGTGCTCTCCTCTTCGTCCTCACTCCTCGGCTCCGTGACCCCGTGCTCTCCTCCGACAGCTTCGAGGCTCGTCTCCGACATCCCTCGTACAGCTATCTCTCCTCTCCTCTGGCGGCTCTCGTCGTCGGATTCGGCGTCTCCGCCTCGGCGCCTCCGCAAGTTCGACGGCTCCGGCACCTGGCGCCCGAGAGGTAATAATAATTAATAATTTTTATTTTTATTTTTTTTATTTTTTTTTTTATATTAGTAGTTTTTCGTGTTATCTTTCCAGAATTTATAATCGGTTGAATTTAAATTTTAATAGATTATAATGATTTAGGATTTAGAAATGTGATGATTTAGAATTTTTTATTATATAACATGATGTTTGGTAAACAAAAAAAATTGGATTTGTTTTTCAATAAAAAAACTCGAGGCAAAAGTAGTTCTTGTAGTGCCGATGATGGTGGTAATAATGAGGAGTCCAAACTATTGTAGTTGGAGGAAATCCCACTCAACCGTTAAGGGTTGTAGATCCAAACTTTTTTTTCCATAGAGAGTAATCTTGATTTGCGCAAACCTATTTGGGAATATGCTGTTGGTCAATGTGATGAGATAAGCAAGGCATATCTTAGATTTGGTCCTTACCAAATCCAGTTGGGGAGTTTTCCCTTCTCCGGAGAGAAAGAAGTGCAAGAGCTATCCTCTGGTTGATAGATTAATTCGTCTCGTTTTGACTCTTTCTATGTCTACTGCAAGTGGTGAACGTGCATTTTCAGCTATGAAAATTGTGAAGACCAGATTACGCAACAAAATGGAAGATGAATTTCTTGTCGACAGTTTGGTTCTTTACATAGAAAAGAAAATTTCATAAACATTTAGTTTAAATTCAGTACTTGATGATTTTGTTTTTGTAAAAGAATGGCGTTCACAATATACAGTTTGATAAATGTTATTTGTATTTGATATGAACCAAATATACTATTTTTGGCATGTTATATATTGAACATGTTTTTAAAATTTTTGTCTAATATATTTTGGCCCCCGCGATTCTTAAATCCTGGCTCCGCCACTGATTCTCCTTCTTCTTCTTCTTCTTTGTTTCATTTTTATGCTTTAATTTTTGCTATTAACTGCTTCGTAGAAGCGCTTCGGTGGAAAGCCTCTTCGACTTCTGAAAATTCCTTGGTGCAAGTCCAGGTGTGATTTTAATTCCTTTTCTCTGGTTTTTTTCTCTACACTTTCAATTTTTTATTTCGTTTTTTTCTTATAGTTTTCTCTGTTTTTTATCCACTTCTGGCATTCAACAGTGAATTAAGCTAAGTTTTTCTGTTTTTGTTCTTCTTGTTCTATTTCCTTTTCCTTTTTCTTTTTCTTTTTCTTTTTTTTTTCTTCTCATTTTGTATTCATTTTGTGGAAGTTACACATAAGTTAAAAAAAATTTTTACCCTCTTTGCAGAAAGTTTAAAATCTTTTGCCCAAGCCCAACTTCAGTTCAGAAATTGAACTGAAATAAACACGGGCGTACTTCTGGGCAACTTCATGTCCAAAACATTTCTGTTTTCTCTGCTAGTTATTTATTATTTTTTGTCAACTACTATATAGTGTGATAAGTGGTGGATGACATATAACTTGCTGCCTCTCTATAGTCTAATTTTCTTTCTAATAACATATGTTTCAGTTATTTGCATAATAAGTACCGAAGATATGTCTATTTTGCGTGTGTGGCATTATGATACGCTAGGGTGAGTAAACTCAGAAAGCGTACCATATGTTTGCGCGAACATTGGGATCATGAATTGGAATACTAGGATTGAAAATTCATTACATATTGGAATACTTTTATTAATTTCAGGAATAAAAGTTTTAGTCTATGAAAAATTATTTAAACTTGATTTGGATCATGAATTGGAATACTATGATTTAATATATTGGATTACAATAATGGTCTTAATGAAACATAACTGATTGGGCCTTATGGAGGCCTAATGGACATTCACCGCCCACAGTTCCGCATTTATCGCTCATGGGTTAATGATCTCTCTCTCTCTCTCTC
Source organism: Xerophyta viscosa (assembly GCA_002076135.1). Classification (NCBI taxonomy): domain Eukaryota; kingdom Viridiplantae; phylum Streptophyta; class Magnoliopsida; order Pandanales; family Velloziaceae; genus Xerophyta; species Xerophyta viscosa. The sequence continues at coordinate 18,241 of MJHO01000223.1, read as the reverse complement.
TCTCTCTCTCTCTCTCTCTCTCCATCCGTTAATCACATCGCCTCCGGCTGTGCGATTTCGTAAGGTATTTATCCCCGCTGCACCGCCACAGTGATAAATTCATCTCCGATTTATTATTTCAAATTCTTCTTCAAAAGTAAGTAAGTGGTGTCAATTACCCGACTGCTTTATAGTGGATCCCCTCATGTCTAATGTCCTTTTTCAGCTACCTCTTCACTACTGGCTGCAACTCATCTTTGGTGCGATCACACATGGCAGCGCCAATGCGACCCCCTGCAGCGGAGCGGAAGCAGCAAGCTGTGGAGCGTCGACTCGCTGTCGCAAAGGCAGAGGCTCTCCAAGAGCAGCAACGCAGCAGCAAAAAGATGAAGATCAATCCAATTGAGCCACAAATTCCCAAATCAAAATCCACCACGCCCGAGTCTATTAAAGGTCGTAATAGTTGGGCGATCATTTTCTTACTATCTTTTTTGTACACTGAATGACAATTATGAAAGTAGTTTGATGCAATACAGTACCATTGCAAGCTAATTGTGGTTTCTTCTATCTTCTTTAATTATTATAACTACCATTTCAGGGCAGTTAGGAACTAGAAGGTCAAGTACTTTCAGAGATACCCCAAGGCGTTCAGCTGGTTAATTTTAAGAACTTCTTATTTAAGCATTCATTCATCATATTCTTTGTTGAGTTTGGACACATGATTTGTTGCTCACTAAGTGGTTGGCCGTGGATTTAATTTCAGAGTCTCACTTCATATACTCAGAACTCGACCATGCAATACACGAAAATCTAATGATGTCCGGAAACGAGGTAGCTACTGCAATTTTATTGGCTTCCAGTTATTGGAGTTGTCTGAGATTGTGATTCAATTTTTTTTTTCGTTTTATGCTGTCGAGGTAACGAGAAAAGATAAAGTTGTTGAGGAAATCCTTCTAGATATGTGTATGAAGGGTGATTACGCCGACAAGTTTGCAAAAGGAAATAAAAGCATAAAACTCAACGAAGTAGTCCTTCTTGATAATGTTGTGGGGAAGGATGTTATGTATGCTGAAGCACGTGCAGAAGCCCTAAGGAGCAATTCAAAGCGGTCACGAAGGTACATGTCCATGCGGGAGCATCGGACATGTGGTTCATTTTCTTTACCTAAGGAGTTGCATAAGTAAGCTCTTCGTGTATTGAATTGTTTTCTAGTAGATCTGTCATTATTTCCCTATAAATGTAATGTTTAAATCCAGTTGCCTCTTTGATATTTGGTATATTTGTCAGTTACAATTTTGTTATAGAAACTTCATTATTTTTCCTTTTCTCTAAATCTTTTGATGCCTAATTTATTGTTATTAGGTTTGGTGTTATATCTCATTGTCAGACTTTTATTAGTGCTTGTTATTGCAGTTTCATGTAATGCCTTTTTATCAGCTGATTTCTTAATCTTTTTACATGTTGTCAACGTGCAATGCAGGTTTGATCACTTTAAGCCGTTGCATAATATGTGGAAGGAGAATATAATGGAACTTCTAGCAAAGACTGGGCAAGTATTTTTCGCACTTGCTCTTTGTTCTCTTCTCCCTTTTAATGTCATAACTTGAAGCATTTTTGCTGCAATCCTTGTCAATTATTGATGGATACTGTTCACTGATGTTTGCTGTTGCCAATGGCTTCAAATGAACGTTACCTTGTAGAGTTCTTCTCTTATTGCTTCATTTATTATACTAACACACATATTCTGACTGTCTTATTTTTGCTGTTTCAGGAATAAACGATTAGCTGAGTGTCTTTTTACTGCTGATCTGCGCGGTTCCCTTTTTCATGGTATGATTTGTTTGTTATATCAAAAAAATGGTGAAGGTTCTCATTGCAACTTTCAGCATGGATTTCTTTTAATTGATTTGCTGGTGAATTGAATCCCTCTTTAATTTCTTGTCTTGTTTGTTTAGTTGTGGAGTGTAAAACAGCTTCTTTAAAAGGTGTTAGTGGTTTTATGATTCGAGAAACTACTGAAACTTTTGGAGTGATCTCACAAGATAATAGATTTCACGGTAAGCATTATGTCTTCTAGTGAATTTAACCTACTGTATTTGTCTTGCATTCTGCCCCTACTTTTCCTTCTCTTAAGTACATCAGTTACTTATTCTCTTATTATCCATTACGACTTTTTTCCAACTTGATCAATTGTCTAACTGATAATGAAACTTACTGATTCATAATATTTATATTTTGTTATCAGGCCCCCCCCCCCCCGGGTCTCTCTCTCTCTCTAACAACTTCCTACTTGTCAAATGCTAAATCACTCTTAAATATACCTTCTGGAGATTCACCCCCAGGACTGATGTAAATTGTAAAGCAATTTAGACTTGATTGTTTAAGTGAGTTATATTGAAAAGTGATTCTAGTATTAGATTCTTGGTTAAACATTACAATTAGTTACTCGGTTGTGGTAAATTTCAATTTTGTCATTTAGGTTGTTACAATATATGGTACTATTCTGATAGCAATTACTCTGACAGATTCCTATTGGCTTATGCTGGTGTAGCAATCAATAAATTATGTTTCTACCAGAAGGGCAAGTCTGTTGCTAGTTTAGGTTTCTTTTTTTTTTTCTTCCATGTATGTTATACGTGCAGTAATAAAATATTGAATGTCAGATTCTGTTGAGTAGTATGTTTATCTTTTGTCTTGCCATAGGTGCAACCTATGAAATTATGAAAAAAAAAATGTATAAGATGGGTAAGTAACACAAAGAAGAATATATGACTGCCTCGTCGTAAGTTGGGACAGACTTGCAGATAGTTTGCAGGTGTAGTTGGATATTAATGTTATTTTCGTAAACGATATCAATCCAAAACGTGAGTAATTATTTTTTAACAATTGCCCTTCTTGGATCGATTACAATGATCAATGATTGTTGATTGATTATCTTCTGCTACTTTAGTCCAATTAAGATGGCATGTCATGTTCTTTTTTTTTCTCTTTTTTTTTTTTTTTTGAAGTTTGCGAAAACTGAGATGAAGATTTAATCCACATATTCATTTGAAGAATCAAAATACATAATGTTGTTTATGTTCTAAAGCCAAAACGCAAATGAGTTGAACCCAAATACTCTCTTACTAAAGAGGCTAATACTTCTTAAACTTTCAGTTATACCTAAGAGGGGTTCTGTATTTATATATCAAGCTGGGTGCTGGAAGATTACATTGCACGGTGACAGGCTTTCTATGTGAAGAATTTATTGCTTCGTGAATGATTGTAAGCTTCAACCTACTTACATGATTTTTATTCTATGCTTTTCCAGTCATGGGAGTGATGGCCTATTCATTCTGATTTTATATGCTCTATATTTTTGAAATGTTGCAGAAGTAGGGATAACGTCAAGCTGGCAGCGAGCAGCTCACACAATGCTGAGGATTCAGATAAATCTTTGACATTCTCAAGACTGTCTTTTCTTCGATTCACCTATTATGAGAACGCTGGAGATCATGTGGTTTGTGCATAGTGGATTATCAATATATATGCAGTTTTCAGATGTGAAATAGCTGGGGGTTGAAGAGACCATTTCAGTTATTCAAGCTCCTATGAACAAGGCTTACATATTATTAACTTAAGCTTCTAGATTTTTTGACTCCCTTTTCTTTTGCAATAAACTTTAGTAGAAAATGACTTTGATGAGAATACTCAGTCCGACTGCAGAGGTGGATTACGAATGAGGGACTCTGAATCAGAAGTCCTAGTGTTGGATATGAAGTGGCGCGGTTAGTACTTGTTTTGGCAATTCAACATTTTGATTCAAGCTTGAGATATTTATTTGAAAAAAGGGCCAAAAATTATTCTTTTTACTCATTTGTTGATCGATGCTTTGCCTAGCACAGCTAGCTGACCTTTTGCTATTGTAATTTTGTCAAGTTGCCAGAGACATCCTCTTGGAGAGCCTATGTTTTGCTAGCCTAATTGGCTTTATTTCTGTTGTTGCTGGCATCTTACTGATCTTAGGTTGATCATTTTGGATTCTTCGTTACTAACAATTTCCAGCCAATTATTGAGTAATTTTGTAAGCAACTTAGCCGTTCGTTTATGTACAACTCTGGTCAGACATGTAGGCTTTGACAGGAAATGTTTGCTCACGAAAGTGAGAAAGTTGAAAATTAGTTTATTTATATATAACTAGGAAGTGATCAATAATTTTTTTATTTTTCTTTCACTTTTGATTTTCTATATAATTTTTATGTTCTCTATTTCTCGCCAAATATTAAAAAACACAAAGAAAGTAATATCATTAGTAATTTAAAAAAATTTTATTTGTATATATTACTAATAAAAGTATCACTTTATGATTACTATAATAATGTTACAAATTTATAATTTATTAAATACTAAAAATAATAATAATTTTATAATAGTTTTAATAGATTATTAATATATTTAATTTTTCAAAGTTTAAATATATTATTAATAAATAAAATAATATGTTTTATTAATTACAACTAATACATAATATAACAAAAAATAATAATAAATATGAAGATCTTTATTAAATAAATATTATTGAATTATGTGTTACAATTTAAACTACTTTTCCAGCACTTTTATTTTTACTTTCTTTTCAATTTTTTTTTTTTTTTTTGAGTTGTGTTATTATTTCTAATGTCAATACATGCTACAGTACAATTATTACATCATGAAAGTTGAACTGCACTCTGCAACTAGTTTGTCCATTATAGTTGTGCACATGATATCAAATCTAAATAAATATTAAAATTTTGGTAATCCACATTAGTTGTTGAAGAACCTCAATCAAACATTCTAACTGAAATTGTGGATGAAGCTGCTGACAAAACGGTTTTAGTACACGATCCGAGTTTGCGTAAACAAATCGAAAGCTATCATGCGAATCCAGAACATTCATCTTCTGGTCCAGAAAGTTATACTCGTCGATTTCAATATCATTGGCCTTAGATTTTTCCTTGGTTTGAGTATTCACCAAAGAAGAAGGATGATTTGTTTACTATTTTCCATTCTTTCTGCGGGAAATTGCACATCAAGCCTAGTTTTTCAAACTATTTTGCAAATTGGGTCCTGAAATTAAATTCTTATAAATTATCCGCTTCTGTCTCGAAATTTATTAGGAATATTTAACTACAATATAAGTTTTTTTTTTAAATTTAATATATATAATATATATATATAAATATAGTATATATATATATAATAAATATATATATATATATATATATATATATATTAAAAAATATTAATATGACTTATAATTGACATTTTTTTTGAAAAATATTTGTAAGTAGATATTTAAGACTTAAAATTTTAATAGGTTTAAAAATTAATTTGCTAAGAATTTACTATTTTTATACATTTTATTTAATATCAACATATCTACATACTAGTTCTGTAAAATTTCATGAGGTCCTTTTTTTTAAGTTTACATAGATCCGTCACTGAAAGAAAATTTAAAGTCTAAAAACATAACGTGGACAAAAGTTTATCATCATTGTCAAAGAAAATTAATATTAGAGCTACACCGGTAAGAACGGTCAATATTAAAATATATAGAGTATATATTTTTGTGCATTTCTAATATCCTAATTATATCATAATCGTTAGAAGCCTCCAAAAATATTTTTTTTTCTGGAAGGCGGTGGGTGGGAGAGAAGAAGACGTTAAGATTTTGGGCCATGAAATGCTATGGAGACAACGACGGGTGTGGATCCTGTTGGAGCCACGGCGGATATATATCCACAGGATGCGTGCGTCCTCCACACGCCCACTGACACGATTCATCTTGACCGTCCGTTTTGCTCCCGCGTAATCCTCTCACCTTTAATCTAGCCTCTCGTTGTGTGCCTGCTGCTTTGCTTTGGTCGTCCTTTGAAAATGCTAGACAACTTTTTCATGCTATGTAATATTCTTTAAAATTTTTACATATTTATACTTTGCTACTCTTTTGGGACAGGTAAATTTCATTGTAAAGTCCTCAGCAGTCTTTATTTTTGATCAAGCTGGTTCTCGACCGATCAATAAAATAATCGAATGCAAAATTGGCGAAGAACGTATCAAACATAGAACAGAAATAACATTAGAATATATATAGACTTTTTACGTGAAAATTCTCGTTGCCAAGATAAAATCACGGACGGTCACGTAATACTAACAGAGAATGTATTATGAGTAAAAGATATTACAATCTCACGAAACTCAAAATTCTCTCAAGTACAAGAAGTTCTCAAACAATTAGAATCCAAACTTTGTTACAGTACCGTTGACAGCCTTTTATAAACGTTTCAGAAGCTAAACCAATTAGACAGCGGTTGAAAAAATCTCGGATCTCGGCAGGTATTTCGGCTTGACCGCGTTATCCTTGCGCCACGTCAGTCGCTAAATCCTCGAAAGATCTATTCTCGCATGCGTTGCGCGACGTGAAGGACGCGGGCTCCTGTATATTCCTGCGGGAGTCATGCACGTCTTGTCAAGATCTCCAGATCATATTAAGGACTTCGGATGAGAAAACCCCGAGGTGGGTCTAATATCACGCGCTCCCGATATAACCGCGGTGCTTCCTTCCGAGATCCGGCCTTGATTATTATAGAAATAAAATGAGCTACTCCATAAAAAAAATTAATAATAATAATAAAACAATTTGATTGAGGACTCCAAGAAATGTGCGACAAAATTAAAAGCGAAATTTTTAGCTAGAAATATTATCTTCACGACTCAACAAAATATTATATCAATTTTAGTTGCACCAAGTCCTAGATCCACAAATAACATCCGTTTCCAAACAAGACTCTCTGTACGGGAGCTATTGCGCTATCTAGGAAGTAAATCACATGAACTAATTTAAAAAACGGATATATGCCTTTTTATTTCCTCTCATAATTCAAAATATATAATAGAAATCAAACGCAACGATCAAAATTCAAAAAAAATTCAAAATTATTCAAATATATCTTCTAATTTAAAATATTTTTTATATCCTTAACTGACTTTGTAAAATGAGAAAATTATCTTCGATAAATCAACTATTCTTATTTCTTTAAAAAAAAAAGATAAGGACAATTTTATTATTTTATTGGATTGATAGAATATAAAAGGTCACTTTAAATTAGTGAAAATATATTTTGATAATTTTAAATTATAGATGAGAGATATTTTGACAAATACTCTTTTTAAAAATAACAAACTATATTGTAGCTTTTAAATCAAATTTACATATAGTTCCATAACGAAAGTTAACAAATAAGAAGTTACATTCAATCTCTCTATACACATATTATGTCAGTAGTCATGTGGAGTTACTGATGGCTATCAGTAACTGCATCAGCAATTCAAACGATTAAAATAATATATGTATCGGTGAGGTTAGTAAAAAGCTTTTTTAGAATTCAGAATTATTATGGTAATTTGAAAATTAAGAATTATGATGCCTTATTTTAGTTTAGTTCAAAATCGAAAATATATATTAAAGTATAATGCAAACTTTGATGTTCACTGTACGATATTTGTCATTCTCATTTGAAAATATTAGGTGGATTAAAAATATCACACTTAATATATTATATATATACATTTTAATCTATTTAATTAACATATTTTTAAAATTTCATATAACAACAACTTTCACGTACCCTACCCTACTATCTACTAATCTCTCTCCATTCTTACTCCATTCTTAGTCCATTCTCAGCAACCACGAGCCCTGCACGCGCATCGTCAACGAAAGTCAATTTGCTCCGTACACGTGTCCTTCATCCATTCTTCCACCTCCCCTAAACCCTGCCTATTTATATCCTCATCTCTCCCACATATCTCCCATCTTTTACATTCTAATCCAAGAATTCTATCCCAAATTCTCTAACCTCAATCCAGCTCCTCAACCATGCTTCTGCGCGCTTCTCCATCAGTCAGTCTCCGTGCGGCAGCGGTGCCGGAGACGTTGCTCCCGTCGGCGATGGGAACCTCGCCCGCGATGCTGCGGATGCCGAGCGCAGCAAAGTCGTCTCGAGGCGGCGGCGTCGTCGTGATGGCTGCCGGAGAGGCTGGAAGTCGTGTGATAACTGGTGTTGTTTTTGAGCCTTTCGAGGAGTTGAAGCATGAACTCGCGCTCGTGCCATCTGCACCTGATGTTTCGCTCGCTCGACAGAAGTATAGTAATGATTGTGAGGCGGCCGTCAACGAACAGATTAAGTATGCTCTTATCCTTTTTGCTAGAAGGGGTTTCCAGACTACTTAATGTTTTCATCCCATGTTCGCTGTTTGCTGATGGTTTTTGTGCTTCGATTTAATCTATCTATCATAGAGCTCTTATTATTTTCTGATTTTAATTTATTTTCTTTTAGTTAGAAGATTAGTTACAATACTTGATATACAAGGTGGATGGTAATATTGATGTTGAATGAATTGATCTGTTTCTCTCTGTTCCTTTTAAGGATGTAGTCGGATCTATTTTCGGAAGCCTGTAGCAAACCGTGTTTGATGTTGTTGGTTTTCTGTTTATGGGTCTTATCTTTATATCCCTATTAATTTGTGAATTTCTCCTGCTCCTATTTTTCCATACATCGTGATTCATTTTCTTTATCAATATTTTGTTATATTTAATGAGCGTTTACTTTTGATGAGTTGCAGTGTGGAGTACAACGTTTCCTATGTCTACCACGCCATGTTCGCTTACTTTGATCGTGATAACGTTGCTCTAAAAGGGCTTGCAAAGTAAGTCATCAGAAAGAAAGTGTTCCAACACTTTTTAGAGTTCTACTTGATATTTGTATACTAAATTTTCCCAACACTATATGCTGCATATACACAGGTTTTTCAAGGAATCAAGTGAGGAAGAGCGTGAGCATGCTGAGAAGCTGATGAAGTACCAGGTGCCTAATACTTATGGTTTGCTATCTAACTTATTCTAGTGTATGTTGATCTAGCAACCAATCGAATTTTGTTATTATTTTTGCCTGTAGAACAAACGTGGTGGTAGAGTAAAACTCCAATCTATTTTGATGCCCCTCAGCGAGTTTGATCATCATGACAAAGGAGATGCTCTGTATGGTAAGGACATACTTGCTTTAGTGAGTTTTATTTGTTTATCTATTTATTTGATTTCTGTATTTATTTATTTATCTACGGAAACAACCTCCTTCGAGTATGCTATGTACATCTACCATTTTCAGACTCTGACGTGGCGGGATTATGACTAGGTTGTTGTTGTTGTTGTTGTTGTTTGTAGAGTTATGCATTGATGGTTGTTTTTGGTTTATTTAATATCCTTACTTTTCCATTAGAAGATGCTATATGGTAGATACAGACAACCACGTGGTTGATCTAGAGCGTGTTTTACCTACATTGGTCGGAACATTCAAGTAGTATAGTAGTATCATATTCAGTGGAACAAACTGTCAGATATGTCATCAGGTTGCTTGCTCGAAGTGAGTTTGCAATTTGCTTTCGTTCTTACTTCTTATTGTGAAAATTGTAATCAAGTTTTTCTATTAGTGAACTATTATAAATTTTATATGTCTTGTTGACTTAATTACATTGCATTAAACTTTTCAGTATCTGTGTAAGATAAGATTGGAATTATATGGTTGTCTTTTCTAATGTCTGACATGTTTTCCTGGGTCCAGCGATGGAGATGGCTTTGGCTCTTGAGAAGCTGGTGAACGAGAAACTTCTTAATTTGCATAGTGTAAGTTTCTTGATTAATAATTAATTGACTTCTTAAATAATGGTGTGATGTAATACTTTTCTTATACATCATGGTTTCCTGTATCATGAAACAGGTGGCGACACAATGCAATGATGTCCAATTGACCGACTTTATTGAGAGCGAGTTTCTTGCGGAGCAGGTGAGCATCTTAAATTGTTCAAATTGTGTTTAACTTAAATTCTTTTACATAGGTTGGCGCGTGTTGGTTTTAGGGACTGGTATTCGATATTATATTAGGCTGCGTTACTTGTGGTATTTGGAAATTTTTTGCAATGCGCCAAGGAATATTTGGTTCTAGATGTCTGGTTGCAAAACAGAAAAACTTTTTATGTAGATTTCACTTATAGAGGATGGAGGTCCTGCTCCCTGTCACTAACAAATTAAGTCGGATGTGAAAAATTTTCTATCAGTTTTAATTTTACTCGATTACCAATATGATCTGTGTTTCATGTGTGTTCAGGTGGAAGCTATTAAAAAGATATCTGAATATGTTGCTCAGCTTAGAAGAGTGGGCAAAGGACATGGTAAGATCTTAGAATTTCTAGGCGCAGTTTGTACCGTATTCACAACTTAACATGAAGCTAATTTATTACTTTTGCTTCTGCAGGAGTCTGGCACTTTGATCAGATGCTTCTCCATGAAGATGAAGCTGTTGTTGCTTAGAGGATATTTACACATAGCTCTATTAGTTCCGTCTCTGCATATGATGAATCAATGCCTCTGCTAATAATCTGTCTGTTCTCTAATTAGCCCAGTAAGAATTAGCTGTAGATGTAATGGATAGTTTGTCGCCTGTCTGAGTCCGTAGCCTTTGCTATTATTGTTGCGTATGCTAAATCAGTTTTGTATGATCTTTCAGAAGTATGCACTGCAATAAGATGCTGGTCCATTTAGTTTTCCTATAGTTCTACATGCTAAGAACGCCATTATATGTTTTTTCCCAACTATTCCTCAAGTTTTTGTGATGGGCAATTTACTCGCTTAGCAAATATTCTTTACTGGTGTTGCTGTGGGAAGTCTTAGGAAGGCAATAATAACCTTGCAACTTTAGGCGGCCGTCGGTGCCCGTTGAACTTTCTCTGCTTAACATGAATACTGCTGCAGACAAGTTATGCACAATGCTAAAGTTTAACGAAAGTTTTCTTTCATAAACAATTATATAATGGTACCAAAAATGTCCCGTTAACATGATTAGATCCATGTCAAGGCTAGGATAAGAGCAGAAATGTTATATTGACAATTTAGTGGCATAAAGAAACTAACGTATATCTGTACCAGTTTATATTGTATCGGTAATAAAGAGCCTTAAAAGGTAGTAATTCAGATGGCCGACGGACAATTGAGTAGGGTCCGTTTTTCACCAACTGAAGCATCTTCCGTTTAGGGGACAAGAAGTCGAACACGCAGTCTGTAAGTCTGCAACTTGTTAATACGAATCCTGACAGCCTACTAGTGCTTCTATGCAACACATTGTCAACCTAGGAAGCACGAAACGCTAAAATTTTATCCCGTATAATATTCATATAGTACTCGACACTGACACGTAAAAAAGTTGTCCCAAAAAGAAAAATAAAAAATAATTTTGAATTACGTGCTGGACACGTCAAATATGAGTTCTAACACACATCCAAATTAATATATTTTTTTTATATTTTTAAGAAATTTTTTTGATAAAAAAAAATATTATATAATATTAGTAGCACATAGCACGAAATGATATAATATCACGAAGTACATAGCACGAAGAAATATAATATCACGAAGTACAGAGCACGAAGAAATATAATATTATGATTCAAATATTATTTTTTTTCTAATTTTTATTGATATAATTACATTCGTGATGTTTAAATTTATCTCAAGAATGTAAAATATTTTATTATACATGACTTAATTATTAAATTTTATTATATTTTTAAATATTTAAATATTTAATATAAATTAATTTTTTAATTAATTTTTTTTTTATTGTCATGTATGAACCGCACATGTGTTCTACTTTTTTTGAAAATTACAGTGTCGAGTATCCATATCGTATCGTATCATATATCTGTGTTATGACATGTCTCCGTATCCATGTACTTTCTAGTTGTCAGCTGAAGCTTTGGAATTTAGACCACTTCCAGCACTCTCATCTGATGTGAATAAAATGAAAAGAACTCCACAAGGCTAAAGCAGACGTCATTTTCATTCCCCCACCACAAGAGAAGAGGACTAAACCAAAACATTGTTTTATGTATTTTCTTCCATCCCTAGAGGAGTTTGTAGGTGTAGGCACCTCCAATATAGATCTATCTTTGAGATGGACCACATGAATACACTTTACCCACAATAATCTCTCCGGCAGCGACAATAACTACCAGAGCTGTCATCTACATGCATGAATTCTCCAATTCCAACGATATCCTTAAAGTAATGAGAATGGCTATCAGAGTTATCATCTAGATGCATTCTCCAAATCCAATAATATCTCTAAAGTAGCTTGGCCTTGGTGCTATCGAGTGTATTATACACCTTAGCCCCTCATGGGCTGTAGATGGATACTTGTCCAAATTAGGTCACCCAAAGAAGAAGGAACTAGGAGAACCTTCGAGATACCTCATTAGGAGCGCCTTTCAACAAAACCCACATTGTTGATAAAAGATTGCGTCTCCTCTATAGATATCAAAAGAAATCCGTGATCCGCAGCTAGCCCTGTGGTCTGCACAAACAATATTGGCCAAGTCTGTGCCCGCGCGAAAGTTTGGGCCGCACCGTATAGACAGTCTGAGCACTACTCTAGTTTTTATTTGCTCGGTGTACAGCTCCTTTGCTTGTAGAACTTCAAGGTTTCTCAAAAACTGGTTTTCTGTTTTTGGTCCTTAGATGAGCAACAAGACTGTAAATTCACGCCAGTTACACACAACTTGAGCAATATCACATTGTTAATTTTACCGTAGCCTTTCGCAGTGGCATTGACCAATATAGGAATGGCTCAAAATTTTAACACCCCTTACCAAACTGTTATGAGCCGTCCATGATGTAATATATTAAAAGATTAGACTTGAACAAAATGCTATATATTTGATTAAATGTTTTTTCCCCTTTCATTTTTCCTCATTCATCACTACAAATGTAGGAAGGTGTGTTTTCTGTTGACTGTACCGAAACTTTACATGGGTATGGGGTTGAAAATTATGAAGTGGCATTCTTGGATTACTGGGTGGCTTTTATAGGATCAAAATTTGTCGGTCTCAATGTCTCAGTGTATGTGTCATTATTATATGAAAACAATATCCAATTCACAAGTCTGTTTTTGTGAATATATATGTTGAATTCTAACAAGTGAGACACTTATTTAAGATTCAGAAGCAGCTGCAGGAAGGCTGGATATGGCTTTACTCATGTTTTATGTATGAGTTTATACTGATATTTGGGGCAAATAATTAGAAGAACTAACATTCCAACTGAAGGTAGCGGTGCTCTGCGTGACTCTCCAAGTCTTCATGAAGAATCATTTAAGTAAATCACTTTAGGAGCCCAAATGACTTGATATGTGTATTGTACAAAGCAATCAAACGGTGATCAAGTCGCTTTCAGATGCTCTTTTCATGCTCTATCTGATCATCTCAGCTAACAGGGAAAGTTAGTTTTTATCTTATCATTACTGAAGAAAATAAAACAATAAGAACAGTAATAATAATGACACAATAATTTTACGTGGAAACCCTAAATGGGAGAAAACCACGGTGCCAGCCCTCAAAATCATAAGAAGGGAGGCGGCAGAGATCCACTATAAATAATGAGAGTACAAGGACAAAATAAGGTAGGTAATTACACATGGTAAGTGTATCTTCCTATAATGGAGATATACTAATATTTCTTTCCAACACTCCCCCTCAAGTTGGAGCAAAGATATCAATCGAGCCCAACTTGGATAGTATAGATTCAAATTGTTGTCTTGGCAGTGCCTTTGTTAGAATATCTGCCAACTGCTCCTTACTTGAGATATAAGGTGTATCAATCACCTTTGCTTGAACATTTTCTCTGACGAAATGACAGTCAACTTCAATGTGTTTCGTTCTCTCATGAAAGACTGGATTTGATGCAATGTGTGAAGCTGCTTGATTGTCACAATACATTTTCATCGGAGTAGTGGTCACGAAACCCATATCTTGTAACAATGCTTTAAGCCATATTAATTCACTAGTTGTTGATGCCATAGCTCTGTATTCGGCTTCAGCACTTGATCTAGCAACAACATTTTGCTTCTTACTCTTCCAAGTAACTAGATTACCCCCAACAAAAGTACAAAAACCGGTTGTGGATTTTCTGTCATGCAGATCTCCTGCCCAATCAGCATCAGTGTATCCTGTAATATCAAGATGCCCATGTCTTCTAATCCAAATTCCTCTGCCAGGAGAAGACTTAAGATATCTAAGAATACGTTCGACCATCTCCATATGTCCAACTGTAGGAGAGCTCATAAACCTGCTAACATAGCTTACTGCAAATGATATGTCAGGCCTTGTGATAGTTAAATAAATAAGACGACCTACTAACCTTTGAAATCTCCCAATATCCTCCAAAGGTTTATCATCCATAATATATTTTCCTTTGCAATCCATAGGAGTGTGTGCGGGTTTAACTGCTAGCTTCTTAGTCTCTTTCAACAAATCAAGCGTGTACTTTCTTTGTGAGATGAACAATCCTTTATCGGAGTTGTGAGCAATCTCAATACCTAAAAAATATTTCATGTAACCGAGATCTTTGATGTCAAATTTATCTCGCAGATATGCCTTAAGATTAGAAATCCCTGCTGTATCGTCACCAGAAATAACAATATCGTCCACATAAATGATAACAACAATTGTTCCAGAAGTACATTTTCTCACAAACATAGAAGAATCAGATGCGCAACATTGAAACTGAAAGTTAATAAGTGCAGAACTTAACTTTTCATACCATGCTCTTGGTGACTGTTTGAGCCCATAAATTGCCTTGTTCAACTTGCAGACCATATCACCACGTGACTCTAAGGGATGACCAGGAGGAAGCTTCATATAAACCTCTTCTTCTAAATCGCCATGGAGAAAGGCATTTTTTACATCCATTTGATAAAGTCGCCATCCGAGATTTGCTGCAACAGATAAAAGAACTCGAAAAGTATTCATCTTTACCACAGGAGCAAAAGTTTCTTTATAATCTATTCCATAAGTCTGAGTGAACCCCTTAGCAACAAGTCTTGCTTTATGTCTTTCTATGGTTCCATTACTGTTGTACTTAATCTTGTACACCCATTTGCAACCAACAGAACGTTTGCCACTTGGCAGTTTGCAAATATCCCAAGTATGATTTTTGTCGAGAGCTTTTATTTCATCGTTCATGGCTTTTATCCATTCTGGTAAGACTTTTGCTTCATCATAAGATGCTGGCTCCTGTGGTGTGTCTATCTTGGCAAGAAAACTAGCATATTTGTTAGAGACATTATTATAAGATAAATAATTATGAATAGGATACGATACCATATGTGTGTGCTTTGCCATTTCATAGTCTTTGTGCCACACCGGTGGTTGAATGACTCGTCCTGATTTCGTGGTTGGTTGATGTTGAGGATTAGAATGATCCGTAGAGTTCGGAGATGATTGTGAAGAACTCTGAGGTGAAGATAATTGGGCTGAATCTGATGAACTCCGAGATGGTGATAACTGGGTTGAGTCTGACAAATTTTGAGGTGAGGATGACTGATTTGGTTCCGACGGATTCTGAGATGGTAATAACTGCAATGAATCTGAATGACTCTGATATGGCGATGAATCTGAATTACCCTGTGATGACTCTTCTAAGGGCCAAACATTAGATATAATCGGCTCTGGAGTAAAGTGAGCAAGTTCTGAATTATTATTAGTAGCAACCTCCCCCTGAGCTTGATCACGAAAATAAGGTTCATTTTCGACAAAGGAGACATCTCTAGAGACATACAACTTTTTCGTAAGTGGATCGTAGCATTTGTATCCTTTTTGAGTAGCAGAATAACCAATGAAAATACATTTACTAGCACGATGATCAAGTTTGTTATGATGCTGCAAATGAACATAGCATAAACATCCAAAAACTCTCAAATGAGAAAGGTCAAGTTTCCTGCCTTTTAAAATCTCTAAGGGTGATCTGTTAAGTAAGACTTTGCTAGGCAATCGATTGATCAAGCTACAGCTTGTAAGAACAGCATATGACCAGTAAGATTTAGGAACATTCATTTGAAACATAATGCTACGTGCAACTTCTAGCAAGTGTCTATTTTTTCTTTCAGCTATTCCATTTTGCTGGGGTGTGCCGACGCAAGAGGTCTGATGGATAATGCCATGAGTTTTAAGGAAAGAAGAGAATGACCTACTCAAATATTCAGCTCCATTATCAGTTCTCAACATTTTTACCTTGCTTTCATACTGCGTGGAAACAACACGAAAATAATCTTGGAATGCATCAAGAACATCACTTTTATATTTTAGCAAGCATATCCATGTCAGACGAGTATAATCATCAATGAATGTGACAAAATATCGAAAACCATCTAGAGAATTGACAGGTGCAGGACCCCAAATATCTGAATGTACTAGTTCAAATGGTTTTGCTGAACAATGTGAACTACTAGGAAATGGCACTCTATGCTCTTTCGCAAAATGACATGCATCACATGAATTAGAATTTAACTGCCATGAAGAATTTAAAGAAAGAAGTGTCTTATCTGAAGGATGCCCCATCCGGCGGTGCCATAACGACGCTTCCGTTTCCTTAGTCATGCAAACATTAAGAGCTTTAGAGATAATGACATGATCTATTATATAAAGTCCACCACTTTCTTTACCTTCTCCAATTATTTGTCCTGTCATTTTATCTTGAAAAACCACATTATCAGATGAAAAGATAACATTACAATTCAAACCTTTCGTGATTCTGCTGACAGATAAAAGATTCGAAGAAAGCTCTGGAACAAACAATGCATCCGCTGTAGAAGAAAAAATGTCTATTTTCCCACTTCCTTTAATTGGGATTTTGTCGCCATTGGCAACCAAAATTGGTCTACTTAAATCGCTAGTTTGTAAGTCAGACAATAAATGCATATTGGAAGTCATGTGATCCGTGGCGCCAGAGTCAATCAACCAAGTATTATAAGATGCAAGAAGAGCGTGAGGATTACCAGATATGTGACTGATTAAATTACTTGGAGGCTGAGAAGTTTGCCGAGTTTCTGGTAATTTCTCCAAAAAACGGATCTTGTGCAACGCCTCCTCTAATAATTGATAATAGTATCTCCAACAATGACTCTGAGTATGACCTTGTATTTTGCAGTAGTTGCAGTAATAGTGCTGGCGAAATCGACAATTATCCATGCCTGATTGGTTTATATTCTGGTTGCAAATAATACTTGTATTAAAGCAAGTAAACTGAAATCAGTTCTGGGCTTCTCTTCTTCTTCTTCTTCTTCTGTCTTTTTTTCTTTTCTTTTTTTTTTCTCCTTCTTTTTTTTTTTTTTTTTTTTTTTTTTTTTGGTTCAAATTGGGCTGCGCTGAATCAATGAGAATTAGCTGACTTAATCAATTTGGTAGATCTTGCAACCGGAGATGAGAATCAGAGAGCGACCGCGGCGCACGAGCAATCGACAAACAGCGATCGAAGATCAATGACGAGAAGCAACGGTGACAAAGCAAGAGCCCAAGAACAGCAAGCAGCAATAGCATAACAGCAAGCAGCAATAGCCTAAGAAGCGATTGAACTTTCAGCAAGAGCACGATCGGCCTATGGCAGCGTAGACGACGACTTCACAGCAACGAGGTTGACTTCAACAACTTCAGGCAGTGTAATAGTAGCAAGAAACGACGGTGATGGTGGCGATGTCTTCTCGTTGAGGAGTCGGCGGCAATGGGTCTTCTCGATTGCAAACAAAAAACCCTATTTTTTTTTTTTTTTTTTCAAAGGCTGAGATTAATCAGAGTATCATCTAACGGTTCAGATCCCGCTCTGATACCATGAAGAAAATAAAACAATAAGAACATAATATAAATGACACAATATTTTACGTGGAAACCCTAAATGGGAGAAAAACCACGTGCCAGCCTCAAAATCATAAGAAGGGAGGCGGCAGAGATCCAACTATAAATAATGAAAGTACAAGGACAAAATAAGGTAGGTAATTACACATGGTAAGTGTATCTTCCTATAATGGAGATATACTAATATTTCTTTCCAACAATTACATCTATTTTTCCATTGCAATTTGTTTTTGTTTTTTTGTTGATCCCTTTTTGGAATAGCCAATGTGCATCTAAATCTCTTTACCTTAGCTTGAATCATCTTCACTACTTGTTTTAAATTATCTTTCCCCCCATAATTTGAAATAGACAATTTGCAACTAAATCTCTCTTAATTTAGTCTTCAAAAATGAGTGGAATCATATGCACTACTTGTTTCAGATTATGCGTTCCTCCGTGATGTGAAATATGAAGGTGGTCATCTTTAGAGGTTAAATTAGAGTCATATTTCACACATTTAGCCTCCTTT